>ML800180.1:305612-349592 GCA_009831015.1 Picea engelmannii
TTATATTGAAAGGGTACAATGAAGAGTTCTAGTCAACATACAGATATAACACTATAAATATAATAATTCAATATCTAGAATTTAATACATAACATGTGGCTTTGTCTAGATCTTAACAAAAATAAAACATTAATAAATCAAAGAAATACCATTAACTACGACATTAAGAGTGAAGAGCTTCTCTTATAATAAAATACTAGTAAATAAGAGTAGTCAAAATCACTCAAGACATACACTTAACCTCAACTATAACAATGAAAAAGTAAGTATCCTCAAATTAGAAAAAAAAACACTAAAAAATAACAAAAGTAGTAATCAACCACTTGAAAAGAGTCATCCTTACAATCAACCATGATAAAAAGAATTTTGTTTTGTCAAAATCACCACCTTCATTACAATTTAAAAAAAAGAATATTCTAATATACAAAAATAATTATAAAATATGTCAGTTTAATTTAATAATCATAAATTTATAAAAAAATGATAATAAAACAAGTAGGATAGCTACAAAGTAACTACTCTCTATCATCCAGTTGAATGAAAACAAAAACCAACTGCTCTCTATCATCCAGTTGAATGAAAACAACTATTTTTGTTTAATGTATTAGAGTCATCATTACTATTACTATGAGTGAGTAAACGTTTTCATTACATTTTATATATTGTACATAATTATCCATCGAGTTGAATGAAAACAAATATTTTTGTTTAATGTGTAAGTCATCATTACTATTACTATGAGTGAGAAAAAGTCTTCATTACATTTTATTTATATATAGTAAGTAATTATCCATGGTTACAAGTGTATCGTGTAGTTAAATACTTTCGATTTATTACAATTAATTTTTTTAAAATGCATAATTATTGCTATTATCAAGATACAATTCTATTAGTTATCACTATTATCACAATATTGATTCAATACGACTCGATTAGTTATCACTATTATCACAATAGTGACTCAATTATTATTGAGATACAATTCAATTATAGATTGTGTTAATATGCATAGTTAGGGTTTAATGGTTAAGAATATGTGTTTTTCTTAAGAGGTCACAAGTTCAAATCCAGAGGGGGGTAGGGTATGCTGGGTGGAGGGGGTCTCATATACCAATTTAATGTCTAGCTTGGCCGTGACCTATTAGTTATCACAATAGTGATTTAATTATTATCGAAATACAATTCAATTATAAATTGTGTTAATATGGTTTGATTTCTTTATTAAATAAAGATTAATTTAATATAAAATATTAAAATTAATTTATTATAAAATATTAAAATTAAAAAGTATTTTCATTAATACAATTATATACAAGCTCTCAATACCAGTTTTTTTTTCCCGCATAAAATTCGCACAAATTATATTAATATATAATTTTTCAACATCACAGACCTTAGTTCAATGAAAGACTTACACATACCGACACTCTCCCACAGGGCTGCCTTCAAAAACTGTTTACCAAAACTTACAAAATCACCATCAAACTAAAAGAAACATAACATCTCCTTGCTCTTACAAAGCAATCAATGAAACTTTGACACATAAAAAAAAAAAAACCAAGAGAAAGATGAGATAGAACTTAAAATATGTCAAAATGATGGACGGTTCCATCTGTCTCTCCGTCCCAGGAGGAATAAAAAAATATTCCATTTGATTATGAAAGTGCTTTCTTTGATAGCATGTTTGCCTCCACATTTGACTCCCTGAAAATATGCTGAAAACAGATACCACTGAAAGAGGAAACCAATGTGCTAATTTTGCCTTTCCAGCCTTCAATGGTAATGGCATGGAGGTTTCCTTTTTGATTGAGCCAATCAATTATTACCTTTGAATCGCCCAACAACTGAATATACTAAATGTCCAAATGATTTGCAATGTAAAGCAATGCCCACACACCCATCAACTCTGCTTTGGTATTTGTTCCAACTCAGCAGTTGAAGTACCACATATAGTCCATCGAATCTCTACATTTTATGGCACCACTTGCCCCACATATTGTACCACCTGCCATCGAAGCTCCATAAAAAAAAGCCACTGCAAATCCACTAATCTTGTTGATTGAGCTCCTTCTTAGACTCTGTGGTTTTGTAACAATGGAAAATTTCTCGAGAGCTCCTAAAGTCCTGTGTACAACCGCCCAGGCAGAGGGCGGTTTACCTTCAAAGATCAAACTGTTGCGCTCCAACCATATATTCCAGCATAACAAATATGGAAGTGTTTTTGATAGTGCCTTATACCTATACCACTCATCCATACAAGCACTAAGAGATTGTCCCTCCCACGTATAAGTAAGATTTAACAGCTACACACAATTTACCCAGACCGAGCTTGTAAAAGAACAATGAATAAATAAATGAGGAATGTCTTCGTCTTACTATTTGCACAGGAGACAAATGCTCAGACCAATCCATCCTTTCAATTGTAAATTATCCCAAGTTAATAGTCTATTCTCCAGGGCCAGCCAGAAGAATAAAATGACCTTCAATTGAACATGCCACTTCCACATATTAACCTTCCATCCTTTCCAGATCGAAATATTCTGGGTAGAAAGGATTGCGTCATAGCAGTTTTTGACGGTTAAATTCCTGGAGAGGTCGCCCCTGGCCAATAAAAGTGAATCGATAGAGCCCTCGTGAAGAGTGACCCCCACCTTGTTTAACTCAGTAGTAAACGAGTTCCAATCTGACGCATGCACCCGTGTTAACTCCAGCTCTTCGCTGCTTCTCCAGACCTCCGCGAGAGTCCCAGGATCCCGATATTTGGAAGCTTGTGCTAGAGTGAGAACCTATTTTGAATTTAAAAGAGAAATGAGCTCCAAGTTGAGAAGAGAATGGTCACCGATACCAAGATTATTATCTCTCCCAATGGAGATAGGGCGACCTGCCCCAGGATTCCAACTAAGCCAGTGATTGATAATTGGAAGTGAACACAATAAACTGGACCAAATCCTTGAGACTGAAAGAAGGTTATGAGAAGGAATTTTGATCTAATTAATAAGAGTTGAATTATGAAGATACTTATCCATAATGACCTGATGCCATATGCTTCCCTGCATTAAAACCCTCCATAAGGTTACCGTATTCAGGGCCAAATTGAATTGATACAGATTACGAAGCCCCCATCCCCCATTTCTTTTCGGTCTGGAAAGAAACTGCCATTTGCATAAGTGATACTGTCAGGAATCAGATCGCCCATTCCATAAGTAGTGGAACATCACTTTACAGAGGCAGAGTCTCCATGGACATCCAAAATACTGGTTGGCCTTCCAACACTGATTTTATCAAGATGTATTTTCCCCCTAAAGAAAGCCACATGTTATACCAGCCTACAATTTTCTGGGATAACTTTGAAACAAGACAACCCCAATAAAATGCACAAGGAGCACCAGTCTTTTAAAAATGCCCCAGGTATTTAAAATTGGAAGATAGAGAACTAAAGGAAAAATACAGAAGAGATTTGAAAGGAATCAAATCATCTTTAGTGAGACCTTCAAAATGTATAGTGGATTTTGTTTGGTTCACTGTGAGACCAGTAGCACTACATAAAAGTTCAATGATGGATATAATCTCCTTCCAATCTAACAAACTCGCCCTAGACATAATGAGGACATCGTCCACAAACAACAGATGCAAGATTTTTGTCAGTCTTGAGGCTTTTATACCTGTAATAGAACCTTCCACAAAGGATTTCTTCAACAATAAACTGAGACCCTCCTGAGACCCTCCATCACAAGGATGAAGAGAAGAGGAGATAATGGAAAACCTTGACGAATCCCCCTCTCGCTTCTGAAGAAATTCATAGGCTCCCCATTTACTAAAATTTTGAAGGACGAAGATGTTACACATGACATAATCCAATTTTTCATCTGGATGCCCATCCCGACTTTTAGAAGAATCAGTCGTAATTGATCCCAATCAATACAGTCGTAAACTTTCCTTAAATCTAGCTTTAAGACAAGAGATTTTAGCTTTTTCTTTTTAATGTTGTGGATGATTTCATGGGCTGTGCCAATGGCATCTTGAATGCGTCTTCCTTTTAAAAAACCCAATTGTTCAAAGGAGATTGACCTGGACATAATCAAATTTAATCGGTTGGCGATAATTTTAGAAATAACCTTGTAGCACAGTTGCAAAGAGAGATAGGACAATAATAATCGAAGTTTCTTGGGAGATTCGTCTTTGGAATCAAAGTCAAAAATGTTGAGTTTAGGCCACCCAAAATAGAACCAAGCCTTCTAGATTCTTTGACCATAGCAAGGAGGTCCTCCCTAATCAAATCAAAGAAGAAAATGAAAAACTCTGAAGTCCACCCATCCGGGCATGGACTCTTTTCCTTCTTACAATGGACAAGAACATATTGTAGTTCTTCCAATGTAACCGATGCAAACAAAGAGATAGACTCCTCTTCATCTAACATCTGAGAGAAGAGATGAATTACCTTGCATTGATCACTGATATTCGGGAAGGAAGGCGCCTTGTAGAGATCCTTGGAATAGTTGGCTGCCTCAATCTTTAAAGCATCTTGCTTATTGACCAAAACTCCAGACCCTGAGTAGATATCCCATATATGTTTTGTAATCCTGTTATGATTTGCAATCTTATGAAAATATTTTGTGTTACTATCCCCTCATGACAACCAAAGTTCTCTGCTATGAATACGCCAAAGTTCTTCTTCACTTCGAAGAATCACATTCCAGTCTAGTTCACATTGTCTCAGGGAAGAAACGATAGCTTGATTGGTTGGATCACCTACCAGTTGTCCAATATAACGCCTTATATTAGATTCCAATGAAACCATTTTAGATTTTTCCTTGTGCGGTTCTCTTTGATCCAGATTTTGGTTTTTTTTTTAAGACCTATAATTTCTATAATAATCGTTTCTGTTTTCCCTCTTCATTCAATAAAATGGGGTCTTTCCATGTCTTATAAACAAGATCTATGAACTCCTTCTCATTGAGCCACTCGATATTGAACTTGAAAGGAAATCTCTTGTATGTCGGGGGTAACTCCATCTGAAAAAAAACTGGTGCATGGTCTGATACAAATGGAAACTCAACCCAGGACCTGTAGATACCTACCTCTGAAAGCATATCTTCAAAAACTAAGATCTGGTCTAATCTCCTTGCGATGGCCTCTTGACCAACACAACCATTCCTCCAAGTAGGCACCAAATTTTCCGGTTTGATGTCAATTAGATTATTGGACTGAAAAAGATCTTTATAGTATTCGTCAATACTACCAATCCCCCCAGAACCTCCCCAAGCCTCTTCAATTGAAAGAATGATATTTAAATCCCCTTCTAGGATCAAGTTTGGAATACTTAAAATACCACTATCTTCGATTGTTTTCCAGAAAGGAATCCTGTCCATGCAAGGGCCATATAAATTAAGCAGAGCAAGCTCCCAATTAGTTAATAAGCATCTTCCTATCAATGATATCTCGCACCATGAGATAAGGATAAAAAACATATAAAGAAGGATCCCAAGCAACTAAAATTCCCCCAGAAGTTCCCACATAGCCGACTAAACTTGAAACCCATGAGGGATGAAAATAATGCAAAAAATCTCTTGCCCTCTGAGCATTAGCCATTGTTTCTTGAAAAAATATGATATTCGAGCGAGTCTGATCCAAAAGTCGGCGAACCGAGGCAACTTTGAGGGTGCCTCCAATCCCTCTAACATTTAATGATAGTAACAACATTACTTTTCCCTCGCCTGGGCTTTCAATGCTCTAAGAGGCCCACTGTCAGTGGAAGGTAGAATGGGATATGAATACTGTGCTGGCGTTTGAGCTATATTTTTCCGACCACTACGAGTTTTTAATGACGAAATTTCTATACCTAAGCCTCTAGACCAGGCGAAATCTCTCCCCTCCTTCACCGAAGTAACCTTGGAGATGGAAGCCCCTGACGGTGACTCAGGATTAAGAACTGCCTTCCCCTGAAAGAGAGGTAATTTTACAGTGGTACTTTTACCCCTAATGAACATGATCAATGAATCAAGAGCGTTATTTAGAGAGGACTCATCCTCTTCGGGCTCGTGGTAACCAGGTTCCAAAGAAGGTTCAAGCATCACTGGTATAGTAGGAGAAGGAGAAGGATCCAGAGTCCACACAATATTCTTCTTAAGGTTGATAGAAGGTGGAAAATACAAAGAGGGGAAAGGGAAACCAACTGTGTTTACATCAGCAAGAGGAACCAAGGCAAGGGGACCTGGAACCTTCAGTGGCTCTGAGAAGGGAGGAGGGATACCCAGACCCACCGGAGGAACATACTTTTCATTTGAAATATTACTATTCAACTAGCCCGACTTTTCAAGGGATTATTTTTCCCATAGAGTAAGTGTAGATTAAAGTGAGGGACAGAAGGAATTTAACTTACCAGACAAATAGGAATCCTATTCTGACCAAATGCTAGTCCCAATTTCATAGTAGATATTAGCATTGCCAAGGGAATCCACTTCCATCATGTAATTTGGGGGGTCTTCATGTAGGAGGGTTTCTTCAGAAATTTCATCATTCGTCTTTCCACTACAGTCATGCCGAAGATGACCAGTACACCGACACCAGTTGCATCTAAAGGGGATCCCCTGGTAATCTAACCTCTATTTGATGTGACTACCTTTCCACTCGATATCCAACAACTCCGGTAAACCTTCATGAATAATGATTTCCATAAGGATTCTCCCCACTTTCCTAGCCGTATTAAACAAAGTCGTTTCATCCAAAGAGATAAAACGACCCAAAGCACCCCTAATCACCTTCAACGCCCCCTCATTCTAGAAATGTATTGGGAGGCCTGGCAGAAGAACCCATAAATGTCTATGTTGGAAATTCTTAGTCAAGGGGTCAAAGGCCACCCTCCACCGCTTCAACATTAGACTACTACCTCCCAGAACCCATAAATTGTTTAATAAGAGAGTAGCTTCCTCAAGAATTTTACAAATAAACCCCATTCATCCCTTGGTGAGGTAGAGGAGCTCAGGAACATACCATAGAAGTGACATCCAGGTATGGGTCATCCAGTCAGAAAAGGGAGTTGTTGCCAAATATGCATATGACATTCTCCCAACCAACCCACACAAAGCTAGTCTACAGGTCTCCTCGAGACCCACATCTTCCCCCAACACCATCCTTCTGACTCTCTTATTCACCTTCCACACCTTTTTTGGGACACTCGACTGCAGAGGTTGGAAAAAGAGCCCCTATATCTACCAACCATGACCTCCCCCTTGTCAAACCTACAAACATGAGAAACAATCTCCTGACCTTGCTGAAAAGGGGATAAGTTTGTAGCCACAGGTGAAGTTAAGTTATGATAAATAGCAGGAATGGCCTGTCCCGACTGATAAGAACCTTGGTTAGTACCCCGGGAAGAAGTAACTAAACCTGAGTGGATTTTTTTTTTCCTAGAGGTATGAATTGGAGCGCCAGAAAAAACACCAACCGAGTCTGACTTCTTGATAATACCCCTCCTTTGCCAAACTGCCTCATCCTCCAGAATATTAAAAGAAGTGACGTCTACACTAAAGTCAACATTTACCTCCATTCCAAGACGCCAACACTTGAAACCACCAAGTTTAGGAAAAACAAGACAGAAACGCCAATCAATAGGAAAAAAAACCACTCTAACCGTACCCCGACAATCAAAAGACAAAGAACCCCCACCAAGAGTTGTTTCACTGCTAAAAAATGTTTCAGTTTCCAAAGAAAGTAAAAAACACCCTGTCCCCTAATCGCAATAAGAAAATGAGACCTTAAATAATCTCAAAAAACACTAAGGACAATGAAGGAACTCGAAGAGGTTTGAACATCGAAGGCCAAACTCCTAAAACTCTCCATCAATCCAGGAGGAGGCAAACTGATAGACCTCATGCTAGTCAAGAACAGTCAGACAGGAAGACGACTCTCCTCCATTGGTAAACCTCCACAGTTCCCGCCCAATTGCAGAAGCCCCCTTCCTTTCATTTTTAGTCCATGGTCGCATGACATTGATTGAGCTCTCGATACCACTTACAAACGAAGTATGTATACAAAGTTATTGATACCACTTACAAAATAAAATTTATATTATTGTAAGTCTATTAATCTTTATAAATTAATGTAAAAGTTATATTATTATAAGTCTATGAATCTTTAGAAATTAATGTTAACATGTTGTAAGAGTGTTTAAATCTTTAAAAAAATGTTTTTAAAGATCGATACCATTATGGATGGGTTGTAAGTAGAGTCAAGTGATTCCAATGGAATGAATCTGTCTTCATGCAATTTGAGTGAAAAAGATATTGAGATTTCCGATAAGGGACCACCACATTTCATAAGGTTTTTCACTTTAATCTTGATATCTTTTTTCTTTGTTACTTGATGAAATTACAAAACCTCAATATTTTGTACTTTTGAGTTTAAAGATTTAATTCCGGAGGAGATTTTAGTGTGTATGCGGGTTCTCTCATGCTCTTGTATTAGATTTATGTTTTTCTATTTGTTCTTAAAGATTAAAGCTCCAAGCTAGGGAGATACATTTGTTTTTGCTTTAATGAAAGTTTCAGTGAGATTTAAGTGTGTTAGCGATTAATTTTGTCTTAGGCACAAAAGCACCCAGGTCTACAGGTTGCTCAGGAAGTGCCCAAGAGTAGCGCGGGAGAATCCCTGTTTTTACGGTAGCAAGGCAAGCGAGCGGGCAAAATAGCGTTGGCAGCATCCAAGATCTATTTACAAAGCAGATCGACGGTCATCGGGTTTTCGGAGCTACCAAGTTGCCCAAGGTTTAGCGCAAGAGGGAGCACCAATAGTTCAAATCAGATTTGGGTCGTCGGATCCAACTAGGACAGGTGGCAGCCTGTCGGCGTATCGGGTATCGGGAGTTAGGAAGCTCTCCGTCCATTGCACTTGAAAGTGCCGATCAGTGAAACTCCGAAGCTCCCTTCGAACTAAGCCTAGGATCTCAGCACCAAGTCATATCAAGCGAGCGGGTGAAGGGGGGACAACCCCTTTATAATGGAAAATACTATCTGGGCCATCCATCTGAAGGACGCATGGCACGCATCCACGTCATGACGACATTCGGGAGTTCGAGTGGTAATCACTCCTCGCCATTTTACATTTCGAAATCCCGAACCCCGATAGCACCGAAACTCGGGCCCACAGTATTACTGGGTTAGTTCAGAGCCGTCAAATCAATGGGGAACACGTGGCGACCGTTAGGCCCTCTCAACATTTCTCCCATTGTGACTTTAAAGGAGAAAAATCCTAATCCTTTCTCATCCGCGAACCCGAAACGCCAAAAGTACTCTGACAGAGAGGTCAGAGGCGCCTAATTAAGATTCAAGAGAGGGGGCGCTGTGTTCTCCAGGCACTGATTCATGTGATCTAAATCCCGATGCTAGCTTGAGGATGAATGAAGAAGAGATAAGGTGGTTGAAGCCTAGCTTCACTCATTAATTACAGGGAATGGACGTCCCGGCTGAAGGTCCACCCGAGATGGTCCTCCGTACTGATTCTTTCCATGGAAGCCGCACTGAGTCTCCAACTCGCCAGGGAAGCCTACACACGCCAATTCAACATTTAAGGGCTCAACTACCCCCCCTGGCGTGAGCCATGAAGAATTAAGGTAGCGCATGTCAGTAGAATGCAGGCCAGATGTGATTGAGGAGACACCTCTGCTGGGTGAAATGGGGAAGAGAATATGTAGGAATTTTGGCCATTTTTTTTATCGATCGATGGTAGAGCAGAGCTCCCTACTGTAAAGTTTTAACAGATATTATAGTTTGCTAGTTATGCATCTGTATATGAGATATCTTGTTTTATGAAAGACAGTTTTTCTTACTCCATCTAATTTTCGTCTCATGCTAAGAGAGTTCGTGATTGACTGATTTGCGCAAATTATTGCAGTTATGTTATGATAAAAGATTTATTGTTGCATTATTTCATTCTCTGGCTTTTGTGTTTGAATGTAAGATGATATTGCGTTTGGACGTCTTCTTCCATAGCCTGTTAGAAACCGGATGTTAATAATAGACCTCTGCTTTCCTCTTATATAAGTCTTCTGCCTGTTCACCCTTTACTACAACTCACTGTCTGAAGTTTATATAAGACCTCACTCACCTATGCATGCCTGACCTAGTTTTGGAGTTGGAATGATATTGTTTTGAGTTGGCTTCCATTCGGTCATCCCATCTATAAACCATCGTGACATAAAACTGATGGGCGTCGGGCTCTTCTCCTGCTAGCAATCCAGGAGTGACTTCCGTCACCAACATTTCTGGCGCCCTTGCTGGGGACGAATTTGAAGATTTTCCCTGGGCAGGACGACATTGAGCCTCTGATTCTGAAGGTGCATCAGACATCAGAGCCGTTAAAGATTGCTACTTTGCACCTGGCGACTCCACTGTGGTGACTCCATTATTTCCACATCACTGTTTCAGCTGTGACTACTGTTAGCACACCTGAAAGCTGACCCTAAGGAGCTTTCTCGAGAAGGTTTCAGCAGCTTCTTTCTCAGCCTGAGAAGCTTCCTGGGGTAACGACAATGTTAATATCTAGCCTTTGATGGTGAATGTTGGAGCCACCCTTGTTTTTCACCTCGCTCAATTTTCAATTTTGATACTTGAGATATAAAGTTGCTTTTCTTCTCCTTCCGACATCATAAAGCTCTGAAATCTTGTCCCATGAATAGCAATGTTTTGTCACTTTCAAAAAAGGTCCATTTTTTGCAAGTATGTTTGTTCTATGGTTTTATTTCGGGGTCTCGCAAGTCGGACACTTTATTTCTTGAATTCACAAGTCCCAAGTCGCGAAAATGCAAACTCGGTTCTAATTTTTGTCCAAGGCATTAACTAGGATAAAACCTTTAACCCATGATTAGACGTCGTCGGGGTTTCACGCCTCGGCATCCATCAGACCTGAGTTTTTGTTCTTACAGCCCCGATAGACGAGAACACGATAAATTTGTGATGACCCCGATCGGAGATTAAAGGTAAAAAACTAATCAAGGTTAAATCTGGTTCTCGACACCTCGCCACTCAGTACTTTATTTCTTAGAGTTAAAACTCCTAAAACCCTGACTCACGAGGTTGCGACAGGATTATAACAAGATTAATTAGTAGCCTAATCTAAGATTTTCGTCAAATTAATTGGAGCCTTAATTATCGCCACATCGCGATATCGCGACTCGGTAGATCATTTTCCCAAAAATCTGTCTTTAAATTTCCGAGTCGCGATATGTCAAATAAATTAATTATATGATTAAGGATGCGCCAAATTCACGGTTACTGTTAATTAAGCAAAAATCGGCACTCGCAGTCTCGCGAATTGAAAAGTCAAAATGTTAAAGGGAAATTCACGATGTGGCGAAAAGCGAAAAAATGATTTAAGTCTCTGAGATTTGATTTTCTCAATTAAAATGAGATACATCCCGCGCATCGAGGTTTACGCGTTTCCCAAAGCACCTGCTGCTCTCCATACCCCGAATTCCTGTCAAGCCGCTGAACATTGATGATATTAATGAAGATTTAGGGTAAATCCACGAATAAAAAAAATCGGATTTACACATTGAATGGTTTCTAAATTACAATTTGACAGACTTAATTTGAAATAGTGCAGAGTTTTCAAATATAAACAGGAATTTCATTTTATTTTAAAACATTTCTCATAAGCGTATAGAGCACGCCTTTCTCCGAGTGAACCAGTTTCTTCATGTATACACAGGTTTATCACAGAAGAGCGAAAACGCCTGCTTCATCCATGGCTCCAAGGAGAGCAGCGAAAACAAATGTCGAGGTTCCAGTGCAGGGTCCAGACAACGTCTTAGATACTTCGCCTCGGACTGGCAGCTCAGTTCCCACCTGGTCGTTTATTTCAAACATTCTGCAATCCGAGTTGGTAAACTATTCAGACTAAGATGACGATGACAATGATATTGTAAAGGACGACCTGAACACTAAGTAAAAGACAATTGTTCAGTCAGGGATGCACCTGGTTGCAACCAGACCTCGGTTGCTCCCATACTACGACATGATCCGATGGGCATTGGATCACATTGACCTACCCACCAGAACTATCATAAATGATTGACGGAGCACGGTAGGGACTTTCAGACCAGAGCATATCCAATCTATGTATAAGCTACCGATGACTTCTGAATGTATATATGACAATGAATTCCTGGAGGAATTCAAAAAGAAGGAGTGCGAAGAATATGATAAAACCATGCCTGGTTTGATAAAGGATTGGGTTTCGCGCTCCGCGACATTCAGAGCGAATGACAAGGGCGTGTATTCAATTTCTTCGCTGGAGCCACAATATATGTATGTGGCGATGATGACGTGCCAACTTTTCGGAAGTGAGGATATTGCGCATTTTTACATCCGGTGGGTACCTCTCATCTTTTGGGTAGCAGAAGGTTGCTCATTTAATTGGGCGAAGATGCTCTCCGACAGTTTGTTCAACAGGGTCGCAGAGTACCCGGAGAAAAAAGAAGCTGGGAGACCATCCGGATTCTTCATGTCCGCGTATATCATGGACGCAATATGCTCCATGACACCTTTTCCTTTGATGAATTGGGCTTGGAATCCAACCCAAGAAAAAACCGTGCACGAGTACCACGACAAGCTGTGGGAAAATAACGCAAATAAGTTTATTTATGAGATTTTCAACTGGGTGATGGTGCCCCTGCACATCGCCATTTTTGGTCTTTCGCCACCCCGCATCTCGGATAGCATTCCTGCGAATCTGAGAAGTATCGCGGACTGGTACGTAGAAGAAGAATTCTCCTATTTTAGATTTTTCGGAGCTACTGTTCCTCCTCTGGCGCTACCGCTGTTCATCCCCGACAAGCTGGCCTATCGTGAGATTGCTCGACAAATAGTGATTGGCGGAGTGAGTAAAGAGCTCAAAGCGTCATCAAAGAAGGTATGGCCATTTTTCCCTGTTCGGCTTAATTCCTATTCCTTATTAGATTTTGGACATGCTAAGGCTGAGGCTGCAACCTTAGAAGACTTGAGCCTAGTCTCTATTGAGTACAAAAAGAATGATCCTCAGAGGATTGTAAGCACCCATTTGGGAAATTGTGGATTAAAGAGGTTTGAACACGAATGCTCACCTTTGGATGATGTTTTCCGAGGGGTGAGGTCCTATACGGAAGTGCAATTTCGAATCAGATCTCTAGCACCCGAAGACAGGGCATCTGTTTTAAAATTTCAGGAGCATAGGAAAATATGTCTCCCCGTGGTGTTAGGTGGTTTGGGAATTTCCAAGGATAAAGAGAAGGAGGCTGAAATCTCTGAGGGCCAAACTTCTAACACCGAAAAACATCAGGAAGGACAACAGGAGAAGAATCCCGAATAGGAAAAGAGTCCCGAGCAGGAGAAGAATCCCGAACAGGAAAAGAGTCCTGAGCAGCAAAAGAATCCCGAACAGGAGAAGAATCCCGAACAGAAGAAGAGTCCTGAGCAGCAAAAGAATCTCAAACAGGAGAAGAGTCCCGAGCAGAAAAAGAATCCCAAAACAGAAGAAGGGACTACTGACCCACCCAATGAACATATTCCAGAGGTGGAAGTAAAAAACACAGACCCGCCAGAGACCCAGAAACCGGAGACAGAGGCGAAGGCCTCTGATCCTCCGAAGGAGCAAGGCTCACTCGACACAATAGGAAAGGCGACAAAGCAAATTGGGGAACCCATCACCTCTGTCACACCCTTGCAGTCGGCACAGGGTGATGTTAGCGAGGGATGGATATTTGGTGAAGGACTAAGACCTATAAGGGCAGAGGAACTCCCCCCTAATGAGTTCTTTTTTGACAGAAAGAGGAAAGCTATAGTGAAGCGGGAATTTTATCAAGAGGGAGAGTCCACTGTTAAAAAATTCAAAGTAATGACAGATGGAAAAAACAAGAAGAGTGATGAATTCGCCACAGAAATAGTAGGGACGCTAGGAGCGTATGCGTCAGAAAACGAATTCTCGGTTGCGATGTTGAAAAATCAGCTCAAGAGAAAGAATCGACTGATCAAGACTCTTGAAGCCTGAGTAGCTTTGGCTGCGGAAGACACTAAGAGTCAATCAAGTGGAGCAATAGAGCTGGCCCAATTGGCCGATAAGAAAGAAATCGAAGTCCTCAAAACCAAGCTGGAACAAGCAAATTCAGTGATCCGAGATGGTCGGGTGCAGGCTGGTCAGTAGAGGGATATGATCACACAGCTGCAGGCGCAGTTAGAGGTCGCGGAAAGCAAGGTGATCGACATCAAGATTGTTAAATCCCGAGCAATCGATATTCAGAGCAGGATCTCTTCTGCTCAATAGAGTCTGCTAAGAAAAGTAGGGGAGTTTCGAGAAAATTGCTTGTTAATGCATCAGATTTCTGAGAATCTGATTGTCAAGGAAAGAAACGCAGAAGCTGCTCGGATCGCCTTCCAAGAAGCAGTAATAGTTACCACAACAGATTTTCAGCAGGGCCCCCCGGACTCACCATTACCGAACAAACTAGGGGTAATATTTTGTTAAAGAATTGGGAACATGATATTACTTTAAGCAAGGAGCAGGCTAAAAAAGTGACGAATTCACTAGAAGAAACCTCCAAAGTCATAAATGGTGAGCTGTTAGGGATGGAGAGTGGAAGTGACACAGAGACGCTAAGGCAGATGAATATAGAGCGGATCTCCCTCGACATGAAGGAGAAAAATGAGAGAAATTTGATGGAAACCTCTAAGATGGATAGGGTAGACATGGCTCAAATTGATGAACATTTGATTGAACCCAGCACACAACTCGGCGCCCTTGATATTGTTGATGCACATATGGGGAATAAACTTCCACAATTAGCCCGAGAGTGCTATTTTGCTGAAGCCATTTGTCAAGCAGAGCCGTCACAGCTTGTATCCCAATTCGTGGACAGATGTAAGATATGCACTGAGTCTATGCAAAAACAAGCACCTGACCCTTTTTGAAAATAAAGTAGAAGAGATGGAGTGTTTTCGCTCCTCACAGCTGCCAAGCGGAACTTTCACATCTTGTATCCAGTTCATGGACAGATGTATAATATGCGCTGAGTCACGTAAAGGCAGGCAGCTGGAACTTTTTTGAAAGGAGGAGTAGGGAAGGGAAAATTTGTATAAATAGATCACCAAAAGAAGAATCAAAGGCTGGACTTTTTTTTGGGATCGATTGTAATAGAGTTTTTTGCATGAAGGAAGTTAATACAAGCAAATTTGGAGATTCCTAATTCCGTCATGACTGTGTTGCAAGTTTGTTTCGTTATGTTTTTTGTTTCTTTTCATTTTGCTCTACATAATTGACGTGTATCACTATAATTTAGTACTACCACTACTATAGTGAAGGGATTTTATTTTTTTGTAATTGTCTCTTGTCTTTCCTCTTCACCAGCTATTAGCGGGTGTAAGACCAATTTGCATTTACAGAATTTTATATTTATTTACACTATGTCAATTATTTCTATGTCAATTTCTTCTTCTGTGTATGTGTGAGTTTTCTACTGATAGGAACCTTACATTATCCACAACTAAATGTTGTTCTCTCATCCCACATATTTTACTAAAAGATAACATAGTTACGGGAAAGGGCCTTCAGTTTGCATCCTTATTTTGTTCTTCATGCGAAAATTTATCTTATTTTCGACTGAATTGAAACAGCGTTGAAATCTCCCTTTAAATTATTTCCATACTAGTATCGTTCCTTAATGACTGTTCCTGCAGCTACTCAACCTAATATTCGGCCCGGACTCTCTAATCAAAATCATATCGCTTTAAACCTTTTCGATACAATCCTTAAAACCACGAATACCCGGGAGGAATTAGAACTTTCATGGGCAGCCATTGAGCGTGATATAATTGCTCAAGAGCAGTTGGAAGCTAGACAACGAGAACGTAGAAACCTTCATTAGTTTCCTACACCGAAGGTTAACGAGCTTCTTTGTATAAAACTTTAACATATTTTCGGATGCCTCGACACTGTACTTTTAAGCCTTAAGTACAGACTCAGGAACAACATCTTACTGGCGTCGTTGCCGGGGAGCGAAGTCACGAAATCTTTTCCCTGGGAAAACGACAAATAATTTCGTTGATAGTGTTGCTCTTTGATAGTGAACATAGAGTGCACACCGTTTTAAGGCTTGTTTAAATATTTCACTTGGCGACTCCACTGAAACACAAACTGGCGTCTGGTAGGAGGCATACCAGATAAAACCCGGATGGCAAGCTGATTACGCCTGTTAATAATCCTGAAATTTTTTTAAGAGCGAGAGGCTCGCTTGAGACAACCGCTTCAGTTAATAAACCCAAAAACCCACTTTTAAAGACCAAATGCCCTTCAGAACCTCCTACTGCTGACAACCCTCTGTCTGATACCAAAGATCTGGAAACAAACTACTCGAAATTTAGGAGTGAGCCATATCAGACTTTCCCATCTATAAACAAGGGTAAAGGTCCTTTAGAAAGATCGTTATCATTTGACAAACCAGTCTTTGTTCGGAAGAACTTCCCAATTTCACCTGATTCCAAAGAGTGTGTCACACCCTCTTTTCCTAATCCCAAGTGGATGGCAGGCGTCGGAGGAGGAGGTGGAGGACATCATAATGTCCCTCCTCCCGGAGTTTTTGCGAAAGTAGCAGTAAGATATGCTCCACTAGTTTTACCAGTTCCCCTCCATGATTTACCTGACAACTACATTAAAAATCTTCCTAAGTTCACTGGGGAGGGAGATCTAACCACAACCGAGCATATAAACTTTTTTGACTAGTTCGTAGACATCTGTGGTATTGAGCACGAGGATGTCTATTCGAGACTACTTGTCCAGACCTTCGAAGGACATGTCCGAACTTGGTTTCAGAGTCTTCTTGTAGCTTCTATTCGGACATATAACGCCTTGGAAGATGCATTCCTCAGACAATGGGGAGAGCAAAAAGATCACTTGTATTACCTTACCGAATTTGGGTCCTTGAAGAAAAAGAACTCAGAAACCATTATGGAATTTATTCTGAGATTTAACAAACTTTATAATAAAATTCCAGCCACTGTTAAACCTTCCGAACCCTCAGCCAAAGTAACCTTTGCGGGAGCCTTCGAACCTGATTTTGCATTACTTCTGCGAGAAAGAAGAGGAACCACCCTGAATAGAATGAAAGACGATGTTGTTGAAATAGAATCTAATATGATGGCTTCAGGTAAGTTAAAGGCTAAGGTAGAAACAATCAACCGTGAAAATAGACGTTATAGGAAACCATCGGGTCCTTCCGGGTCAAATAGATATATTGACGACAGAGTGGATGATATGGCCCGAATAATTAAAGATTTGTCTAACAAAATCTCTAGGATGGAGTTGGATCAGGCTAAAGCTGATTCTTCTAACAAAAGGGACTTCAGGAGAAACTCAAATCCCCAAAATCAACATAGGCAAATAAAGAATGAAGATCAAAAAATACAAGCTCCACTAAAAAACGAAAATTTTATAGGAGCAAGTGACCTCCAAGATTTCGGAGATTCAGAAGATGAAGTTGCATGTTTCGGTGATGAGTGTTCGCAGTTGTTTCTGACTAGATAAGACTATGAGAAATCCTTAAATACTCCTCAACCGTCTAATGAAGAAGAAGAAGGTGATCATACTGACCTCTGCGTATCTCAACCTGAAACAGAAATGATAGCGGCTGATTTTCAACCCAGATACAATCTGAGATAAAAAAATAATCCCACCTCAACTAACCAACCTAAGAAAATCCTGCCAAGGGGTCAATCTCATGAACCTTCTTTGGAAGAGACACTGTTACCCAACAATAAAGTCAAGGTAGAAAAAACTCAAGAGTCTGAGGTAAAAAGGGCTGAAGCCCAAACAAAAGAAACAAGACCGATAGATAAAGTTACATCTTCGACTAAGGTCACAAGCGATAAAGCAATCCTGACAAACAAGTCAGAAGAAAAAAGCTTGGAAGTCTTAACCAAAGAAACGGACAAGGCAAATTCATCCTATAATTTTGAAAATGAATTAAATAAAATTAAGATACCGATTCCTTTGGTAGAATTAGCAAAAAACCCCACTTATCGGAAACAAATTGCCAAGGTAATGGGCGTCTACGAGCCAAAAAGTCACTCCGACGTTATCAACCTAGAAGATGACAGACCTAACATCACCTTTGGTCCTCATTTTGAGAGATTCAAAGACAACGTAGCTCCTTTCTATATCACCCTGAATATACATGACCAGTTATTGCATAACTGCATGTTAGACTCCGGGGCTTCACATAATGTTATGCCCAAAACTATAATGGAGAGGCTGGGGCTCCAGATCACTAGACCCTATGGAGACCTATACTCTTTTGATTCAAGAAAGGTTAAATGTATGGGAATGATAAAAGATATGGTAGTTACCCTGGCTCAGGTCCCGGTCAAAAGTATCCTGATGGATGTGGTTATTGCAGATATTCCTCCCAAATATGGTATGTTATTATCCAGATCATGGGGAGCCAAGTTGGGAGGTTCTCTACAATTAGACATGTCATATGCCACAATCCCAATTTTTGGTGGACAGTTTACCCGTTTGTACCGAGAAACAAGATTAGCGTATACTGTCAGTGATCCTCAGAACCCAAATAACTTTCCCATTTACGTTGTGGACCAAGATCTGGGGAATTTCATATTTTCATTTGATGATGGTTTAGAAGGATGTCCAGAAGAACTTGATATGAAGCAAGAAGAGCTTATCCCCTTTACTGAAGAACTATACAAAAATGGTAGTTGGAAAATGTACTTCGATGGCGCTTCGTCTTCTGAAGGAGCTGGTGCTGGCATACTTTTAGTAGCGCCCGAAGGTAAGTTTATTGTTCCTTTCTCATATCGTTTGCAGTGGGATATAGATTACACCAATAACGTGTGTGAGTATGAAGCATTAATCTTAGGTTTAGAGGCTGCGAAGAAGTTAAATATAAAAAACTTGGAGGTTTACGACGACGCTGAATTGATAGTAAAACAAGTAAACCGACAATACCAAGCCAAGCATCCCAGATTAAGAACATACATAAATTGTGCTTGGGATTTGATGGAGAATTTTTTCTCATCTATAAAAATCCATTTTATCCCTCGCACGGAGAATCTACACGCTGACGCATTGGCCAAGGCAGCCTCAACCTTTTCTCCTCCCACGAACGTTAAATTGAAATATCATATTGAAATCAGATACAAACCCTCTATACCCGACAATGTCAGACACTAGAAAATTTTCGAAGATGACGAGCAAATTCAGATATTTCTTATGGCAATAGGTGAGTTCTCTGAAACTTATCCAGACCAAGAAAACCAAAACGACCCGATGTGGGTTTTGCAAGAGGGTGAGGATCCTGAAACCTTTCGAGATAAAATAGCAGATCATCGCATGTTGGTCCTTAAAAACAACCAGATCCCGAAAGGTTTAATTCCTTTAGAAAGACTCTTCGACCAGAACGACATACCTATGAAATCCACTTTGCAGCCCCAACCAGAAGAAGTGGAGGATTACGACATAGGAACTGGAAAAGAAGGCAGGATAGTAAAGATATCTAAATTCCTCCCTCCCAAAGTAAAATACCAATACAGAGACCTACTCAAACAGTATACAAATATTTTCGCCTAGTCCTATGAAGAGCTTCGAACATATGATACTTTCATAATTGAGCACAAGATACCATTGAAGCCCGGGGTCAAGCCTTTTAGGCAAAATCTTAGGCAATTTAACCCCATTTTGTTGCCCGTCATTGAAAAGGAAATTAAGAAGCTTTTAGATGCGAAAATAATTGTACCTCTAAGGTACTCAAACTGGGTGGCAAATTTAGTCCCTGTCAGAAAAAAGAACGGAGAAATCAGACTGTGTGTGGATTTTCGGAACTTGAACAGGTCCTCTCTTAAGGATAATTATCCGCTCCCCAAAATGGACCACGTCCTGGAAAGGGTAGTTGGAGCAAATCGAATGTCTATGATAGATGGGTTTTCTGGGTACAACCAAATAGCCATGACCGAGCTAGACAGAGAAAAAACCTCTTTCACCACACCATGGGGTACATTCATGTACGATAAAATGCCTTTTGGTTTGATGAATGCAGGGGCTACATTCCAACGCGCTATGGACATCGCTTTCATCAGAGAAAGAGAAAAATTCGTAGTAATCTACCTGGATGATTTAACGGTTTTTTCTAAAACCAATGAAGAACATTTGATCCATTTAAAACAGACTTTCGAAAAATGCCGCAGGTATGGCCTATCTTTGAACCCAAAGAAATCACATTTCGCTATGCAGGAAGGTAAGCTTCTGGGGCATATCGTATCTAAAGATGGGATCAGGATTGATCCTAAGAGGGTTGAAGCAATACAAACTATCAGGATTCCTAGGAACGTAAAAGAAATTCAATCTTTCTTAGGAACAATAAATTTTTTACGAAAGTTTGTACCAAATTTTGCTGAGATTGTCAAATTGATCACAGGAATGCTGAAAAAGGATAGCAGAGTAAATTGGACGACCGAGGCTAAAGCGTCATTCGAGCATATTAAAAAAGTCATCAGTGAAGCACCTGTGTTAACAAGCCCAGATTACTTGAAAGATTTCCTCATCTTCTCGTTCACTTCTAAACATACTATCACCGCAGTATTGCTACAAAAAGATGATGAAGGCTTTGAACGCCCAATCGCGTTTTTTAGCAAGAGCCTTAGAGACGCCGAACTAAAATATGATATAATGGAAAAACAGGCGTACGCAATGGTGAAAGTGCTTAAAGCATTCAGAACTTATGTTCTGCATTCAAAAATTATCGCGTACGTACCAACCAGTGCTGTGAAAGTATATTGGTACAACCTGATAGTGATGGAAAATGAGGGCGCTGGCTCGCTAAAATACAAGAATTTGATCTGGAAGTCAAGCCTACTAAATTGATAAAGGGACAGGGTCTGGCCAAACTCTTAGCTGAGTCCAACCTTAGAGCTCTTGACATCAATTGCTTACAAGGGGAAGACGGAGACACACATTTGTGAGAGCCGGATGACCAAACACATCCAAGCAAAGTTGAAGAAAAATTCATGTCGTCAGAATTGTATAAAGATATAGTTTTCTATTTGTTAAACCTGAAATGTCCAGATGGATTAACACCAGCCAAATGCAGAACTTTAAAACTCCATGCTGCAAAATATTGCATTTCCGAAAATCAATTATATTGGAAGGATCCACTCGGGTTCTTACTAGTCTGTTTGGTTGAGTCGGAAACTCCATGGGTTATGGAAGAATTTCATGAAGGAATCTGTGGAGGACACCATGCATGGAGAGCCACAGCCTACAAGATCCTGAGGGCCAGATACTATTGGCCAAAACTATTTTCGGAGGTCAATGCCAAAGTACGTGCCTGTTATTCATGTCAAATATTCGCTGGTAGGCAGAAACTCCCTGCACTACCACTCGTTCTAGTCAAAACTGAAGCCCCATTTCAACAATGGGGATTAGACTTCATAGGGGAAATTAATCCCCATTCCAGTGCTCAACATAAATGGATCTTAACAGCCACAGATTATTTTACAAAGTGGGTGGAAGCAATTCCAACCAAAAGGGCAACAGACTCGGTGGTGATCGACTTCTTGGAAGATAACATCTTGTCGAGATTCGGGTGTCCCCGAAATATTGTTACCGACAACGCCCAGGCTTTCAAATCCATGGCTATGATCGATTTCTGCCAGAAGTACAGTATCGTTCTCGGCCACTCCACTGCTTATTACCCTCAAGGAAATGGATTGGCCGAATCATCTAACAAAAGCCTGGTAAACATAATAAAAAAAGTACTGGATAAAAACAAAAGGTCTTGGCATGTGCATTTGAAGCACGCGTTATGGGCAAATCACATCAGCACTAAAAGGTCTATTGGCATTTCGCCGTTTCAGCTGGTCTATGGGACTGACGTGGTTCTGCCTATAAACTTACCATTTCCAGTGATGAAATTATGGTAGGATCAGAACGAAGAACCCAATCATGTGACCAGGAGAATTAACCAGCTGATCGAGGTTCAACAGTACAGAGTGGAGGTTGATGAGAAAATGCAAAAATAACAGGACGATATGAAAGCATTGTTCGACATCAAGGCAAAGAATAGAGAATTCCTCCCAGGTGATTTAGTGTTAAGATGGGATGCGAGAAGGGAAGAAGCCGCGAAGCATGGCAAATTTGACCACCTTTGGTATGGACCATTCAGGGTCTCGGCTCCAGAAGGAAAGAATTCCTTTCTTCTGGAAAATATTGATGGATAAGTTCTCAGCGCCCCTGTCAACAGGCGATATCTAAAGCATTACATGACGTGACAATCGTCGGATAAAAAAGAAAAGAAAAGAAAAAATAAATTTATATATATATATATATATATATATATAAAGTTTATTATGAGTTTTTGTACATATTTATGTTTTTGTTCAAACATTTATTTTCAATTTTTGGTTTTTGTTCTTAAATTTTCAACACATTTTCAAATCAGATTTGTATTCGTTTTTGCAGGATTCCAGCCTCAGACGAAGCTAGTAGAAAAAATAATGTGCAAGACGATGTGGATAATAGAACAACATAAATCAGGTGATACATAAGATAATTCATAGTCCACGAGGAAATTGAAAAGGCAGAGGTGAGTCTTCTCGATACATAGGTCATGAAAGGCTGTTTAAGCAATCTGAGGTAATATTATTCAAATCGCAATATAAAGGTTAGATAACAGGATTATTTTTGGCTTTAATCTTCAAATTAAATTTGAATGAATATGTTAAAACCAAAGCAGTCAGTCATAATTTTTGTTCCCAAATGCATTCGAAAAACTAGTCCAGAACTGTTGTGACCGTCTTTATATTAAACCATTTAAATTGCTGCCTTGTTTTCTGTCTGTATTTGGGCCTAACTTTTAGTGAGTCACTATCTTCCCAAACCTTTGGGAAGGGATAAATATTTTTCATTTCAAACCTCAGGGATTTCGAAATAGATCTTAATAAAAAAGATGGTCTTCACAACTACTCAATTCTCTGCTAAGCTAAAGAACGTTTATAGCAATCCTAACTTTCCTAGGTTTTTCAACGGCGTCGAAAAAATCAAAGCTTGCTTGAACGGGATGTCCCTTAAATTTTTATTTATTCTCCCCTGTCTCCCTAGGAACAAAGGTCTTGTGAAGGTAAAAGGGAGGTTGATACAGAGTAATCAAAATAAGTGGATAGACCTCAGATAAAAAATATTACACAGATCTCAGCCCTGATAAAAACTAATTGCTCCCATCTTCGTGTTTTAAAAACAAATACTAAGACAGGTGGTGAAAGGAAATTCAGAAATGATTTCCCCCACCTAGTCCATTAAGACGATGAAAGGAAATTCAGAAATGATTGCCCTCGTCTTAGCGTTTAAACGCACAAATACTTTCCGAAGTGGTGAAAATAAATTCAGCGAAAAAGGGGTCAGACAACTTCACCGGGGTACTGAACAGGCTCGCTGGCAGTGAAGCAATGTCTGAGAGATCTGTAAGGCTGTTATACGTAAACATCAATCTACTCTGGTAATCCACGCTCCTGAAACCCTGACCATTTCCCCAAATTCCGACGGGACTTCCCTATTTTAGATTATATAATATCATTCTTTTGATGTAAGCTAAGAATCACATGACCTGTTGAATATCCTAGGAGTGTTACGACTGTCTTAAAGCGTTCCCCAAACTTAGTAGCGATAAAGGGAGAATTGTGAAAGTGACTTCAGCTGTGTTTAGAAAGAGTATCTGACTTCAATTTTTTTTTTTTTTTTTTTTTTTTCTGGGTTTCCAAGCGAAATTTCCCTCCCCTTCTATCTTTTTCCTTAAATTTTTCTGTTGATATTAGCCTATGACTCCATTTACCCAATTTTGGCACCTGGTCTACTGTTCTTCCCGCCTCACAGGGAAGTGGGATCCCTAGTTGGAGCCTATGTTGGAGCCACCCTTGTTTTTCACCTCGCTCAATTTTCAATTTTTGATACTTGAGATCTAAAGTTGCTTTTCTTCTCCTTCCGACATCATAAAGCTCTGAAATCTTGTCCCATGAATAGAAATGTTTTGTCACTTTCAAAAAAGGTCCATTTTTTGAAAGTATGTTTGGTCTATGGTTTTATTTCGGGGTCTCGCAAGTCAGACACTTTATTTCTTGAATTCACAAGTCCCGAGTCGCGAAAATGCGAACTCGGTTCTAATTTTCGTCCAAGGCATTAACTAGGATAAAACCTTTAACCCATGATTAGACGTCATCGGGGTTTCATGCCTCGGCATCCATCGGACCTGAGTTTTTGTTCTTACAACCCCGATAGCCGAGAACACGATAACTTTGTGATGACCCCGGTCGGAGATTAAAGGTAAAAAACTAATCAAGGTTAAATCCGGTTCTCGGCACCTCGCCACTCAGTACTTTATTTCTTAGAGTTAAAAATCCTAAAACCCCGACTCACGAGGTTGTGACAGGATTATAACAAGATTAATTAGTAGCCTAATCTAAGATTTTTGTCAAATTAATTGGAGCCTTAATTATCGCCACATCGCGATATCGCGACTCGGCAGATCATTTTCCCAAAAATCTGTCTTTAAAGTTTCGAGTTGTGATATGTCAAATAAATTAATTATATGATTAAGGATGCGCCAAATTCACGGTTACTGTTAATTAAGCTAAAATCGGCACTCGCAGTCTCGCAAATTGAAAAGTCAAAATGTTAAAGGGAAATTCACGATGTGGCGAAAAGCGAGAAAATGATTTAAGTCTCTGAGATTTGATTTTTTCAATTAAAATGAGATACATCCCGCACATCGAGGTTTACATGTTTCCCAAAGCACCTGCTGCTCTCCATACCCCAAATGGCTGTCAAGCCACCGAACATTGATGATATTAATGAAGATTTAGGGTAAATCCACGAATAAACAAAATCGGATTTACACATTGAATGGTTTCTAAATTACGATTTGACAGACTTAATTCGAAATAGTGCAGAGTTTTCAAATATAAACGGGAATTTCATTTTATTTTAAAACATTTCTCATAAGCGTATAGAGCACGCCTTTCTCCGAGTGAACCAGTTTCTGCATGTATACACAGGTTTATCACAGAAGAGCGAAAACGCCTGCTTCAGCCATGGCTCCAAGGAGAGCAGCGAAAGCAAATGTCGAGGTTGCAGCGCAGGGTCCAGAAAACGTCTCAGATACTTCACCTCGGACTGGCGGCTCAGTTCCCACCTGGTCGTTTATTTCAGACATTCTGCAATCCGAGTTGGTAAACTATTCAGACTCAGATGACGATGACAATGATATTGTAAAGGACGACCTGAACACTAAGTACAAGACAATTGTTCAGTCGGGGATGCACCTGGTTGCAACCAGACCTCGGTTGCTCCCATACTACGACATGATGCAATGGGCATTGGATCACATCGACCTACCCACCAGAACCATCATAAATGACTGACGGAGCATGGTAGGGACTTTCAGACCAGAGCATATCCAATCTATGTATAAGCTACGGACGACTTCTGAATGTATATATGACAATGAATTCCTGGAGGAATTCAAAAAGAAGGAGTGCGAAGAATATGATAAAATCATGCCTGGTTTGATAAAGGATTGGGTTTCGTGCTCTGCGACATTCAGAGTGAATGACAAGGGTGTGTTTTCAATTTCTTCGCTGGAGCCACAGTATATGTATGTGGCGATGATGACGTGCCGAATTTTCGGAAGTGAGGATACTGCGCATTTTTACATCCGGTGGGTACCTCTCATCTTTCGGGTAGCAGAAGGTTGCTCATTTAATTGGGCGAAGATGCTCTCCGACAGTTTGTTCAACAGGGTCACAGAGTACCGGGAGAAAAAAGTAGTCGGGAGACCATCCAGATTCTTCATGTCCGCGTATATCATGGACGCAATATGCTCCATGACACCTTTTCCTTTGATGAATTGGGCTTGGAATCCAACCCAAGAAAAAACTGTGCACGAGTACCACGACAAGCTGTGGGAAAATAACGCAAATAAGTTTATTTATGATATTTTCAACTGGGTGATGGTGCCCCTGCACATCACCATTTTTGGTCTTTCTCCACCTCGCATCTTGAATAGCATTCCTGCGTATCTGAGCAGTATCGCGGACTGGTACGTAGAAGAAGAATTCTCCTATTTTAGAGTTTTCGGAGCTGCTGTTCCTCCTCTGGCGCTACCGCTGTTCATCCCCGACAAGCTGGCCTGTCGTGAGATTGCTCGACAAACAGTGATTGGCGGAGTGAGTAAAGAGCTCAAAGCGTCATCAAAGAAGGTATGGCCGTTTTTCCCTGTTTGGCTTAATTCCTATTCCTTATTAGATTTCGGACATGCTAAGGCTGAGGCTGCAACCTTAGAATACTTGAGCCTAGTCTCTATTGAGTACAAAAAGCATGATCCTCAGAGGATTGTAAGCACCCATTTGGGAAATTGTGGATTAAAGAGGTTTGAACACGAATGCTCACCCTCGGATGATGTTTTCCGAGGGGCGAGGTCCTATACGGAAGTTCAATTTCGAATCATATCTCTAGCACCCGAAGATAGGGCATCTGTTTTAAAATTTCAGGAGCATAGGAAAAGATGTCTCCCTGTGGTGTTAGGTGGTTTGGGACTTTCAAAGGATAAAGAGAAGGAGGCTGAAATCTCTGAGGGCCAAACTTCTAACACCGAAAAACGTCAGGAAGGACAACAGGAGAAGAATCCCGAACAGGAAAAGAGTCCCGAGCAGGAGAAGAATCCCAAACAGGAAAAGAGTCCTGAGCAACAAAAGAATCCCGAACAGGAGAAGAATCCCGAACAGGAGAAGTGTCTTGAGCAACAAAAGAATCCCGAATAGGAGAAGATTCCCGAGCAGAAAAAGAATCCCGAAACAGAGGAAGGGACTACTGACCCACCCAAGGAACATAGTCCAGAGGTGGAAGTAAAAAACACAGACCCTCCAGAGACCCAGAAACCGGAGACAGAGGCGAAGGCCTCTGATCCTCCGAAGGAGCAGGGCTCACTCGACACACCAGGAAAGGCGGAAAAGAAAATTGGGGAACCCATCACCTCTGTCACACCCTTGCAGTCGGCACAGGGTGATGTTAGTGAGGGATGGATATTTGGTGAAGGACTAAGACCTATAAGGGCAGAGGAACTCCCCCCTAATGAGTTTTTTTTTGACAGAAAGAGGAAAGCTGTAGTGAAGTGGGAATTTTATCAAGAGGGAGAGTCCACTGTTAAAAAATTCAAAGTAATGACAAATGGAAAAAACAAGAAGAGTGATGAATTCGCCACAGAAATAGTAGGGACGCTAGGAGCGTATACGTCAGCAAACCAATTCTCGGTTGCGATGTTGAAAAATCAGCTCAAGAGAAAGAATCAATTGATCAAGACTCTTGAAGCCCGAGTAGCTTCGGCTGCGGAAGACGCTAAGAGTCAAGCAAGTGGAGCAATAGAGCTGGCCCAATTGGTCGATAAGAAAGAAATCGAAGTCCTCAAAACCAAGATGGAATAAGCAAATTGAGTGATCTGAGATGGTCGGGTGCAGGCTGGTCAGCATAGGGATATGATCACACAGCTGCAGGCGCAGTTAGAGGTCGCAGAAAGCAAGGTGATCGACATCGAGATTGTTAAATCCCGAGCAATCGATATTCGGAGCAGGATCTCTTCTGCTCAACAGAGTCTGCTAAAAAAAGTAGGGGAGTTTCGAGAAAATTGCTTGTTAATGCATCAGATTTCTGAGAATCTGATTGTCAAGGAAAGAAACGCAGAAGCTGCTCGGATCGCCTTCCAAGAAGCAGTAATAGTTACCAACAACAGATTTTCAGCAGGGCCCCTCGGACTCACCATTGCCGAACAAACTAGGGGTAATATTTTGTTAAAGAATTGGGAACATGATATTAATTTAAGCAAGGAGCAGGCTCAAAAAGTGACGAATTCACTAGAAGAAACCTCCAAAGTCATAAATGGTGAGCTGTTAGGGATGGAGAGTGGAGGTGACACAGAGACGCTAAGGCAGATGAATATAGAGTGGATCTCCCTCGACATGAAGGAGAAAAATGAGAGAAATTTGACGGAAACCTCTAAGATGGACAAGGTAGACATGGCTCAAATTGATGAACATTTGATTCAACCCAGCACACAACTCGGCGCCCTTGATATTGTTGATGCACATATGGGGAATAAACTTCCACAATTAGCCCGAGAGTGATATTTTTCCGAATCCATTTGTCAAGCAGAGCCGTCACAACTTGTAT
This sequence comes from Picea engelmannii, assembly GCA_009831015.1. Classification (NCBI taxonomy): domain Eukaryota; kingdom Viridiplantae; phylum Streptophyta; class Pinopsida; order Pinales; family Pinaceae; genus Picea; species Picea engelmannii. The sequence goes on from ML800180.1 coordinate 333,852, forward strand.
CCCAATTCGTGGACAGATGTAAGATATGCACTGAGTCTATGCAAAAACAAGCACCTAGCCCTTTTTGAAAATAAAGTAGAAGAGATGGAGTGTTTTCGCTCCTCACAGCTGCCAAGCGGAACTTTCACAGCTTGTATCCAGTTCATGGACATATGTATAATATGCACTGAGTCAAGTAAAGGCAGGTAGCTGGAACTTTTTTGAAAGGAGGAGTAGGGAAGGGAAAATTTGTATAAATAGATCACCAAAAGAAGAACCAAAGGCTGGACTTTTTTTTGGGATCGATTGTAATAGAGTTTTTTGCATGAAGGAAGTTAATACAAGCAAATTTGGAGATTCCTAATTCCGTCACGATTGTGTTGCAAGTTTGTTTCGTTATGTTTTGTGTTTCTTTTCATTTTGCTCTACATAATTGATGTGTATCACTATAATTTAGTACTACCACTACTATAGTGAAGGGATTTTATCTTTCTGTAATTGTCTCTTGTCTTTCCTCTGCACCAGCTATTAGCGGGTGTAAGACCAATTTGCATTTACATAATTTTATATTTATTTACACTATGTCAATTATTTCTATGTCAATTTCTTCTTCTGTGTATGTGTGAGTTTTCTACTGATAGGAACCTTACATTATCCACAACTAAATGTTGTTCTCTCATCCCACATCTTTTACTAAAAGATAACATAGTTACGAGAAAGGGCCTTCAGTTTGCATCCTTATTTTGTTCTTCATGCGAAAATTTCTCTTATTTTCGACTGAATTGAAATAGCGTTGAAATCTCCCTTTAAATTATTTCCATACTGGTATCGTTCCTCAATGACTGTCCCTGCATCTACTCAACCTAATATTCGGCCCGGACTCTCTAATCAAAATCATATCGCTTTAAACCTTTTCGATACAATCCTTAAAACCGCGAATACCCGGGAGGAATTAGAAATTTCATGGGCAGACATTGAGCATGATATAACTGCTCAAGAGCAGTTGGAAGCTAGACAGCGAGAACGTAGAAACCTTCATTAGTTTCCTACATCGAAGGTTAACGAGCTTCTTTGTATAAATATTTAACATATTTTCGGATGCCTCGACACTGTACTTTTAAGCCTTAAGTACAGACTCAGGAACAACAGTGAACAAGGACCAGACACGCTTGAAGCTACACATCTTTCACCTGGCAACTCCACTGGTTCGATATGGAGAAAATCCTTGCTCGCAGGTTTGCTCCTTTTAATTTTTCTGCTATTCCTGGTTTTCCTAATGTTGTCCCCTCTTTGGATGAATGGGGCGATTATTTGCCCATATTTGGAAAGCGTGAAGATGACAACCCTGCTCAGCACCTCAGTGAGTTTCATGAACTCATGCGTCAGTGGGAGATACATCATGAGGATGTATTACTGAAAATGTTCATGTTCTCGTTAGCAGGGGATGCTCGTAAATGGTATCACTCTTTACCCCCTGCTAGCATTTCTTCACTCAGTGAGTTCCATATAGCCTTCACTGCCTGTTGTCAGGAGCTGTATCCCTTTGAGTTAATTTATCATAACTGTTGTGAGGGATACCACAACTATATACAAGATAAAGCTGTTTCAGACATAGGCTGTGAGGATGATTCCGACGACCTGGATCATAAATCATTCCTTTCTCCTCCACATTCGTCTGCATCAGAGGTGGGTTATGAAAGCGATGAATATCCCAGGGGGGAAGAGGATTCCCTGAGTGAGCTGATGGAGTAGGTGAAATATCTCTCTGCCCAATTAGAAGGGTTGAAATATGAAGACTGTGCAGAGGATTTTCCAGCCTGGGAGGAAGAAGATGACCTGAGTGAACTAGTGGAGCAGATGATATTCCCCACTCCCCAGTGTGCAAAATTGGAATCTGAAGACAACGAAGAGGATTTTCTAGTCTTGGAGGAAGATGATCTAAGTATCTCTTTTGAAGAGATTATTGAAGATTTCTTGGATGCATTAGCATCTGCCCCCGATGAGCCTGTTGTCTCAGAATTAAACAAAGAAGCCATTGTGGAAGAGGATTGTTCTTTCTTCCTTCAAGAGATTTCCCATGATGTATTTACATTTTAGATTGAAAGGAAGGATCGGGAGACCGTTCCCTTTTTACAAGATGGGGGAGTGCATGGAGAAGACGAGGAAGAACCAGAAGAGCAACTGAGCACATATTTCATTCCAGAGCCAGTCAACAAGCAGCCATTGCCTGAGATCAGTGAGCCTACATCAGTTGTTCACTCACCTATGCTTATCAAAGATATTCAGTCACATGTGAGCAACTGTGTAGCATAGGAGGCTGCCTATCACCAATTCTCTGAAATTTGCCACTCATTCTATGACCCTGTCAGCAAGTACATGGAGTGGAATTTTCCCTATGCCTTGGAGCCGCCCTATTTCATCTCAACTCCAGCCTGTAAGGAGGAGTTGAAGAGTGTAACCATTCTGCTGTCACGGTTACACCATCTGCTGATGATCATTGACAGAAGGAAGGAGCTTCTATCCAGGAAGCTGCTTGGATGGCTATGGTGGAAGTTTTCTTTCACCTAGCCCATGTAAAATATTTTATTAGCATTAGGACTGTATATAAATAAGCTCCTTTGAGCATGTAGCTTTATTTTGTTACTTTTATTTTTTGGCCTGTATTTTCAGCAGTGGGATGTTTTGAGCCTGACTCCATAGCCCAACAGCAAGGCACTGAAGCTGCGGAATGAGTTCTTAGAGCATCAAAGGGATGACTCTATCCCCCATGGAGCCTAATGTTAGCGATTATTTTTGTCTTAGGCGCAAAAGCACCCAGGTCTACAGGTTGCTCAGGAAGTGCCCAAGCGCAGCGCTGGAGAATCCCTGTTTTTCCGGTAGCAAGGCAAGCGAGCGGGCAAAATAGCGTTGGCAACATCCAAGATCTATTTACAAAGCAGATCGACGGTCATCGGGTTTTCAGAGCTACCGAGTTGCCCAAGGTTTAGCGCAAGAGGGAGCACCAATAGTTCAAATCAGATTTGGGTCGTCGGATCCAACCAGGACAGGTGGCAACCTGTCGGTGTATTGGGTATCGGGAGTCAGGAAGCTCTCCGTCCATTGCACTTGAAAGTGTCGATCAACGAAACTCCGAAGCTCCCTTCAAACTAAGCCCAGGATCTCAGCACCAGGTCATATCAAGCGAGCGGGTGAAGGGGGGATAGCCCCTTTATAATGGAAAATACTATCTGGGCCGTCCATCTGAAGGACGCGCGGCACGCATCCACGTCATGACGACATTCGGGAGTTCGAGCGGTAAGCAATCCTCACCATTTTACATTTCGAAACCCCGAACCCCGATAGCGCTGAAACTCGGTCCCACAGTATTACCGGGTTAGTTCAGAGCCATCAAATCAGTGGGGAACACGTGGCGACCGTTAGGCCCTCCCATCATTTTGCCCATCGCGACTTTAAAGGAGAAAAATCCTAATCCTTTCTCATCCGCGAACCCCGAAACGCCAAAAGCACTCTGACAGAGAGGTCAAAGGCGCCTAATTAAGATTCAAGAGAGGGGGCATTGTGTTCTCCAGGCACTGATTCATGTGATCTAAATCCCGATGCCAGCTTGAGGATGAACGAAGAAGAGATAAGGTGGTTGAAGCCTAGCTTCACTCATTAATTACAGGGTATGGACGTCCTGGCTGAAGATCCACCCGAGATGGTCCTCCGTATTGATTCTTTCCATGGAAGTCGCGCCGAGTCTCCAACTCGCTAGGGAAGCCTGCACACGCCAATTCAACATTTAAGGGCTCAGCTACCCCCCCTGGCACGAGCCATGAAGAATTAAGGTAGAGTATGTCAGTAGAATGCAGGCCAGATGTGATTGAGGAGACGCCTCTGCTGGGCAAAATGGGGAAGAGCATATGTAGGAATTTTGGCCATTTTTTGTATCGATCGATGGTAGAGCAGAGCTCCCTACTGTAAAGTTTTAACATATATTCTAGTTTTCTGGTTATGCATCTGTATATGAGATATCTTGTTTTATGACAGACAATTTTTCTTACTCCATCTAATTTTCGTCTCATGCTAAGAGAGTTCGTGATTGACTGATTCGCGCGAATTATTGCAGTTATGTTATGATAAAAGATTTATTGTTTCATTATTGCATTCTCTGGCTTTTGCGTTTGAATGTAAGATGATATTTCGTTTGGACGTCTTCTTCCACAGCCTGTTAGAAACCCGATGTTAATAACAGACCTCTGCTTTCCTCTTATATAAGTCTTCCGCCTGTTCACCCTTTACTACAACTCACTGTCTGAAGTTTATATAAGACCTCACTCACCTATGCATGCCTGGCCTAGTTTTGGAGTTGGAATGATATTGTTTTGAGTTGGATTCCATTCGGTCATCCCATCTATAAACCATCGTGACATAAAACTGATGGGCGTCGGGCTCTGCTCCTGCTAGCAATCCAAGAGTGACTTCCGTCGCCAACAAAGTGTATATGCAATTGTTTTGCTATTCAGCTTCAATGACAGTCAACCTTGGCTTAAAATATGAATGCTACAAACATGTTGGAGAGGATGGGAGGAAAGAGTTTCATTTGTACATGCAGTCTTCGAGCAGATGAAATGGGTAGTAGTCCATAGACTAATACATTATTTTAATTTAAGTTACTAATAAGTTACTTTAATTTAACAATCAATGTCAGGACTTAATAAGTTGCTTTAATTTAATAATCAATGTCAGGAACTAATAAGTTATTTTAATTTAAGCTCCATGGGATAGTACAATTGGTAAGACGTGGAGAGTCTTGTGTCCTTAAGGTTGCGGTTTAGCATCCTATATCATTCACGAAGTAGGAAAGTATCGAGTGAATTTCTCTCACGAAATTTTCTGTGAAAAAAGTTACTTTAATTTAACAATCAATACCAGGAACTAATAAATTACTTTAATTTTAATTGAACAATCAATGTCAAGGACTAATAAATTAATTTAATTTAACAACCAATAATATGACATTGAGAAAGAAAAAAAACCCAATAATAAGTCACTTTAATTTAAGTTACTAATAAGTTACTTTAATTTAACAATCAATACCAAGGACTAATAAGTTACTTTAATTTAACAATCAATACCAAGGACTAATAAGTTACTTTAATTTAACAATCAATACCAAGGAACTAACAACCAATAATCTCAATAATCTCATACTGAGAAAGGGAAAAAATAATAACAATAAAAATAAAAATAAACCATAAAATACACAAATTCGAAGAAAAAATCTTAATACATTAATCTATCAACTTAGACTGTATACCGAAATCTAAGATTAACTAAACTTTTAGTAAATATAACCACACCACCCTTTTCTCATACGTATCTAAAATTATTACATAAAAACAAAACATAGCTCCAAAACAATTTAGCCCCTTTCTATGTGTACGTAGTTAGAATCACAAGAAAACTTTTAATAAACATTTTTTTAAACATATTTATTTCAATAAACTTAATCTTAAACGCATCTTTGTGTTTTGAAAACTTAATCTTAAACCACTTTGCACATCACATAAGTAAGCAAAATAAGAGATCAAGTCAAAGTTTTCAATGTAGAGTGAATGTGGATGGGCTCAAAGTCAGCTAGAGAAGGCTAATGGAGCAGGATGGGCTCCCAAAATAATACCATTTTGTCTCTATTTGGATAATGTTGTTTATTTAGGTCATATCTAACCCTCATATATGCCATTATTCACTTATTTTAGCTAATTATTGTATAAAGGTAAAAATGGATAAAGGTAAAAATGGATTGTGTTTCTTATATTTTCATGTTTATATGATGAAATTAAGGTAGAAGTTTAAGGTTTTATCTCTAAATAAAAATAAATATGCTAATTATAAATTGTAAGGAATGATCAAGCAAATCACACGTTCACACGTTGCAAAATCTAGGGTTGAAATGGAAAGATGAAAAATCTTCAGAGATTAATGAAGACCAAAATCGAAGGAAACCAAGTCGACCTCACCCAATGAACAATTGGACAGAGGATCGGAGCAAATCTAGGAGCAGTTCGACTTCATTTACCCATGCACATGAATTTCTACCTTGGAATTCGTGTGTTGTTGACATCTTGATGCCCTTGGACTATACATTCTTCCTGAAAACACATTTTATGCTTAATAGACAACATTTACATACCCACAAATTCAGGGCTTTGTGTAAATACAAGCAATTATACAAACCTGTCCAATTCTCGTGTTTGGGGATGGTGGATGGAATGGAGAAACAATTCACAATGTAGAAGATTTGAAATTTTAGGAATAAAATATAGATCTCTTGTAACTCCGTTTTGCAACTTTTGGAATCGTAATTGTGAGTTTATTTGCTTGTGATTTAAACATTTAAATTTGTTGTAGCAGATCCAAACATATAGCTTTCTAGAGGGGGGTCACTCTTGATCCAGATTATTTTTGGAACGAAATGAAAGCAGAGATATTACAATGAAATTCACATAAAAATTTCTAGAAACAAAGAAATACAACAATCATGATTTCTATTAATGAAATAAATGTACAGAGACTGTAAAAATATAGAGTTCAAGACTCGCTAAAATGGTGGTAGCTTTATCTTTGAGAAAAGATGTGACAACTACGCTCATTCGCAAGAATATGATTACAATGAGGCTATGAAGGCCTTTTTATGATAAACATGAAGGCCAAAACCCTAGACATCCAAAAACCTAACCTTAGGAGATGAAGTGCCAAAAGTCATGTGGGCCCTGTTGGGGTAAGTTAATACATTAACTTCCCGGGGTTGTAACTTTTGCATACGATCTCCGTTTTAGGCATGCGATATCCCATTGGAATTGTATTTTCAAGAACTATGCATTATGCTATCAAACTATGACTCTGTTTAAAGTTTGACTGTGGCAAGACAATAAAACACTATTTAGAGCCCCAAAACATCCCTGGAAGTACACAAAGATGTACTGACATGGAAACTTCCAAAATAAGCCAGTTGGAACATGTGGGCGACCACCAATATCCACCTAGATGCTGTGTAGGGCTTCATGATAGACACGTAAGTGAAGAACCCACAATTACAAAGAATTGTCCCCATTACAGAGAAACATGCTGAAGTGAAAATTGTCAAGATGAGCTAGTTGGAATTTGGAACAGGTGGGTGGCCACCAATATCCACCTGGATCAATCCCCACCCCTTAGGAACCAATGGTCTCCATTGCGTTGAGCGCCTGAGGAAGAGGGGAAAACATTTTCTAAATTTGAATGTTGGTGAGTTGTGTGCCTTGTTGGAGAAGTTGCGCTGCTTGGTTTGTGGAAGGCTGTCATGAACCTGCTGTTGGTGGGGTTGAATTTGTTCCACCAATCTGTTATCTCTGGGATTGACAGGGCATTGTGTAGGCACCATTGTAGGTGAAGGAACAATATCTTCTTTCTCTTCTTCAATCTGCTTCTGCCGAATAGAAGGTGTTAAGGCTGTAGTGGTTGTAGTGGCCTTTTGTGCATCCTTTGAACACATTGTGAAGAGGATGAATTTTGAAGTATGAGAGATTACCTTGTGACACTATTTTGGTGGAAAAATATTCGGAACTACCTCTGGTATCATGTAGAGCTGACCCCCCAGAGTAATAATGACACTACAAAGTCGAGATTCATAAACAACATGGTGTTTCCACATATATGGTTGGCCCAAAACAACATCACATACATCAAGAGGGGCAACATCACACACTACCTCATCCTTGAAGGGCTAGATGCCATAGGATAGGTGACACTACTGGCTGACATGGAGATCTCATCCTTGGTGAAGCCATCCGATGTTCTATGGCTATGGGTGTGGCGTTGTCGACAACCCAAATTGTTTGACGAACTCAATTGAGATGAGGTTCTTCTGGCTATCATTATCAACAATGAAATGCAATGGGGTCCCCTTTACCCACCTCTGTGAATAGAAGAGGCGTTGCCCCTCTTCAGGATCTACTGATTCTTATGGTTGAATTGTTGTGGTTGCGACAGTAACAATGGGGTTTGCATCAATGATCTTTCTACTTTCAATATTTTCTGGATCAGATTCCGAATAAGGGTTCGGCTCCTTGTCTTTGACCTCAACCACCAATGACTGTTTCGAGCGACATTCATCGACGTTGTGCCAGGGGATTTTGTGGAAGTCACACCACTTACCAATGTCATTCTTCGTCTTTCCCTTATCCTTCTTGTCCTATTTCTTGGACTGGTTTTCTAGAGACTGTTGGTTAGGGCCTTCTTTACCATGCTTTGTTTGTTGCGGATTTACAGACTCGAACTCCCATTTGTTCCTGTGCCTAAATTTTTGCTTGATTTTGACATCATATCTATAGGCAGATCCCAATGTTGAGATGTTTAAGAAATCCATTTTGGTTTGGATGTACCTATGCAAAGCCCCACGATATTTTAGAACCATATGTCACTCAAAGTATTTGATACACAACTTGGTGTGCAAGGTATGGAAAGTATTTGTGAACTCCGACACTGTTTGGCTCTTCTTTTGCCACAGGGTGGTCCATCTCATGTACTGGTCTTTATAGTTATCAACAAGGTAGTATTGTTCCTTGACCACATCCACACAAAAAATCCCAAGTAGGCCCGACCCCATATATTATAGATTCCTCTGTGGAACTTTTCTCCCAGTAAGTTTCCCACCAATGTTTGACAAGGGGGAGATCCTTGAGGAGTGCGAAAGTCATATTTTCCCTGTTGGAAAAATTGTGAATGGAGAAATAACCTTCTAGCAGATTTAACCATTTTTCTAAGGCATCCGCATCTATCTGACCTTCAAATACGAGAATATCAAAATTAACTTGTACCTTGAAGGGAGAGGTTCATCCAAAGTGGCCGCTTGATGAAGATGTGCATGTTGCTATCGATAGGCGTTAAAGGATGTGTGCAAAATTCTCCATCATTTTGTCCCTCTGTCGCGTGAGAGATTACTCAAGCAACATGTTAATGGAATCTTTTTCTCCATTGTTTTTCTTTTCTTCCATCATAGAGGGTTTCTTGGGCATACGAGAGCGATTTTCCTCAAGAGAGACAAGCTCTAGACCCAACTTTCTATACTCGAACCTTGTCGGGGACATGCACTAAAAAACGATCAGGAGTAGCTTGTTCTGATACCACTGATCCGAATTGTTTTCAAAACAAAATGAAAGAAAATATATTACAATGAAATTCACATAAAAATTTCTAGAAATAGAGAAATACAACAATACATGATTTCTATTAATGAAATAAATGTATAGAGGTTGTAAAAATACAGAGTGCAAGATTCGCTAGAATGGCGGAAACTTTATCTCTGAATAGAGATGTGACGGCTACGCTCATTCTCAAGAATATGATTACAATGAGGCTATGAAGGATTTTTTATGATAAACACGAAGGCCAAAACCCTAGACATCCAAAACCCTAACCCTAGGAAACGAAGCACGAAAAGTCATGTGGGCCCCGTTGGGGTAAGTTAGTACATTAACTTCCCTGGGTCGTAACTTTTGAACACGGTATCCATTTTAGGCGTGTGATAGCCTGTTGGAAAGGTATTTTTGAGAACTACACATTATTCCATTAAAATATAACTTTGGCTATATGTTAACTGTGCCAATCCAAGAAAACACTTTTTAGAGCCCCAAAACAACCCTGGAAGTAAAAAAAGATGTACTGGCATGAAAACTTCCAAAATAAGCTAGTTGGAATAGGGGGGCGGCTACCAATATTCACCTGGATGCTGTGTAGGGCTTCAGGACAACCCCGTAAGTGCAAAACCCACAATTACAAAGAATTGTCCCCATTACAAAGAAACATGTTGAACTAAAAACTATCAAGATGAGCTAGTTGGGATTTAGAACAGGTGGGTGGCCACCAGTATCCACCTGGATCAACTCTAGAGAGTAGTAGTTGTGAATATATAGTTATTTTTGTAGATTACATGTTCTTTTGATTATGTAGCTTAAAATCTTTCTTTATTTTGAGTTCTCTTTTATATTTATTTGATCCAACACAAATTGTAGACTTATGCATGATGAGAAATGATAATAACAATAGTGGAACAAAGCATGGTAACATTAGGCATTACCTTGAAGAGCCAAGGACCAGTTGAACTATCACAATCATTCATGATTATTTTTCGCAAGTGTGGTGTGTTTACTTTTTCATAAGTGTGGTGTGTTTAATTTTTCCGCAAGTGTGGTGTGTTTGATTTTCCGCAATGTTATTTCATTTCTTAGATAACAATGCAATTTACTTTCCGTAGAAGCATGTAGATAACCAGTTGTAAATATAGAACCTGGAGGCTGCACATACAATGCACAACATCTTGTAAGTTTCTCTTGAACTCCATATTGATAAATAAATTCACAATCTCTTTTATTTCTCTTTATAGGGAAATAAAACAGTCCATCATAGCAATTAATGACGTCCCTTGGGAGTTTGCATGCATTCATTCCTTCTCTATTTTTCTAAATATAGTGTCCATTGAGGCGTTTTCTGGGTTTGGGTTGGGTTTAGGGTTTGTAGGTCAATTCTTAGATCTTGAGGCTATTTGTGGGGTATCGAAGGTGGAAGGTTCTACACAAATTGAGGTAGTAGAGAATTCAAAGAATAAGGACTACAAAATAGTAAAGATGAAGGGGTATTAAGGTTAGAATGGTTCTTAGTGAAGATAATGTGTTAGAGCATGCCCCATAATTTTCTAGCAAGGCCCTCATTGAAAAATTTCATGGACATAATATTCCAAATCACAATTTTAATAGTTGGATGCAAAAGGTATGGGTGCCAATATTGAGTTACATGTTGATCTTCCATATCATGGCCAAGGGTCAGATTGGACTTTTGTTTCACTCAAAGGTTGATTCATAGAAAATATTGAAAAGATGTTGGTTCTAGGAGTTTGCATATTTGGCTCTAAAGACTGTCTGTTTTGATCTAAGGTCAAAGGTCATCAACTTAGTTCCTATATGGGTGATGCTTCTGGGTATCCCTTTCAAATTATGGTTTTAAAATATCTTGAGAAGCAAAAAGGATGTGCTAGGGAAGACTCATGATATTGATATTTCTTTTAAAACTGGCTTATATAATAGGGTAGCTAGGGTTTTGGTTGAGATGGATATTAATGAAGGTTACTAGACTCTTTGGAGATTTTGGTTGCAAGTTTCTATCATTCATGCCTTCTTATTATAAGAAAATTCCATTCATATGTGTTCATTTCCATATCTATCGAAATATAGTTATATATTGGTCTTTACCCTTTGTTCAAAATATGTGGATGGAAAAGAAAAAACTATCACCTCTAAGGGAGGGCATGGGTCTGAAATTCAAAGGGTTGTAATAGTTTTGGGTTCAAACAATTGTTTTGAACCCTGGGTTGTTCAAGTTGTTTCTAGCATGGCTAAGTTTAATGATTCTATTTTTGGTGGTTTTCCTCCTTTAGAGAAAGTCCATCTAGATACCTAGAATAAAGAGTCTTATCCCTTTTCTTTATAAGTCCATGGAAAGTCTTTTAAATCTAGGAACTCTCCTAGTTGTATAGATTTTGAGATGGGGATTTATCCTCCTTCTTGGGTTGAGAAGGAAAATTTGGATCCTTCTTCCCTAGGGGTGGTCTCTCTGATGGATCCCACTAATTTGATGAATAATTTTGGGGAGCTTATAGGTAAGGGGAAGGAATGGAGTTGATTTCTTCTCACCAGTTTCTATTGATATCTATAAAGAAAGATAGAGGATTAAATGAAAAGGGTTTTGAAGGGGGTCTTGGGTCAAGTATTTCTTCAATTAAGGACCCATGTTTGTCCACATTAGGGAGGACATATTACTTACATCATTCTTAGGTGAAGGCATTGAATGAAATAAATAAGGGGAAACTAAAATCTATTAGAGGGGTCCTTGCAACAAAACGAAACTCCGTCAAGGCATCCAATTGATCATTATTTCTCTAAACATTTGAGGTCTTGGAAGTCCCTTAAAAGACTAGCCTTATCCCGTCCAGTGGAAGTTCACAAGTTGGATATTATTCTCTTGTAGGAGACTTTAGGGGATAGCCAAAACATTAGTGGTTTTTTTGGGAAATTTTGAGGGATTGGGAATTTTTGTCCTTAGATGCTTTAAAAAATGATGGTGATTTATTGACAGGATGGAAAAAATCTATTTCTATTCTAAACTATGTTTTTCTTGCCTCGAGTATTTGTACTAAATTTTAGGTTAAGGAGCTAGGTTTGAAGATTTCTATTAACAATTTTTGTGGCCCTTATGGAGCCATGTAAGAGATCTGGGATGGATTTTTATCACTTCACTTTGTTAAAATTGACATGGTTATGATTGATGGAGATTTAAATTTTATCTTTAATCATGCTAAAGTTTGGTGGACTTTTGCAAGACTTAATAGTTTGGCAGATTATTTTCATCACAAAATTGAGGAAATGTGCCTTTTAGATGTCAATCCTTTTAAATTGGTGCCTACCTAGAGAAATAACAGGGTAGGGCAAAGGAATTTAAAATATACTTGAAAGATTTTTTAATTTTAAAGGTTTTTCTTTTAGAGTTTGAGAAAACTAGGTCATGGGTGGAATCTGGTTGTGGGTCAGAAAACTCTTCTATCCTTATCCAAATGGAGAGGCAGGATGAAAAATTGGCCAATCCATTCAAGTTTAATGCAACATGGCTAGAATATGGTGCCTTTCAAGATATGGTAAATAAGGAATGGAAAATGTTTGATCCTTCTTCAAGGAAATCTGCTAGATTTCAATTTACAACCTCTCTAAAGAAGTTTAAAGGAGTGGTTTTTTCTTGGGTTCATGATACAATGAAAAATATGAATAAGGAGTTAAAAGTAGTAGAAAAGGAGAATGATGAGATATTTAAGAAGAGTGTTTGAGGTATTTTTTGGGTTGAAGGTTTGGATAAAGGAGTTGGAATAAAAAAATATCAGGATTTTGGAGTGGAGGGAGGCCAAATGGTGCTTAAAAAGTCAAGTAGTTGGATAGAGAAAGGTGATGATGATAAAAAATTGTTCAATCAATTTGAAAATCACACAAAAATATAAACACCATTTGGGAAATGAAAAAAGATGAAGGGGTGTCGGTTAGCGTTTTCACATAGATTACAGACTCGAGAGTTGAGTATTTCTAATCCATATATAAATAACCAAACCATGCAAATATTGAGGAAATTTTGAAGCTCACTTCTTATTTTCCTAGTTTTGTCACAAAAGAGGACAACTAAATGTTAATGGAGGAGGTCTCTAGAGATGAGTTGAAATTGGTGTTGGCTTATTTCAACAAGGATAAAAGCCTAGTGTTAGATGGGTGGCCTATGATAATTTTCCTAGAATGAAATTTTGGAGGAGGACTTGATAAGGGGTTATTGAGGAGGTCTGTTCAAGTGGGAAGGCATTAGGAACCCTTAATTCCACTTTTCTAGTTTTAACTCCAAAGAAGGAAAAGCCTATTTATTTCAATGAATTCATGCCAATTTCTTTATGTAAATGTGTTTGTAAAATAACAACAAAGGTGTTGGTTGTTAGAGTTAAGAATATTTTATCATATGTTATATCTTAGGAGCAATTTTTTTTCCTTGCTAGCAGAAAAAACTTTGAGCTCATAGGCTCAAACCAAGAAGGTCTCCACTCGATAAAATTAAAAACTCTCCCAACCATGGTTCTGAAGCTAGAATTTTGTTTAGGACCTATGATCATGCGAGACAGATTTACCTTAGATTGATGCTTATGCATATGTGATTGAATCATTATGTGGTAAAGTGGATTATGGGATACATTTCATCTATTTCCTTTGTAGTCCTCATGAATGGATTTGCTTCAATTTTTTTCAAGCCATCTAAAGGTTTGCATTAGGGTTTCCCCTTGTCCCCATTCCTCTTTTTATTAGTTGAAAAATGCTTGAGTAGGTTTATGAAGGAGGAAAAGAGGACTAGGTTCATTGTAGGGATTAAAATAGGTGGTTTTTTGTTTTTAACCCTAGTTACATGAGAATCTCTCCCAAGATATTGGAAACCCATTCCTCACGTTTTGGCATTTTGGGGAGCTTGGGGACATGTATAAAACGTTCTAGATTGGCTAGTGTTGATCAATTCTCATTGATAAAAGGTAAAGTATTTTGGTCGTTTTTCTCGTTCTTGTATATCCTACAGTTAACCATTTTTTATTTTTGCGGGTTGCAATAGCTCTACCCATAATCATCATAAACCCACAATTTTGCAACCCGCAAGTATCTAACATCAACACTTAGCCATATTTGTATTTTTCTTTCTTCTTATCCATTTTTCCGTTTGTGATAGTTCCATTGTGAGGGGTGAACGATGTTTCAAAAGACCCTAACCCTGCATACCCACAAACCTACATCCCGCATTTCCGCTCACTTCAAAATGACCCACATTCTTCTCTAGAGTACAAAATGGGTCGTTCTTGCACTTAGTACATTCTCTAATTGCAGATGTGGAAGTCCCCCTAGATTACCCCTTCCATATCCCATAGTCCCAAAATCATCGTTATGCACTCCCCATCACTCATTTTAGAACTCCATGCTTAAAAATTTTCATTGCATCTTAATACATAATCACATTCCTCAAGAACATTTATGATCGTACCGCCAGATCGATCAACACATGAGGTGAATTAAAATCGTTATTAATGACATAGGCCTCATAAATTCCCTGCCTTAAAGCAAAATTAAATCATGCAATTACCATTTTTTACCTAAGAGCTACAATGTGTGATATTAAGGAGTTATGTGGAGGATTTAGTAAGGAGGTAAATCCTTGTTGTAAACTCCCACTATGAAAAAACCAACACCTTTTCATTCTAATCAACCTTTTCCAAATATGCCCAATAAGAAAATAGAGCTCTATTGTGGCAACACTATAAATACACTAGTACATGAGGATAATTCATTCCAATGGTACAAGGCATTTAAATGGTACACGACACTCTCTCCCGAAGAAAAGAGCTCAAATAATGTTTGCACTTCTGGAATAGAGTTGGCAGATTGTATCCTGAAGGTATCAAATTTTAAGGAGTTGATTCTCTGGTGCGTTGACAATTTCAACAATGAGAAGAGGATAATTCTATTGTATGGGAATGCACCTATTTTCTTCACACCAACGGTATTAAGAAGGATACTCAAGCTCCATGATCCTACTACATATTTCAAAATTTTAGATGCATACACATTTTTAAGGGCTAACCATGGAGGGATGATGATCTTGGATAGTTTTCTTTTGAAGTCATCAGACTACTCTGAGAACTCTATCCAGATAGAGGCATGTTCCTTGAAATATCCCTATAAAAATTTCACCTTGTTATTTGAAAAAAATGTGGGGTAGGAATCAACGATCACTATCCCGAGATATGTACTTTATGTCTTGCACCTATCTGTTCATGAGAGAGTCTTATTTGATTGGGCTCAAATTATTTTGAGTGAAGTTTCTTTCCAACTTGTAAATTTATGAAAAAATAAAAAATTCTTTATGAGTTTCTACTTGATTTTCACAATTGCATATTGCCATATTTTTGAAGACTTGCCTCGTGCAAGGAGTGTTGATTTTGGCAAAGACCCAGTGTAGTTTTGGTATCCAACATTGTGGAAAAAAAAAGCCCCATATCATTTTTATGAAGTTCATAATGCTTTTCTGTTTAATTTTAAGAAGCTAGTCTATGGTCCCACTGTTGACGATTAAAATTGTCAACGAAGTTCCGCCCACAAAGTGTTTCTAAAGCCTATTATTATAAAA
>ML800180.1:349692-373028 GCA_009831015.1 Picea engelmannii
CTTTTGTGCATCCTTTGAACACATTGTGAAGAGGATGAATTTTGAAGTATGAGAGATTACCTTGTGACACTATTTTGGTGGAAAAATATTCGGAACTACCTCTGGTATCATGTAGAGCTGACCCCCCAGAGTAATAATGACACTACAAAGTCGAGATTCATAAACAACATGGTGTTTCCACATATATGGTTGGCCCAAAACAACATCACATACATCAAGAGGGGCAACATCACACACTACCTCATCCTTGAAGGGCTAGATGCCATAGGATAGGTGACACTACTGGCTGACATGGAGATCTCATCCTTGGTGAAGCCATCCGATGTTCTATGGCTATGGGTGTGGCGTTGTCGACAACCCAAATTGTTTGACGAACTCAATTGAGATGAGGTTCTTCTGGCTATCATTATCAACAATGAAATGCAATGGGGTCCCCTTTACCCACCTCTGTGAATAGAAGAGGCGTTGCCCCTCTTCAGGATCTACTGATTCTTATGGTTGAATTGTTGTGGTTGCGACAGTAACAATGGGGTTTGCATCAATGATCTTTCTACTTTCAATATTTTCTGGATCAGATTCCGAATAAGGGTTCGGCTCCTTGTCTTTGACCTCAACCACCAATGACTGTTTCGAGCGACATTCATCGACGTTGTGCCAGGGGATTTTGTGGAAGTCACACCACTTACCAATGTCATTCTTCGTCTTTCCCTTATCCTTCTTGTCCTATTTCTTGGACTGGTTTTCTAGAGACTGTTGGTTAGGGCCTTCTTTACCATGCTTTGTTTGTTGCGGATTTACAGACTCGAACTCCCATTTGTTCCTGTGCCTAAATTTTTGCTTGATTTTGACATCATATCTATAGGCAGATCCCAATGTTGAGATGTTTAAGAAATCCATTTTGGTTTGGATGTACCTATGCAAAGCCCCACGATATTTTAGAACCATATGTCACTCAAAGTATTTGATACACAACTTGGTGTGCAAGGTATGGAAAGTATTTGTGAACTCCGACACTGTTTGGCTCTTCTTTTGCCACAGGGTGGTCCATCTCATGTACTGGTCTTTATAGTTATCAACAAGGTAGTATTGTTCCTTGACCACATCCACACAAAAAATCCCAAGTAGGCCCGACCCCATATATTATAGATTCCTCTGTGGAACTTTTCTCCCAGTAAGTTTCCCACCAATGTTTGACAAGGGGGAGATCCTTGAGGAGTGCGAAAGTCATATTTTCCCTGTTGGAAAAATTGTGAATGGAGAAATAACCTTCTAGCAGATTTAACCATTTTTCTAAGGCATCCGCATCTATCTGACCTTCAAATACGAGAATATCAAAATTAACTTGTACCTTGAAGGGAGAGGTTCATCCAAAGTGGCCGCTTGATGAAGATGTGCATGTTGCTATCGATAGGCGTTAAAGGATGTGTGCAAAATTCTCCATCATTTTGTC
Organism: Picea engelmannii; assembly: GCA_009831015.1. Classification (NCBI taxonomy): domain Eukaryota; kingdom Viridiplantae; phylum Streptophyta; class Pinopsida; order Pinales; family Pinaceae; genus Picea; species Picea engelmannii. The sequence goes on from ML800180.1 coordinate 351,143, forward strand.
CCTCTGTCGCGTGAGAGATTACTCAAGCAACATGTTAATGGAATCTTTTTCTCCATTGTTTTTCTTTTCTTCCATCATAGAGGGTTTCTTGGGCATACGAGAGCGATTTTCCTCAAGAGAGACAAGCTCTAGACCCAACTTTCTATACTCGAACCTTGTCGGGGACATGCACTAAAAAACGATCAGGAGTAGCTTGTTCTGATACCACTGATCCGAATTGTTTTCAAAACAAAATGAAAGAAAATATATTACAATGAAATTCACATAAAAATTTCTAGAAATAGAGAAATACAACAATACATGATTTCTATTAATGAAATAAATGTATAGAGGTTGTAAAAATACAGAGTGCAAGATTCGCTAGAATGGCGGAAACTTTATCTCTGAATAGAGATGTGACGGCTACGCTCATTCTCAAGAATATGATTACAATGAGGCTATGAAGGATTTTTTATGATAAACACGAAGGCCAAAACCCTAGACATCCAAAACCCTAACCCTAGGAAACGAAGCACGAAAAGTCATGTGGGCCCCGTTGGGGTAAGTTAGTACATTAACTTCCCTGGGTCGTAACTTTTGAACACGGTATCCATTTTAGGCGTGTGATAGCCTGTTGGAAAGGTATTTTTGAGAACTACACATTATTCCATTAAAATATAACTTTGGCTATATGTTAACTGTGCCAATCCAAGAAAACACTTTTTAGAGCCCCAAAACAACCCTGGAAGTAAAAAAAGATGTACTGGCATGAAAACTTCCAAAATAAGCTAGTTGGAATAGGGGGGCGGCTACCAATATTCACCTGGATGCTGTGTAGGGCTTCAGGACAACCCCGTAAGTGCAAAACCCACAATTACAAAGAATTGTCCCCATTACAAAGAAACATGTTGAACTAAAAACTATCAAGATGAGCTAGTTGGGATTTAGAACAGGTGGGTGGCCACCAGTATCCACCTGGATCAACTCTAGAGAGTAGTAGTTGTGAATATATAGTTATTTTTGTAGATTACATGTTCTTTTGATTATGTAGCTTAAAATCTTTCTTTATTTTGAGTTCTCTTTTATATTTATTTGATCCAACACAAATTGTAGACTTATGCATGATGAGAAATGATAATAACAATAGTGGAACAAAGCATGGTAACATTAGGCATTACCTTGAAGAGCCAAGGACCAGTTGAACTATCACAATCATTCATGATTATTTTTCGCAAGTGTGGTGTGTTTACTTTTTCATAAGTGTGGTGTGTTTAATTTTTCCGCAAGTGTGGTGTGTTTGATTTTCCGCAATGTTATTTCATTTCTTAGATAACAATGCAATTTACTTTCCGTAGAAGCATGTAGATAACCAGTTGTAAATATAGAACCTGGAGGCTGCACATACAATGCACAACATCTTGTAAGTTTCTCTTGAACTCCATATTGATAAATAAATTCACAATCTCTTTTATTTCTCTTTATAGGGAAATAAAACAGTCCATCATAGCAATTAATGACGTCCCTTGGGAGTTTGCATGCATTCATTCCTTCTCTATTTTTCTAAATATAGTGTCCATTGAGGCGTTTTCTGGGTTTGGGTTGGGTTTAGGGTTTGTAGGTCAATTCTTAGATCTTGAGGCTATTTGTGGGGTATCGAAGGTGGAAGGTTCTACACAAATTGAGGTAGTAGAGAATTCAAAGAATAAGGACTACAAAATAGTAAAGATGAAGGGGTATTAAGGTTAGAATGGTTCTTAGTGAAGATAATGTGTTAGAGCATGCCCCATAATTTTCTAGCAAGGCCCTCATTGAAAAATTTCATGGACATAATATTCCAAATCACAATTTTAATAGTTGGATGCAAAAGGTATGGGTGCCAATATTGAGTTACATGTTGATCTTCCATATCATGGCCAAGGGTCAGATTGGACTTTTGTTTCACTCAAAGGTTGATTCATAGAAAATATTGAAAAGATGTTGGTTCTAGGAGTTTGCATATTTGGCTCTAAAGACTGTCTGTTTTGATCTAAGGTCAAAGGTCATCAACTTAGTTCCTATATGGGTGATGCTTCTGGGTATCCCTTTCAAATTATGGTTTTAAAATATCTTGAGAAGCAAAAAGGATGTGCTAGGGAAGACTCATGATATTGATATTTCTTTTAAAACTGGCTTATATAATAGGGTAGCTAGGGTTTTGGTTGAGATGGATATTAATGAAGGTTACTAGACTCTTTGGAGATTTTGGTTGCAAGTTTCTATCATTCATGCCTTCTTATTATAAGAAAATTCCATTCATATGTGTTCATTTCCATATCTATCGAAATATAGTTATATATTGGTCTTTACCCTTTGTTCAAAATATGTGGATGGAAAAGAAAAAACTATCACCTCTAAGGGAGGGCATGGGTCTGAAATTCAAAGGGTTGTAATAGTTTTGGGTTCAAACAATTGTTTTGAACCCTGGGTTGTTCAAGTTGTTTCTAGCATGGCTAAGTTTAATGATTCTATTTTTGGTGGTTTTCCTCCTTTAGAGAAAGTCCATCTAGATACCTAGAATAAAGAGTCTTATCCCTTTTCTTTATAAGTCCATGGAAAGTCTTTTAAATCTAGGAACTCTCCTAGTTGTATAGATTTTGAGATGGGGATTTATCCTCCTTCTTGGGTTGAGAAGGAAAATTTGGATCCTTCTTCCCTAGGGGTGGTCTCTCTGATGGATCCCACTAATTTGATGAATAATTTTGGGGAGCTTATAGGTAAGGGGAAGGAATGGAGTTGATTTCTTCTCACCAGTTTCTATTGATATCTATAAAGAAAGATAGAGGATTAAATGAAAAGGGTTTTGAAGGGGGTCTTGGGTCAAGTATTTCTTCAATTAAGGACCCATGTTTGTCCACATTAGGGAGGACATATTACTTACATCATTCTTAGGTGAAGGCATTGAATGAAATAAATAAGGGGAAACTAAAATCTATTAGAGGGGTCCTTGCAACAAAACGAAACTCCGTCAAGGCATCCAATTGATCATTATTTCTCTAAACATTTGAGGTCTTGGAAGTCCCTTAAAAGACTAGCCTTATCCCGTCCAGTGGAAGTTCACAAGTTGGATATTATTCTCTTGTAGGAGACTTTAGGGGATAGCCAAAACATTAGTGGTTTTTTTGGGAAATTTTGAGGGATTGGGAATTTTTGTCCTTAGATGCTTTAAAAAATGATGGTGATTTATTGACAGGATGGAAAAAATCTATTTCTATTCTAAACTATGTTTTTCTTGCCTCGAGTATTTGTACTAAATTTTAGGTTAAGGAGCTAGGTTTGAAGATTTCTATTAACAATTTTTGTGGCCCTTATGGAGCCATGTAAGAGATCTGGGATGGATTTTTATCACTTCACTTTGTTAAAATTGACATGGTTATGATTGATGGAGATTTAAATTTTATCTTTAATCATGCTAAAGTTTGGTGGACTTTTGCAAGACTTAATAGTTTGGCAGATTATTTTCATCACAAAATTGAGGAAATGTGCCTTTTAGATGTCAATCCTTTTAAATTGGTGCCTACCTAGAGAAATAACAGGGTAGGGCAAAGGAATTTAAAATATACTTGAAAGATTTTTTAATTTTAAAGGTTTTTCTTTTAGAGTTTGAGAAAACTAGGTCATGGGTGGAATCTGGTTGTGGGTCAGAAAACTCTTCTATCCTTATCCAAATGGAGAGGCAGGATGAAAAATTGGCCAATCCATTCAAGTTTAATGCAACATGGCTAGAATATGGTGCCTTTCAAGATATGGTAAATAAGGAATGGAAAATGTTTGATCCTTCTTCAAGGAAATCTGCTAGATTTCAATTTACAACCTCTCTAAAGAAGTTTAAAGGAGTGGTTTTTTCTTGGGTTCATGATACAATGAAAAATATGAATAAGGAGTTAAAAGTAGTAGAAAAGGAGAATGATGAGATATTTAAGAAGAGTGTTTGAGGTATTTTTTGGGTTGAAGGTTTGGATAAAGGAGTTGGAATAAAAAAATATCAGGATTTTGGAGTGGAGGGAGGCCAAATGGTGCTTAAAAAGTCAAGTAGTTGGATAGAGAAAGGTGATGATGATAAAAAATTGTTCAATCAATTTGAAAATCACACAAAAATATAAACACCATTTGGGAAATGAAAAAAGATGAAGGGGTGTCGGTTAGCGTTTTCACATAGATTACAGACTCGAGAGTTGAGTATTTCTAATCCATATATAAATAACCAAACCATGCAAATATTGAGGAAATTTTGAAGCTCACTTCTTATTTTCCTAGTTTTGTCACAAAAGAGGACAACTAAATGTTAATGGAGGAGGTCTCTAGAGATGAGTTGAAATTGGTGTTGGCTTATTTCAACAAGGATAAAAGCCTAGTGTTAGATGGGTGGCCTATGATAATTTTCCTAGAATGAAATTTTGGAGGAGGACTTGATAAGGGGTTATTGAGGAGGTCTGTTCAAGTGGGAAGGCATTAGGAACCCTTAATTCCACTTTTCTAGTTTTAACTCCAAAGAAGGAAAAGCCTATTTATTTCAATGAATTCATGCCAATTTCTTTATGTAAATGTGTTTGTAAAATAACAACAAAGGTGTTGGTTGTTAGAGTTAAGAATATTTTATCATATGTTATATCTTAGGAGCAATTTTTTTTCCTTGCTAGCAGAAAAAACTTTGAGCTCATAGGCTCAAACCAAGAAGGTCTCCACTCGATAAAATTAAAAACTCTCCCAACCATGGTTCTGAAGCTAGAATTTTGTTTAGGACCTATGATCATGCGAGACAGATTTACCTTAGATTGATGCTTATGCATATGTGATTGAATCATTATGTGGTAAAGTGGATTATGGGATACATTTCATCTATTTCCTTTGTAGTCCTCATGAATGGATTTGCTTCAATTTTTTTCAAGCCATCTAAAGGTTTGCATTAGGGTTTCCCCTTGTCCCCATTCCTCTTTTTATTAGTTGAAAAATGCTTGAGTAGGTTTATGAAGGAGGAAAAGAGGACTAGGTTCATTGTAGGGATTAAAATAGGTGGTTTTTTGTTTTTAACCCTAGTTACATGAGAATCTCTCCCAAGATATTGGAAACCCATTCCTCACGTTTTGGCATTTTGGGGAGCTTGGGGACATGTATAAAACGTTCTAGATTGGCTAGTGTTGATCAATTCTCATTGATAAAAGGTAAAGTATTTTGGTCGTTTTTCTCGTTCTTGTATATCCTACAGTTAACCATTTTTTATTTTTGCGGGTTGCAATAGCTCTACCCATAATCATCATAAACCCACAATTTTGCAACCCGCAAGTATCTAACATCAACACTTAGCCATATTTGTATTTTTCTTTCTTCTTATCCATTTTTCCGTTTGTGATAGTTCCATTGTGAGGGGTGAACGATGTTTCAAAAGACCCTAACCCTGCATACCCACAAACCTACATCCCGCATTTCCGCTCACTTCAAAATGACCCACATTCTTCTCTAGAGTACAAAATGGGTCGTTCTTGCACTTAGTACATTCTCTAATTGCAGATGTGGAAGTCCCCCTAGATTACCCCTTCCATATCCCATAGTCCCAAAATCATCGTTATGCACTCCCCATCACTCATTTTAGAACTCCATGCTTAAAAATTTTCATTGCATCTTAATACATAATCACATTCCTCAAGAACATTTATGATCGTACCGCCAGATCGATCAACACATGAGGTGAATTAAAATCGTTATTAATGACATAGGCCTCATAAATTCCCTGCCTTAAAGCAAAATTAAATCATGCAATTACCATTTTTTACCTAAGAGCTACAATGTGTGATATTAAGGAGTTATGTGGAGGATTTAGTAAGGAGGTAAATCCTTGTTGTAAACTCCCACTATGAAAAAACCAACACCTTTTCATTCTAATCAACCTTTTCCAAATATGCCCAATAAGAAAATAGAGCTCTATTGTGGCAACACTATAAATACACTAGTACATGAGGATAATTCATTCCAATGGTACAAGGCATTTAAATGGTACACGACACTCTCTCCCGAAGAAAAGAGCTCAAATAATGTTTGCACTTCTGGAATAGAGTTGGCAGATTGTATCCTGAAGGTATCAAATTTTAAGGAGTTGATTCTCTGGTGCGTTGACAATTTCAACAATGAGAAGAGGATAATTCTATTGTATGGGAATGCACCTATTTTCTTCACACCAACGGTATTAAGAAGGATACTCAAGCTCCATGATCCTACTACATATTTCAAAATTTTAGATGCATACACATTTTTAAGGGCTAACCATGGAGGGATGATGATCTTGGATAGTTTTCTTTTGAAGTCATCAGACTACTCTGAGAACTCTATCCAGATAGAGGCATGTTCCTTGAAATATCCCTATAAAAATTTCACCTTGTTATTTGAAAAAAATGTGGGGTAGGAATCAACGATCACTATCCCGAGATATGTACTTTATGTCTTGCACCTATCTGTTCATGAGAGAGTCTTATTTGATTGGGCTCAAATTATTTTGAGTGAAGTTTCTTTCCAACTTGTAAATTTATGAAAAAATAAAAAATTCTTTATGAGTTTCTACTTGATTTTCACAATTGCATATTGCCATATTTTTGAAGACTTGCCTCGTGCAAGGAGTGTTGATTTTGGCAAAGACCCAGTGTAGTTTTGGTATCCAACATTGTGGAAAAAAAAAGCCCCATATCATTTTTATGAAGTTCATAATGCTTTTCTGTTTAATTTTAAGAAGCTAGTCTATGGTCCCACTGTTGACGATTAAAATTGTCAACGAAGTTCCGCCCACAAAGTGTTTCTAAAGCCTATTATTATAAAAACTAAATAATAATAGTAGGTGGGAGCCCCTCGAACCATTGGAGATCATATCTGTTCATTTTTTTGATGTTATGATGATGTGCGACACAACTTACTTGATTGATGAAGATCTTGTTGTTATCAGTTATGATTTGAGCTTATGAAGTGTTGATTCCTTATGTTACTAAAACCTATGCTATTCATTGATGTCATTGCTGTCTGTTCTTATCGCACTTGCACAAAAAGCATGTTAGTAAAATTACATGAAGGACAAATTCGAGAGAGGCAAAATGCTGTAACAAATACAAAGAAAAGGGACCTAATTCAACAAATACCACATGCAAACAATTAGGAGGATAGAAGTCGAAGCATGCTAAGGTTTTCTCTTTGATTTTATGTTGAGATAGTTCAGTTTTCATTCATTCATATTGTTGGCGATGAAATTCACTCCTGGATTGCTAGCAGGAGCAGAGCCCGACGCCCATCAGTTTTATGTCACGATGGTTTATAGATGGGATGACCGAATGGAAGCCAAATCAAAACAATATCATTCCAACTCCAAAACTAGGTCAGGCATGCATAGGTGAGTGAGGTCTTATATAAACTTCAGACAGTGAGCTGTAGTAAAGGGTGAATAGGCAGAAGACTTATATAAGAGGAAAGCAGAGGTCTGTTATTAACATCGGGTTTCTAACAGGCTATGGAATAAGATGTCCAAACACAATATCATCTTACATTCAAACGCAAAAGCCAGAGAATGCAATAATGCAACAATAAATCTTTTATCATAACATAACTGCAATAATTCGCGCGAATTAGAAATCACGAACTCTCTTAGCATGAGACGAAAATTAGATGGAGTAAGAAAAACTGTCTGTCATAAAACAAGATATCTCATATACAGATGCATAACCAGTAAACTAGAATATCTGTTAAAACTTTACAGTAGGGAGCTCTGCTCTACCATCGATGTCTTACAAAATACAAGGACTGAGACTATATACTCAGGAAAATTCACCTCACAGAGGTGCGCCCAGTCACCCAAGGCTTGGTGTCACTTCAGTCAAACTCGTACTGATACCTTTCTTCAGGCGCCATTTTAAATGCGCATGGCTCTGGCAAGGAGGGTAGTTGAGCCATTAAGCGCTGAGCTAGCGTGCGCAGACTTCTCTGTTGAGTTGAAGACTTCGGCATGGCTTCTTTGAGAAAATCGATACACAGGACTTCTCGAGCAGACCGCTTGCCAGATTATCCATACTCTGCACTTAATTCCTGAGGAGAGGTTTCAACCACCTTTTCTTGTCTTCATTAATATTCAGGCGAAAACCAGGATCGAGGTCGGATCAGATGGCGCATGGAGGTCATGATCATCCCTTCGTTGACTAGGCTCAATGCCCTTGGCCCCCTTTTTGCATAGCTCCTTTCTTTCCCAAGTAACCACGGGTCGTGACCCTGTGTCTATTCCCGAAACGCTTTCGGTGATCGCGAATAAGAAAGAGCTGGTCCGTGCCCTTTTAAAATCGCGATGAGTGAATCGACGAGAAGGCTTGAGTAGGTGCCATGCGCCCCTTTAGATCTGATGGATCTGAGTTCTCCTGATGATACTGTGGGCCCCAGATCCTGGACACTTTCGGCGATTCGGGGTTCGGGGTTTCGCGATACACAGTGATACAAAAATTTTACCCTTCGAACTTACGATTGTCGAAAACCGACGTGGCTAGATCTCGCGCCACGCGTTCTTCAGATGGATGGCCAAGATGGTGTCACTATAATACAAGGGGATGCCCCCCTTTACAGGCTCGCCTGATATGACCCAGGGCTGAGACTGCAGGCTCGATGCCAAAGGCGCTTTTAGCGTTTCGCTGATCGACATTTCCAAGTGCAATGAGCTGAGGGCTCCCTGTTCCCCGAAACCTCGATTCGCGATATGCCGACAGGATGCCACCTGTCCCAGTTGGATTGGATGACCCAAGCCTGCTGTGAAATACGAGATTTGTCCCCTGCGCTAAACCTTGGGCAATTCGGTATCTCCAAAAACCCAATGACCGTCGTTCTGCTTTGTAAATAGCTCTTGGATGCTGCCGATGACATTTTGCCTGCTTGCTTGACCCGCTACTTGGAAAAACAAGGATTCTCCCGTGCTGCGCTTGGACACTTTTTGTGCAATCTGCATACCTGGGTGCTTCTGCGCCTAATGACAAAAATAATCGCTAACATTAGGCTCCATGGGGGATAGAGTCGTCCCTGCGATGCTCTAAGGACTCCTTCCGTAGCTTCAGTGCCTTGCTATTGGGCTATGGAGTCACTTATTAAGCCGAAACATGCAAAAGAAACATAAACAAAGAACTTAGAAGACAATATTTACAAACAAGGGAGCCGTCTAAGGCTCAAATAAAACATTTTTTTAGAAAATTCCCATTCACTGGGTTGTTGAAAACCTCTTCACCCTCCAGATCTTGCAACCCGTATGTGTTGTTTGAGAAAACCTCAGAGATTTTGAAGGGGCCAATCCAAAGGGCATCAAACTTGTTGTGTTTGCCTTTGTCCTGCCTAGAGGCGTCCCACTTAAATACCAAATCCCCGATCTCGAATTCTTTCTTCCTGACCCTCCTGTCAAAAGCCTGTTTGACCTTTTCCTGATGACTATGAGCTGCGGTCCTCACCTGTTCTCTGATCTGTTGCACTTCCACTATCTGATGAATTCTTCTGATCATATGATCTGGTTCTCCCTCATAGTCTTGAACGAATTTCACCACATGTAAGGCGAGCTGAGTAGGAAAAACCCCCTCTGTTCCGTAGACCAACTGAAAAGGCGAAGTGCCTAGAGATTTCTTTGTTGTTATTCGATCAGCCCACAGGGAAAATTTCAACTTTGAATCCCAAGCCCTTTTGTTGTCCTCCAATAGTTTTTTAATGATCCTTATCAGGATTTTGTTGGAGGACTTTGCTAAACCGTTGCCTTGGGGATAATAGGGGGTGGAGTGGATTAGTGAGATTTGGAACTGTTCACAGAACTTAATTAGAGGCTCAGACCTGAAATAAGCAGCGTTATCGATGACGATCCTGCTGGGACAACCAAATCTGGCTATGATATCCTCCAGGAAGCTAATAATTACTTTGTGTGATGCGCTTCTGGTGGGGACAAATTCTATCCACTTGGTGAAATAATCTGTTGCTGTCAGAATCCATCGGTGTTGACCACTTGAGAGAGGATAAATTTCTCCAATGAAATCCAACCCCCACTGCTGAAAAGGTGCTGGAGCTACTATAGGCTTCAATGGCAGTGATTTGAGCTGTTGCTTTCCTGAGAACTTTTGACATTTGATGCAAGCTCTGATTCCTCTGCAGACATCAGCGAATAAAGTAGGCCAGTAATATCCAGCCCTGAGGATCTTATGAGTTGTGGTCTTCCAGAAATGATGACCCCCACAAAGGCCTTCATGGAAATCAAACATAACTTTCTGGGCTTCTGGTGGATTCAAACATCTCAACAGCATCCCTAAAGGATCCCTCTAGTACAAGACTTGCTCAATGAGACAATACTTGACCGCCTTGAGCTTTAAATCGCTTGCCCTGCTTTTTCCCATTCCATCCGGAGGCTTCAATTCCCGCAAAAAGTACAGAATGTCACGATACCAGGCACAATCTGCCAGCGATAAGCCATCTTGAGAGCATTGGCTGGGCAACTCAGCTTGCTGAATTCCCGAGCAAGTGTTGATGAAACTAACTCCCAAGGCTTCACAATTGGATTCAGCTAGTAGCTTGGCTAAACCTTGCCCCTTGACCAACTTGGTGGGATTTATCTCTAAGTCGAACTCTAGGATTTTAGCGATCCATCTGCCTCTTCTCCCATCTACGTCGGGCTGTACAAGGATGTCCTTCACAGAAGCTGAAGGAACGTATGCAATTACCTTTGAAATCAAGACGTAAACTCTGAAAGCTTTGAGAGCTTTCATTAAAGAATAGCTCTATTTTTCCATGATTTCATACTTGATCTCTGCGTCTCTTAATGCCTTACTGAAGAAGGCAATGGGCTGCTCTCGCCCCTCCTCATTATTCTGCAATAACACCGCTGCTACGGTATCGAAAGAAGCAAAAGAAAAAACTAGGAACGACTTGGAATAATTTGGACCAATCAACACATGTGCCTCAGTTAGTGCCCTTTTTATTTGGTCAAAGGATGCCCTGGGCTCAGCGGTCCATTTCACTTCGTTTCCCTTCCTGAGCATGGTCGTGATATGTTTTAATAGCTCGAAAAAATTTGAGACAAACCTCCTTAGAAAATTAATTTTCCCCAAAAAGGCCTGAACCTCTTTTTTAGACCTGGGAAGTGACAAGGCTTGAATTGCCTCCACCCTGCTGGGATCAATTCTCACTCCCTCTGCTGATACTATATGTCCCAATAACTTCCCTTCCTGCATAGCGAACAAAGATTTCTTGGGGTTTAGGGACATGCCGAACCTCCGACATTTCGTGAAAACTTTCCTCAAGTGGCAGTGGTGTTCCTTGTCTGAGCTGGAGAAGACCGTGATGTCATCGAGATAGATCACTAAAAATTGGTCCTTCTCCCTGATGAAGGCTATATCCATGGCTCGCTGAAATGTTTTTCCTGCATTCATTAGTCCAAATGGCATCTTGGCATACATGAATGTGCCCCAAGGAGTGGTGAAGGCTGTCTTCTCCCTGTCTTCAGGCATGACCGATATCTAATTATAGCCAGAAAACCCATCAATCATGGATATCCTGGATGCACCAGTTACCCTCTGCAATATGTGTTCCATCTTAGGTAGGGGGTAATTGTCTTTCTTTGAGCTTCTGTTCAGGTTCCTGAAATCGACACAGAGCCTGATTTCTCCACTTTTCTTCCTTACTGGGACCAAGTTGGCCACCCACTCAGAATATCTCAAGGGGACAATGATTCGTGCATCTAACAACTTTTTTACTTCCTTCTCCATGACGGGAAGCAACATGGGATTTATCTGTCTTAGCTTTTGCCTGAATGGCCTAACCTCTTCCTTCAACGGGATCTTGTGCTCAATGACAGATGTGTCATACGTCTTGAGGTCTTCGTATGTCCATACAAACACATCGGCGAACCCTCGCAGCAACTGCGTATATTCAGCCCTCTGCTCTCTGGTCAAACTGTTTGATAATTTGACGAACCTAGGCTCCTCCTGTGAACCAATGTTACATTCGGTTGTATCGACATATTCATCTGAGACCCTGCCCTTTACTGGCACATCATTCCCATCGAACAATATTTCTAAAGGGACAAGTCCTCTCAGAATGTGATTGCTGGGCATCTGAATGATCTGATGATTGGAAATTTTGTTTAAAATCTCCTCAGGACGAGGGTCACTTCCTAGGTCGGGATCCTGGTCAATGTGCAACGCAGAAATTTTTTCCACAGATTGTAGAAACCTTTCAATTTCTAGATCATCTTTGAACACCTTCCAATGTTTGACATTGTCTGGTACAGAGGGCCTTTATTTTATCTCAACATCGTTTTTTATCCCAGGCGGCAGAGGAACCTTGAGCAAACTGGTTGATACAGCTAACAAGTCGGTTAGAGTATTTTCCCCCCTCGGAATGAAAGAAATGTTAAAAGCCAAGAAGAAATTATCCATCAGGTCCCATACTTCATTTCTGTAATTTCTGAGTCGAGGGTTATTAGCGCGATAAGCCTTTCTTATTTGCTGAATGATCAACTCATCATCTCCAAATATTTCTATCTCTTTAATTCCCATTTCCTTTGCGGCTCTCATGCCCAGAACATGAGCCTCATACTCTACCACATTGTTGGTAATTTCGAATTCCAGCTTGTATGAAAGGGATATGGTCTCTTGACAAGGTGATATAAAAACCACCCCAACGCCAGCGCCTTCGCCAGAAGAAGCTCCGTCAAAAAACATCTTCCACACAGAGGGGTTTTGAGGGGAAATCGGGTAATCAAGGCCGGGCTGTTTTCTAACTTGTAAAGAGCTTTCAGGGACGTCAGCAAGCTGCAGCAAACTCGACCCCAAATCAATGTCAATTGCAAAGATGGGGTGATTGGTGGGGTTCGCTTCATCACTGACAATGTAAGCCAGCTGAGCTTCTCTATACAGCCTCCTTTGTTCCCCTCTGAAAACCGGAATGGTGGCATACGTGAGATCCATATGAAGTGTTCTCCCAAGCTTTTTTTATCCAAGATTGAGACAACAACATGCTGAACTTGGGGGGAACATCAGCTAACACAATATCCATGACCACACTTTTCATGGGCAATTGAAACAATGAAACCACCAGGTCTTTGATGATTCCTAGACACTGCACTCTCCTTGAATCGAAAGAATACAAGTCATGGTAAGCTTTTGTTACTTCCAGTCCCAACTCTTCCATTACTATTTTGGGCATAAGGTTATGGGAAGCCCCTGAGTCCATGAGGCAGCTATGTAGTACTTTATCATGTATGTTCAGAGAGGTGTAGAAGGGAGGGGATGAATCATCTCTGTCTTCTACCATGGGACCTAGGATGACAGTTGGTTTCTCATCTTGAAGGTTCACTGAGTCAGAGGGAGGTTGGGGGGACTCAGATTGTAGCATCTTGGAAAGGGACCTTTTGAAGTCCTCATTTTTAACTAGCTCTGAGAGGGGAACGAGAATTCTGATCTTTTGAATTTCATGCTCAAAATTAAAGGAGGAAATCATCTTAGAAGCTTCCCTTACCTCAGTGATAGGCTCCTTGGCTGCTGGCGAAGCACTCTAAGTTTTATTTTCTTTAGTAGTGGTTGTCGCAGACCTAGTAGGCCTATCTGCTATGAGGGGCTGGCCTTGGCAGTCAAAGTCTCCTTCTTTCCTTCTTGACCTGAGATTGTATCTGTTAGGGGTATGACCAGCCCTTTCTCCTTTACCCAACTCATGGATTTGAATGCTCATCAGGGATTCTTCATATGCAGACTGTGTCAAATGGGGAAAAGGAGGAACTTCTTCAATACAATGAATTTCAGGGCCAAGCTTGTATATCTCCTCTCTTTCCTCATGAGAATCTAGGTTGTTCTGGAGAGGGGTCTGAATCCTCTGATCATCCCTATCCCTGCTCCTTTGTTCCCTAGGAAAAGCCTGTGGCACATTGTTATTAGGCTTCCTGAAACCCCTAGTATCTGCATTTTGGGGATTTCTGTAAATGGGCTTACCTTCTAATTCCCACCTTTCCATCCTGGCAGAAAGCAATTTTAGTGCTCTAGCTGTCTCATCTGTCTGATGGGGTAGGGAAGATGAACTGGATGAGGAAGCTTCATGCCTGTTCTTGGACATATTTCTATCACTGGCGCTCCTGAGTCTATTCACTACCAATATGTTAGATTCTACCTCCACGGATGCATCCTACATGTGGGCCAACGTGGTAGCTCTTCTCTCTCTTAGCAGTAGGCAGAAATCGGGATCAAAAGCACTGGAGTAAGTGATCTTAGCCGAGGATTCTGAGGGTTTAATCTCTGCGGGGATTTTGTGGTACATTTTATTGAATCTTTTGGAGAAGTCAGAGACAGACTCTCCTTCCATCTTCTTCAAAGACCCGAACTCAGTCATATAATACATGAAATCCTTCTTATCTCCCCACTGCCTCAGGAAAGCATTATCCAGGGCTTCAATTCTAGCAATAGATCCGAGAGCTAATCCTCTAAACCATTTCCTTACCTCACCATCCAGGTTCTGGACAAAAACCCTCATCCAGGCATCTTCATCTCCAATGTTTAGGTTGTCTGCATAACTGTAGAAAGTAGCCAGGTTTTCTTCCGTAGTTATGTCCCCTTCCCCGATGAACTTGGGCATATATTTCAAGTAATCTCCAGTAGGGAAAGGATTCATGGGATGAGGTAAGATCAAGGGAGCATACCTAGCAGCAACTATGGTTTCCATTCTATTCAGAGGGGGATTAGCACCAGCCATAGGAATATTAGGTGGAGGAGAATTTGGAGGAGAAGGAGTTCGCAAAGGGGTTACTAAGAATGAGTCTCGAAGTGGAGTGGGAAATAAGAGGGGATTTAAGGAGAAGGCTAACGAGCTCAAGTCAGCGGGTGCTCCTCTTTGCACAAGAGTGGTTAAACTAGGCGTAGGGAAATCTTCTGCGGTCCTGGGTATACGCCAGGGTACAGCTTCAGGGGAGAGGGGAGTGACAAGGTCTTGTCCCTCCGGTCCTAGACCAGGAGAGGAAAACTCGACAGGAACACTCCCAAAATTTAGGAAACGGGAAACTGCAGGAACAGACCTGTCGGGAAACTGAGGAGGAGAAAAAGGAGCTCCCACAGAAGGATATGGTGGATTACCTAGTTCGGTGATGGATGCTTCTTCTTCAGAGGCCATTCCCTTTTTGAGAACCACCTTTGGATCTGTTTCAGGCGTAGCTAGAGGCAGTTGTGGATGAGACCGCGTATGCCTACCTCTGAAAGCCACAATTAACAAGGCAGGTCTGCCACAGTGGAGTCGTCACAATGGAGTTGCCAGGTGCATATTAGCAATCTTGAAAGGCTTCGATAATCCGATGCACCTTCGGATTCAGAGGCTCAATGTCGTTCTACCCAAGGAAAATCTTCAATTTCATCCCCGGCAATGGCGCCAGAAATGTTGGCGACGGAAGTCACTCCTGGATTGCTAGTAGGAGCAGAGCCCGACACCCATCAGTTTTATGTCACGATGGTTTATAGATGGGATGACCGAATGGAAGCCAACTCAAAACAATATCATTCCAACTCCAAAACTAGGCTAGGCATGCATAGGTGAGTGAGGTCTTATATAAACTTCAGACAGTGAGCTGTAGTAAAGGGTGAACAGGCGAAAGACTTATATAAGAGGAAAGCAGAGGTCTGTTATTAACATCAGGTTTCTAACAGGCTGTGGAAGAAGACGTCCAAACACAATATCATCTTACATTCAAACGCAAAAGCTAGAGAATGCAATAATGCAACAATAAATCTTTTATCATAACATAACTACAATAATTCGCGCGAATCAGTCAATCACGAACTCTCTTAGCATGAGACGAAAATTAGATGGAGTAAGAAAATCTGTCTGTCATAAAACAAGATATCTCATATACAGATGCATAACCAATAAACTAGAATATCTGTTAAAACTTTATAGTAGGGAGCTCTGCTCTACCATCGATGTCTTACAAAATACAAGGATTGAGACTATATACTCAGGAAAATTCGCCTCACAGAGGCACGCCCAGTCACCCAAGGCTTGGTGTCACTTCAGTCAAACTCGTACTGATACCTTTCTTCAGGAGCCATTTTAAATGCGCATGGCTCCGACAAGGAGGGTAGTTGAGCCATTAAGTGCTGAGCTAGCGTGCGCATACTTCTCTGTTGAGTTGAAGACTTCAGCATGGATTCTTTGAGAAAATCGATACACAGGACTTCTCGAGCAGACCACTTGCCAGATTATCCATACTCTGCACTTAATGCCTGAGGAGAGGTTTCAACCACCTTTTCTTGTCTTAATTAATCTTTAGGCGAAAAACAAGATCGAGGTTGGATCAGATGGCACATGGAGGTCATGATCATCCCTTCGTCGACTAGGCTCAATGCCCTTGGCCCCCTTTTTGCATAGCTCCTTTCTTTCCCAAGTAACCATGGGTCATGACCCTGTGTCTATTCTCGAAACGCTTTCGGTGATCGCGAATAAGAAAGAGATGGTCCGTGCCCTTTTAAAATCGTGATGAGTGAAATCACCGAGAAGGCTTGAGTAGGCGCCACGTGCCCCTTTAGATATGATGGCTCTGAGTTCTCCCGACGATACTGTGGGCCCCAGATCCTGGACACTTTCGGAGATTCGGGGTTCAGGGTTTCACGATACACAGTGATACAAAAATTTTACCCTTTGAACTTGCGATTGCTGAAAACCGATGCGGCTAGATCTCGCGCCATGCGTTCTTCAGATGGATGGCCAAGATGGTGTCACTATAATACAAGGGGCTGACCCCCTTTACAGGCTCGCCTGATATGACCCAGGGCTGAGACCGCAGGCTCGACGCCAAAGGCGCTTTCAACGTTTCGCTGATCGACATTTCCAAGTGCAATGAGATGAGGGCTCCTTGTTCCCCGAAACCCCGATTCACGATATGTCGACAGGCTGCCACCTGTCCCAGTTGGATCGGACGACCCAAGCCTGCTGTGAAATATGAGAGTTGTCCCCTGCGCTAAACCTTGGGCAATTAGGTAGCTCCAAAAAACCGGTGACCATCATTCTGCTTTGTAAACAGCTCTTGGATGCTGCTGACGACATTTTTCCTGCTCGCTTGACCCGCTACTTGGAAAAACAGGGATTCTCCCGTGCTGTGCTTGGACACTTTCTGTGCAATCTGTAGACCTGGGTGCTTCTACGCCTAATGACAAAAATAATCGCTAACACATATATTCATCAAGGCCTAATTCTATTTTTTGATAGCAGGGTCTTATTGTAGACAACAATATTCAGGGCTGAATCAAATAATTCAGACACTTGTTTTTCAGAGGTGTTGATCTATCTTTGATTGTCTGTGTAGACTTGTCTGTTTGTGAATTAATTTTCATGACTGATAAAAGATATTGTGCAGAGTCGAGTGGGAAGCAATCTGTGGCAAGCTGATCCAACTTTTAGAGTTCATTTTTGTTTTTCTATTAGAGGTCCTTTTGTATGTTCCATCGAGGATGTTTAAGTTTGACTTTGGTCCAAGATTTCTGTATGAGATTTTGTAAAGAAAATGACTCTTTGGTGAATTGGAATGAAATAAAGGATTTCTTTATGTCTCATCTGTCTTGATTATCATCTTGGCATCTATAATTTTGTTCTTACATTTATTTCATCAAATATTATATTCAGAAAATTACATAAAAAATGAATTTCCAACAAGCTTTTTGTTGATAAAACACTAGCCTAAGCACTCGTAATTAATACTTGTGAGTTAGGATGTTATTTTTGTTGGCTATAAACATAGGGTGATATTCTCGTCTACTTTTCTTTAGCCAAGTAAATTCTGAAAATGCTTGAGTAAGATCATTTCATATATTTTCCTCAACACCCACCACATCGAGATTGTCTATAGAAGTTGTTTCCTTCTTGGCAGGAAAGAGATTTTTGAAACCTTGGAGGACTTCAATTTCATTTGACTATATGGTTTCTAAGAAAAACCTTCCTTACTTCCTTTTTATGCGTCAGATAAATTCTTTGTTGTTGAAGTCTACAAACAATACAAGTTCTTGTGAAATCCACCAAGAACCTAAATAGAAAAATTCATGCAAAGTTTGCAAAAGAGCCAGAGAGAAAGAAGCAAGAACGAGAGAAAGAATTGAGAATGAATGTATTAATTGTATTACATGAGTGAGTAATAAATACATGAATGATCCATAATAATAGGTGAGTGCACCATAGATTGCTGCATGGATAAGAGAATGCACCATAATCAACGATATATAGTGATGTAGACACTCATTGATGGAAATCAGAGTTATTTGCCACCTAGTCTAAGTCAACTATCAATGCAAACCTCAGTTAACTGAGTCACACATGTGGAGGAGAGAGAAAAACATGCATGCAGATGATATGTGCTCTCTTGGCCTCATGTATGAGATATGTTCCCTACTGGTGAGAAAAGAAACTGCTACATGTATGAGTTTTCCTCCACCAACAGTTAACTCAATTCCTAACTGAAGTCAAATTGAAGAGGGAAGGTTCCCTACTTTTTAGGAGCCCCCCTATTTTTTAGAAAAAGAAGACTAAAAAATAGGAGACCCTAACAATGACTAGAAAACTTAGGAAAACATAATTAACAATCATTAGTTGAGTGAGGTGAGTGTGTAATATCTCCAACACGCCCCTAAACATGAGCATGGTTTACATAAAGAATGGGTCCCTGCTACAAGGCCATGTTAGGTACCCATTTTACAATGCATCTAAATGAATAAACAATGAAAAAGAGAGGAAAGAGGGAAAACCTCATGGGAACCACCCCNCCCCTCAAAGTACAATGCATCAAAAATGAAGAAGGAAAGAAAGGCAACTGCTTAGCACATGCGTCCTTCACTCCAAGGAGACCTTGAAAATGTTCAAGTTTATGCTCAGTGAAGATTTTGTTGAAGATATAGATGTTTGTATGGATTTGATGAAGTAGATGCACCAGTCATATTTCCACATATATCCTCTTTCTCTCATTGGAAATAAGAATATCCAAATCCCACACCATGTGAAGTTTGGGTGAAACTTTGAAATTGCACGACTGTTTCTAGAAAACCCTGAAAAATTGCTCATCTTAAAATGTTGATAACTTCACTTCCTGGACTCCGTTTCAGACGATTGTTTTTTGAAATTGGGTATTTTCCCGAGAGGAATTCAAGGGTACAATTTTTTTCTATAATTTTTTCTAAGAAATATTTGTAATTTACTATGAAGTGCGTCTCGCTTTTTTTTTCCCTTGAAAAATATGCAGAAAGACCAAAAATTTCTTCCTTTCTTTGGCCAAAGAAAGAGCTCTAATTTGATTTGATTTGGAGGAGACATCATCTCAAATGTTTGGAACAAGAGGATGTGTAGAAGTATCTGTATATGGATCCTAATATGCATGGATGGGAGACTCTACATGTGGCTCCTAGGATGCATGATTGGCACATGCAAAAGTCTCTTCAAAATGAGAAGCTTGTTCTTCTAGTGGCTTTTCTATTGGCTTTGTATTGTCAATCTCTTGCATACATTATTCACAATATTTATTTATCCCAAATAGAACCTTTAATTTGGTCCATACTTCGTCTAGAGTTGAGAGTGATAATTCCTCTACATGATTTTGAATTTCAAGAGAAACAAACATGCAAATAACTTCGAAAGTCAGATCTTGTTTGTTGAGAAAATCATTTTTCTCATTGATGGAATCAAACTCTACTTCTGTTTCCATGGTTATTTGGTATAAGCCTCTACATCTGAGAATAAATAGAATCTTTGGCTTCCACTCTAAATAATTGTGCAACGCAAGAAGTGTTGACGATGAAAATTCCATTCGTTCTCACTACTGCAATATTTTGTACATACAAATAAGTGCTTATGTTCCTTCTCGTAGAAAAAAAGCTCTGATACCATGTGAAACAGATAAAAATTTCTCCTCACAAGCTCTGATACCATGTGAAATTCACAAATAACCTAGCTAGATAAATCCATACAAATCTTGTAGAAGAACCAGAGAGAAATAAGCAAGAATGAGAGAAAGAATCGAGAATGAATGTATTAATTGTATTACATGAGTGAGTAATAAATACATGAATATGCACCATAGGTAGATGCATGGATACGAGAATGTTCTATAGTTAGTGATATAAAGTTATGTAGACACTTACTGACATAATCCAAAGTTATCTACCACCTAGTCTAAGTCAATTCTCAATGCAAACCTCAATTAATTGAGTCACACGTGTGGAGGAGAGAGAGAAAAATGAATGCACGTGATATGGAATATCTTGGCCTTGTGCATGAGATATGCACCCTCTTAGTGAGAAAATAAACTGCTACATGTATGAGTTGTTCTCTACTAGTTAACCAAACTTCTAACTGAAGTCAAACTGAAGAGGGAAGGTGCCCTACTTTTTATGAGGCACCCTATTTTTTAGGAAAAACCTAAAAAATAGGAGATCCTCACAGTGACTAGAAAACTTGGGAAAAAGGAATTAATAATCACTAGGTGAGTGAGGTGAGTGTGTAATATCTCCAACAATTTTGGGTGCATTTCTTTATCGAGAAGAGAAAAAGGAAATTCATTCCATTGCCCTGGGAAATTGGGGAAATCACTGTCAAAATTATTTCCCATATGGATGAACTTGCTAGTCATTTTGATCACTTCAAACTAAAATAAGTTCACGAAATTCCATGATTTGAAATTCCATTGTTTGTAAAGACTATCCAATTTAAAGAAGGAGTTGGCAATAATCAGAATCCCATGTAATCCATCCCTGTGAAAGTTCATGATGATATTGATACCCTAGTCAGTACTAACGACTAATACAAATATAGGGGATGAACCACGAGAAGTGGTAACCCTAACTACGATTCACCCAATGTGTCATAGATGAGTTCTTCAATGAAAAATATGACTTAGGGAAGCAATCTTGGCCAAAAGAATTCCCATTCAGGAAATTTTGGTGATGGAGGGGCTGGAAACCCTTCAAAAGGAGATATTGAGAAGACACATACTACCCATGTAGCACTCAAAATAAAAAAAAGATGTAACTCAAAAATGAGAGAAAGAAATTCCGGTAGTTGAACCTTAAGATATGAAAGTGGATGCTAAAGAAGAAGAGCCTGAATAGGCTGCACAAAGATTGTTGGAAAACAAAGAAATAACACAAGAAATGGATTGTTAAGAGCCATTGGTATTTGAGGAGGAATCTATTACATTACACCACACAACCTTTAACAAAGAATTTAAAAATTTGTTAATTGAAAAAATTAACGTAAAAAATAAAAAGGTTGTTGAGAAGTGGAACTCTGAGATTGATGTACAAGGGACGAGACCCTCAAAATTTATGCAATTTCATGAATTAAATGGAGAAGCACTCAAGTCTTCAATTGATGAAATTGAACAAGAAAACCAAGTCTCGAAAGAAAAAATAAAAGAATTAGAAAATCCCTTATTGTTGAAGCCTTTGTTAGCCGAGCCAATTGCCACCATCTAACCTCTTAACACTTTAGAAGACACTCCATAGTCAAGATCTAGAATAAGGAGTGCCTCAAACAATATATTAGAGAGAATATAAAAAAAAAGTTGCTCTAATATTTAAAATATGGAAAATAGGTACTAGTTCTACTATACTTTCCCTAAGGAATACAAATTTTAAAAATATTTCCAAAAGGAAATGGATAGTGATGACAAATTCTAAAAGGAAGTTGTTGGCACATTTTCTGCCAAAATCTCCAATATGAATGATATGCAAAGGAGAGAGCAGAATATCCCATCTAAAATTAAATTAAGACAGATTAATGCAAAATGGTTAAAAATAAATGAATGTTTAAAAGAAATACTTGAGGAATGTGATGTCATAAATACCAAAAGGGGTGATGTATTTTTAAATCTTGTTGATTTGATGAAGGA
>ML800180.1:388381-398422 GCA_009831015.1 Picea engelmannii
CCAATAGAAGCTTTACCTAGAGCATCCTGAACGATCTTCTCTGATTTTGCGTCTAGAGCACTGGTGGCCTCTCATTATCCGCAGAAAAACCCTGAGTATCGATAGCTAGGTACTCCAAATTCACCTCTCTCAAAGCAGATATTTTGGATAATAAACTTGTATCCTTTTTGATGAGTGGGAGTAAGTCTCTTGAAATAGGTGAACTGAAGAACATATATGCCTTTTTGTATAATGGAGACCCTCCTGTCATGTTGGAAATGAACATCAGATTTTTGTTATTACACCTGTTGAAGGAATTCACATACAAACACAGGTCAAGTATGAGCTGCTCTAGAACTCTTTTCTACTTCCTTCAGTGAAGGGGTCCTTGGGCAGCACAGTCAATTTCGATCTCTGTTACAACATTGGCTCCAACTAGGGATGGTGCTTTCCTGAAAGTGCCAAGAACCGTAGACCGAGTGCCTTCATCCATTGGGCTATGGAGTCGTAATGCTTATAACAAAACCATACTGGATACTGAACTGAAAACATATTGAAAACTACCGCTGCAATCTAGTGCTTGAAGTCAAACTTATTTATATACATCACCTACTCTAACTGCTGAAAAAAATTTCCAGCATCAAATGATACGAAAATGCCAGTGAAGCCAATCCAACAATTGTCTACTTACTTGAAAATTTCTCACACTTTCTCCGAGTAGGCTGAAGCAGGAAATTGACAATCCCCACCTGGCCTGTTGGTGATCATGGATTTTCGAACCTTTCATCAATTCTTGTGACCAAATATTCATGACATAGCATACTCCTCCATTAAATGAATCTAAAAGCTCAGCAAAAGGGTCTTGGAAAAACATATGGTCCTGAGGTTTTACAACATCCATGACTATTCTATGTTCTGGTTTATGATGCTCAGGATCATTAAACATGGCCACCATTTCTTTTTCATGAAACAAAGCGGAGTCTAGAATCAGATCTTCTGGTAGGAAATCATCACAAATAGGTTCATTAACTTGCTGTAAAATTCCATGAAATACCTGACTGTCGCCATTTAAAAATAGATTTACATCTTCCTCTTGAGTAAGTTCACAATATCCAACATCTTCATGAGCCAACTCTTCCTCATACTGATCATCTTCATCAACTTGAGAAATTTCTATTTTTTCTTCCTCCTCAAGAGGACATGTATCACAACAATCTTCAAAAAGGATTTCAGCAGAATATATCCTCTTACAGTGTTGATGAAAAAGTGTGTGAAAACATTTCAATGAAGGAATACTGGAATGGGGTAAAGATTTATACCAGAGTCTAGCATCTTTCTCCAATGAAAACATAAATAATTTCATGAGGACATCTTCATGATGTACATTTAATTCCTCCATGAGCTTGTGAAATTCAAACAAATGTCGACCAGGATTGTCGTCTTCATCTTCTTCGAATTTAGGAAGGATATCCCCCCAAATTTTAATGTCCAGAACAATATTTGGAAAGCCATAAACATTTGCAAAGTCCAGAGGAGAAAACCTTGCAACAATTCGAGCGGCGAACGAGCTCGACATTTGAGACCAGTGGAGTCGCCAACAAAATCATGTAGAGTCTACGAACCAAGGAGTTGCCAGGTGAATGATCACAACCAATTTAATGCGTATCCCTTGTTCACCATCAAGAGATAGATCCGAACTTTGTCGTATCCCAGGGAAGATAACCTCGTCCTCCGTCCTCAGCAACGGCGCCAAAAATGTTGACACTTAGAACTGAAATGGGCTGCAACAAATCAATCCCGAGGCAACCTCGAACCACTTTGGATTGGGAGCTGCCCTCCCCCAACCCGAGAGGGATCTCTCGAAAAATGTCACAAAATAAATTAAAATAAGCGTGAAACGATGGGCAGATTTATGGGTAAAAGACGATCTTGGATTTTTGGAGTTTGGGTGTTAAACTAGGGAAATGATCCATTGGGCATGGAGTCAAATGAAAATCGAGGAAAAGAGACAATAGCAGAGATCAAATACTTGCGGAAAGTGAGGCAAAGTAAGTCTATCTTTCAGCGCTTTGAAAAATCATGATGCGGCAGTGGGAAAAAAAAAGGAAAGGCCGACGTAGCAAAGGATACATGCAGAAATCTGAAAATGCAGATTGGTCTTACATGGCTGATAGCTGGTGCAGAGGAAAGGCAATAAACAATTTCAGAAAACCCAAATCCTTTCGTTACAGTAGTGGTCGTACTAAAGTGTAACGAAGCCCATCAGTTAGAGGAAAACAAAATGTAATACAGTCGTAATGGATTAAGGAAGACGTAATGCTATGGTAACAACGATATCAACTGCGAGTAAGGAACACATAAATGCATTCCAAATAGATTTTAACACAACAGTAAAGAAGAAGAACATGTTGAAAGAAATTGACCGTGATGAATCTCACAGTCGCAAGTAAACATCTTTTTTATTACTCCAATAATGGCTTACACAATAACTCAGCAATTACAATGAATCTCTTTGACAGAGATTTTTCTCCTAGTCCTGCGCTCATGCGCCCCCCCCTCCTGTTCACTACATCAGTCTTAAAAAGAAAAGTAAAACTCTTCATTTCCCAGGAATCTGAAGCGTTTTGTCTTCTGGACTCGGTGACTGCCAGGTGTGTCTGCCAGATGTTCCGCAGGCTGCTTGAACCATCGCTACAAATAAGAAAACAACTGGGTGGAGCTCTTTAGGGAGTGTTTCGGTTGTGGGTAATCAAAACGTGGCCTTGGCAGGTGCACTATGTCTATGTCTTATAGATTTCGAGTGTTCAACACCTTCAACAGAACTTGACTGAGAAGAAGAACTACGCGCAGGATCCTGCAACTGCACCTCCTTAAAACCAACTCCGTAGTTTTCAGAACGAAGAAGAGTAGTATTGCTTGATGCTTCTGAACCACCGAATTTCTGGCCCTCATCAGCAAGTCTCTTTAAGAGGGCCATAATTGTTGGTAGAAACTTAGCTGACAATGACAATATTCCAGATAGAAATCCATGCTGGAACTCCCCAACGATGTCTAATTGCACAAAAAGAGCTTTGCCCAAGAGGTAAAGAACAAAAATCACACCGATATAGATTGGATTCCTCAAAAGTGTCATAAACTCATTGAAACCTAGAACGACCAAAGCAACAAGAACCCAAGGTGGCGGTAACCATGAAGAGTTTCGTCTATTTGCTTCCTGAGCAGCCAAAGCCTGACCTACAGTGTACTCTGCCTCTGACTTAAATTGCCTCCACAGAGACTTGCATTGAACTGGTGTAATTAAAACATCTGAAGGTGAAACCCCTTCCCAAGTGTTTGAAACAAGTGGATTCACTGAAGAAGAGGAGCTTCCCTCCAAGAGAGAACTAGCTATACCAATACTATTTGTTAATGCGGAGGACAAAGTGGCCTCAATGTTATCTGGTTTTTCATCCAAGCGTAACACAGCCATAACAGCAAGCAGCTTCAAAGACACAGAACGAACATTCTTCGTAATAGCTCGAATATCTACTTTCCTGGTCCAGACCCTTGGCATTGATTCATTATCGTGACTGAAGACAATTGAAAACCTGTCCTTCATGCGAATAAGCACTTGCCCAGCTTATTCCCTGGCCTTCTACAACACTTCTTCCATAATCTTTAAGACTTTCAACCATCTCATAGGTAGTGGCTTCATCAATCTCAAATCCAGCGATTGCAGATTTAAAATTTAATACTGCTTTCTGTTAAGGAAAATACCCAATTACATTCTTAACTAGTTATTTAGATAGTTTACCGTTACAGGAGTTGGTAACGTCTTGTAACCATATTGTAACCATATTGTGTAACAGTACATGTTCATATTAATAGAATACACATCAATAGTGTAGTGTGTTGCATCAAATATATCTCTGCTTAATCTTTTCACTTTCTCTGTCTCATTTTTCAGAAGTTTTCTTATGCTTGGCCAAGTGTTCGGTAATGCAGACTCGAGAAGGGATGCCACCGTTTCACCAAGTGCTTCAGTAAGTTGTGTCTTAGATTTATTTTTAATCTCAGACAATAGAGTAGCGCACACAAATGCCGCATAAGCATCAATCTCTCGCTTAAGTTTCTCCCGAGATTTGGATAAGTTCCAATTTGCCTGTTCAACTTTGGCATCTGAACAACCCTGATCAAATTCTCCCATGCAACTTTCTGTATAGTGCCTAACAGCAAATGCAAACCCTAATCGACGTGCCTCATCAAATCCTTAGTGAACAAGGGTCATCTGAAGTGTGCCTCGAGGAATATGGAATGCAGCCGTTACTTTCATGATCACGTCGTCAGCGTAGGTGTCATTATCACCAGGAACAGACGTAAGAATCATTCTTTGGCGAGGCTTGTTGGAAAGAATTAATTTCTACCTACCAACCACTAAATCTCTACCAACCACTAAATCTCTAGAGAGTTCCATTGACAGCCCACCGACGGTGACAGCACAGTTCCAGATATTTCTGCTGCTGCGAGAACTCTCCAGATTGTCTAGAGTCTTCCAAACATGCTATAAATACAGGGCAAATGTAACCGTGTAGATCAGATCAAGCAATACAATTTCTTCTGTTGGTTATTTGTCTGTGTGTTCAGCTTTTGAATCCTTCAAGGCTATGCATGAGATTGCTTCTCCTGAATTAGTATCAAAACGCTTCTGCCATCTTTCTGCCTGCCAGTCTGCGGCGTTCTCGTCCTCTTTTCTCGCCGGGCAATCCTTTCGAGGACCGTTGATGTGCGTTTTGGCCAGGCAATTCCTATCCATCTGCCTCCACTTCCATGAGCAGAAATGCTCCCAAGAGGGTCCCCCGTTTCTTTGGAATGCTCGCGCCCTTCAGCTTAGTGTTTTAATAGTGTCTATCACGTCAAATCCTCTTGCAGAATTGGCGTTTGGGCTTGCAGTCTTTTCTCCGGTAAACGTCGCGTTGTCATCAAATAGAATAGAACGATCACACCCTTTGACAAAGCAATCGTGAAAGTGAAGGCGGACCAAGGACGCCCCCATTCTTTTCTCCTTAACGACAGCTTGTTTCACTACTGTTTTCACTATCGACTGCACCCTCGGACACGATTTGGCATAAAACGTTGAGCTCAGCTGCCCATTCACAGCGTTTATATTAATGGAGCATAAAAGCACAGCCATTGAATGAATAAATTCCACACATACAAACCTTCATATTGAAGACTTTCTTTCTTCTACAGCATGCATAAGTAAAACCATAATCTTTGGTACAAATGCGCTAAAATGAGGTCCAATCATTTCAATCAACTTTTCCAGACATCTTAGTGCTTGTTTTTGCAATGATTGGTCATCAACACGCAACATTTTCGTATCAATAAAATTAAGAAATCCAACAAAGTAATTCCTTAAAAATCCTGGAAGATCATCTGATCCAGTAACAAGACGAGCTACCTCTTGAATCATATCTGGGACCTTCGATAGCCTTTCATCAGTATTATCACTGTGTGTATCCCCAAGGAAATGTACAAACTCCTCGAGTAAACTGGCAACACGGCAGTAAAAATCTCTCTAGTATCGGATCCCGTCTGAGCTTCATAGAATTGTATTACAGCAACCAATTCCTTTGCATCTGAATGAAGAAACGCAAACGATAGAACCTTGTGACACCATTCCAGCAGCAAAACTGGCAAACTTGTATTTAACTGCGTTGCCAGTTCATGCAAAGTAGCTAATGCATGGCAATTCTGCTGTTGTAAAACTACAAGCTTTGGCAGAACTACAGGGACCATCTCCCGAACAAGATCTACACTTGGTATACCCAAAATGGCCCCTGCAAATTTACTTATCATGACTGGACGTGTGACAAGCCTTGCTTTCAGGTATTCGAACAGCTCATCTCTAATTCCACCGAACTTAAAAAGGATTGATCTGATTCCGCCTTTCGTTTCCAACAAAGTCTCAAATACATCTAGATCCCCAGTGGCTGCCAAAGCATGTTTCAATATTCCAAGCATATTTTCTTCTTTTGTTTTGTTGCATGTGTCATCATCTTCAAACAAACTATCCATGACATTCTTCTGAATGAAGCAATGGATTTGCAAACAAAATGATCTCCTTGTAAACTCTCAAATCGAATTGAAGCACATGACTTGCTAGGTAAAGCTTGGCCAGTTATTTCGGATGGCATTACAACATGTAATGTAGGGTTAATAGTACTGGTGACGATGGGGTCTTCTCCTGAATGTGTACCAAAACTGCATATGCTCCCTCTGATTTTTGAATCAGTTCATGGTGTCCACCAAATTTGATGACTTGACCATTTTTTATCACTGCAATTTTATTAGCTCCCTGAATAGTGGAGAGACGATGAGCCACAACGATAGTTGTTCGTCCAATAGAAGCTTTACCTAGAGCATCCTGAACGATCTTCTCTGATTTTGCGTCTAGAGCACTGGTGGCCTCTCATTATCCGCAGAAAAACCCTGAGTATCGATAGCTAGGTACTCCAAATTCACCTCTCTCAAAGCAGATATTCTCGATAATAAACTTGTATCCTTTTTGATGAGTGGGAGTAAGTCTCTTGAAATAGGTGAACTGAAGAACACATATGCCTTTTTGTATAATGGAGACCCTCCTGTCATGTCATAAATGAACATCAGATTTTTGTTATTACACCTGTTGAAGGAATTCACATACAAACACAGGTCAAGTATGAGCTGCTCCAGAACTCTTTTCTACTTCCTTCAGTGAAGGGGTCCTTGGGCAGCACAGTCAATTTCGATCTCTGTTACAACAGAAGGCAAGGGTTCTCCTTCTATTGGAGGAGAATGACCTGAAGGAGTACGTCGAGGATGTGTTTCCTAGCTCGACTGATTCAATAGATTTGGAATTTTACAAGAATAGGGAAGTGAAGGCCAAGCAGGTATTGCTAGAGTCTGTGAAGGACCACTTGATTCCTCACATTGTTGAGAAAGAAACTGCCAAGGATATGTATGATGCTTTGGTGGGTCTTTACCAAAACAAGAATACTGGAAGGATGTTGCACTTGAAGCATCAACTTCAGATTGTAAAGATGACTAGTGAAGACACAATTTTTAGTTATCTTACAAAGATTAATTAGGTCCGATATCAACTCACAACTATTGGTGAGACAGTGTAGGATGAAGAGTTGGTGAATGTATCATTGAGAGGAATTCCCAAGTCCTGGGAACCATTGGTGTAAGGGATCTGTGTGCGATATAGTTTACCAGAATTTGACAGATTATGGAATGATTGTATCCAGGAGGAGACCCGGTTAACATTTAGGGATGATATGAATGGTGTGATGAAGAGTAGCAGTGATGAGAACCAGGCCCTTTCAACCTGCACTAGAAAGGGAAAAAGGGGTTCTCCAGAAAAAATAGGTCCGTCAGGGAGAAGGGATTCTCCTGAGAGAGAAGAATCTCCAGAGCCAAGATGAAAGAAGGATATTAGTAAGATCAGATGTTATGAGTGCCATGACTTTGGTCATTATGCTTTAGAGTGTCCATACCAGAAAGGAAAAGGAAGAAGGCATCAAGCATCAACAACAGATGTTGATGTGGTTGTAGATAGGTTCCAGAGGGAGATCTTGTTGGTATTCAACCTTTCAGGTACTGTCTCCAGTAGGGAGAGATGGTTGGTGGATAACATAACTTCTTTCCATATGACAGGTGCTAGAGAGTTGTTTGACACTCTCATTGAGACTGGATCAGACTTATGTGTGGAACTTGGTATGTGAGCCAAACATTCAGTACAAGGATTTTGTACTATATCGTTTTGATTGGATTCAAGAGAGATATTGAGGGTGTCAAATGTGTTGTGGATGCCAAAAATTAGGAGGAGTGTCTTCTCAGTCTCAGATATTGAGACTAAAGGGATATCATGTATCATTTCAATATGGACATGTAATGACCTTGCCCAAAAATTCTAGCTTCATACTAGTAGTGGTTCTTAGAGTTAGGGATGGAAACCTATATAGGCCGAGGGGCCAAACTAGGAGTGTTGTGACTAGCAGGAGAATAGAGATAGATGAGGAGGAGCAAGTGGCTCCACGAGTGGTGAGGAAGGTGACTCCACCAGTGGTATAGGCTTAGAGGGAGCCAACGTTTAGAGGGAGTCAACCCTCAGGATCTAGGAGGGAGGAGAAATCTCCCAGGACTATACAAAGGACACTGGACAAGGAGAAGATGCCCCAAGGGGATGTGTAGAATTAGTGGGGGTTGAGTTTCAGTAGGAGCATGCAATCTCAGAGTGAGCTTGATATTAGGGAGAGTCAGTTGGATAAAAGGGAGAGATTTTCATCTAGAGGAGTTCCCACTTAGGTTTAGTTGGGAGAGAGACATCTTCGAGGATTGACATAAATGTGTCATGGGTGGAGGAGGACAGATAGGAGATTCAGAGGCAAGAGGCTTCTAGGGCATGTGAGACCTCCATAGAGGACAAAGTTGTCTCAACAAGCTTTTCTACAGTCATAGAGAGAGAAAATAGTGAGGCAGATTACAAAACATGATGTGTTCCAGTGACCAAGGATGTGGCCAGTCAGGAAAATTGGACAGATGGATGTGTTCCAGTAACCAAGGATGTGACCATTCAGATAGATGTGACAGAGTTCACACACCCATTTTCTACAAGGACATAGGGAGTAGCCAGTTTGGACAATTGGAGTAGAGATGAGGAAGCATACCACCTTGGATTTGGGAGATGGATTCTATTAGTACTAGAGCTACATCCAATTGATGGTGGATGGGATACCTCCCTCACTAGGAGAGTGTGTTAATTTTTGTAGCTTCTAGAGGTATTCCCACAATAGGCCAAGGTGTCAGGCATGTGGGAATATTTGTTGGCACTAAATTATCCTTTTGGTTTGGTGAAAACCCCCTTTCATTTGAGTGGGGGTTTCATGGGTTTGGTGATGGGATTTGTGGGATTATGTTGAGGCTTCACACCCACAAGGAAAGCATAATTTGATGTTGACTTGTGAAGGGGTTTCTATGGTGACCCCCAATGATTGTGTATAGAGGATAGAGGTCATTGTGACATCTCATTGTATCATAATAGAAGAATGGAACTAGCATAAGCGAGTCTGCACTTGTGCTAGGAGGATTGGTTATTTCAACAAAGGGAAATTATGCTAGGATGGAAAATCTGGCCTAGGGTTGAGGACTCTCTATCTTCTGTTCTTGGCAAGGAAAAGCACACCGCACATGTGGGAAAGAGAGGCAACCGTAGAAGGAAGATATTGTATGAAGTGGAGTGAACCGTATGAAGTGTCCATACAGTTTTTTGCATGTACATGGGTTTAAGTGGGAACAATGGCATACATACGCGGG
Organism: Picea engelmannii; assembly: GCA_009831015.1. Taxonomy (NCBI): domain Eukaryota; kingdom Viridiplantae; phylum Streptophyta; class Pinopsida; order Pinales; family Pinaceae; genus Picea; species Picea engelmannii. The sequence goes on from ML800180.1 coordinate 397,700, forward strand.
TTGTTGTAGGAACAATCACATACATCTGTAAAATCTATTTTGGGAAGGTTTAGGTTTGTACAGGCTGACGTTAGGTGACCTCAGTAGGTTATAGGCATGGTATACAACAAATTTGTGGGAAGAGGATATTTATGGAATATTGTTGAGGTTTGGTTTTATTTTTTGTATATTGGAGGACAAGGTTGTCCTCAGAATTGGTGATTTTGAGAGGAGTAGTTATGTCCTCAGATTTGGTGATTTTGAAAGGACTGGTTTTGGTCCTCAGATTTGGAGAATTGGATAAAGTTACAAAACACAAATATTTTGTCTCTTGTGTATTGATGATTCATCTTTGATCTTGTTTTTTTCGCTGCATATGTTTGTAGTCAACCATTTCAGTGTAAAGTTGTTCAGTGATAGTTAGATCACTAGGAAGAAATTTTCAGATATGAAATTAGTCACATAGAGTTGCATGTGAAAATTGACAATTGTTCTAATTTTTTTTTACACAAGGATTTTATCCAAGAAAATGAGCCTTTCAATCGAGAGTTAATCAACGATCAAGATGAAATATTAGAATCAATCTAGATAGAGGAAATTTCAACATCCTTTGAGATCTTTGATGAACAAGAATATTATGACTATACATAGAAAGATAATGTTGTTCAAACTAGGAATCAAGTAAATAAATTAAGTTCCAAGGATCAACTAGAAAAGTTAAAATCAAAAAGTAGTACTGCAGAG
>ML800180.1:415483-426776 GCA_009831015.1 Picea engelmannii
TCAGAAGAATTGGTTAAGCAATTGGGGTTAAAAACACAAACTCATCATAAGCCTTACACACTTAAATGGATAAGAAATCATCATCAAATGCACATAACAAAGTAGTGCACAATCAAATTTTCAATTTCATCTAAGTATGTGGACGAAGTAACATGTGATGTAGTGCCGTTAAGAGAATGTGGAATGGTCTTAGGTAGTCCATATTTGTATGATCGTAAGGCAATCTTCTACAGGACAAAAAATCAATATCAATTTACCAAAGCAGGTCAAGATTATGTGGTTCATGCTCATCATGTTAAAGAAAATAAAACACTTCAAACAATGGAACAATTAAAGAAGGCAGTACAAGCAAGAAACAAACCAATAATTGTTTCAAATGAAGTAATCAATCTTAAGAAAGAACAAGAAATGATTGTTGAATGGAAAATCAATCATAAGTTGCTTCAAGATAAGCTCATGTCGTGCAAATATTTAAAGTATATCAGCTCATTTGCAGTCGTCTTTTTGATGCTGTGATTAGTAATGTTGTCTACATGGATGATAGTGGCTTCAGTAAGATGTAACAGGGTTCAAATGGCTAACAATCTACTGTCAGTTGTCATGATTGTGTTACAGTTGATCTTGATGAGACAGGTGCACAGGATAGAGTTCAGAGACAGAGGACAAGCCGGGTGGCCTATCCCGAGCTTGTTGACTGGTCAGTAACCTTTTGGGGACCAAAAGGTCTTTTAGTGGGGAGGTGTGATCCATAATCGTATCCAGAAACCTAACAGGGCTCAAAAAGGCTAAAAAATGAAAGTGCTTAGAATCCAATGAAACCAATGCCATTGCGTCCATCTCATCTTCCTGATTCCGATCATATATTTACTTTGTCAAACGGGCTTCGTATGCGAAAGATATCGCATTCTATCCGAAAACCCAAACAGGGAAAAAAAAGTGGGTGACTGTACAGGCCGTGCGACCGTATCGCTGACGTGGAAGCTTCTGGTGATGACACATGGCAGGTGATAGGGAGTACGATAGGTACAGTTGGACCAGTCAGAGGGTGACACATGTCACCACTATAAGGGTGACATGTGGCACAGGCTGACATGGCACAGGCTAGCAGGTGGCAGGGTACGTGGCAGACACATGGACCATTCGGCGCTCGACAAGTGGCATCATATTAGGCTAATAGGAAAGTGCCACATGGCCTAGTCATGGGCTACCACGTGGCACCCTGTGGTTGGCTCTCGGGTTATGTAAAATTATATGGTCTCCACCGGGGTCGAACCCCAAACCTCCTCCGCGCTATAGACTGGCAGGACCGGGCTAACCGCCCGCTCCGCTGGTGTGACTTAATATTCATACGGAAAACATTCTATTTGAATTTGAATGAAATGACATTCGGAGGGGGAAAGGGCTGGGGCTTAGCCCCAGCCCTCGGCACTAACACACGACCAGACCGTCCATGAGAACCAGGAGCCAAGGCGCGGAGGTATGGGGATTCGGTCCTATCCACGCCAACGGACCGGGAGCTAAGGGCATGGGGGGTTAAGTTGTTATCCCATGGTCCTAAATATATGCGCCCGAAAACCAAGAGACAACCCAGACAGTTGTGTTAGCGCGCCAGGAGGAATAACGCCTGGCCACATGGAGGCGCCCAAGTGACCAGGGGCGTGCCCTAAAATTATACAAAAGTGGGTTTTTTGTTATATAGTTCTGATTTTATTTGATTTTAGTCTATTATTAATGGATTTTGGTCATTTTTGGGAGATATTGGGCATTTTTGGAGCCCAAATTTTGGGAGGAAGTTGGGGATGGATAACCAACTTCAGATCTATAAAAACCAGGCCTGTTTGAGGCCATGGAGGACAGTCAGAGCAGAGTTATGTTGAAGGGAAGCCAAGCCAAAGCCATTTTTATGTAGGGAAGCTATTGAGGAACAAACGCTTGTGGGCCATTTCTGGGAGCTCCGGACATCCATTTTGCGTGCCATTTTCTTTGCTAGGTTCTAGAGATTTGAAAGAACATGACCAGATCAATCTTGTAGCCAATTGGCACTGCTGCGATGTACTTTTGAGCTTTTGAACATAAATAAAGAAGCTTCCCCCACGTAGGCAACGTTGTTCCGAACTCCATTATCAATTCTCGTGTTATGGTTTGTTGTCTATTACTTCATTTCAGATCTACATATATGTATATGGCTATCATAATTCCTCTCTTTTCCTCATTCTTTCATTAAGCTTCTTAAAAGGGTTAATTAACACATGCAATTTAAAACTCAACCATAGTCATTAAAAGATCCTACGGATCAAGAATTAAAGGAAGAAGAAAATGAATCAATGGAACAAATTTACGAAGAAGAAAAAAAAGATGAAAAAGAAGGGGAAGACGAAGAGGATCCGACAGAAACAAAAGAGAAAGTTTATCAAGTAACTCCAAAAATACCTAGCAAATGAGTACAAAAGAATCATCCTTCAGATTAGATTATCAGAAACAAAGATGCATGAGTTGAGACTAGAAGAAGAATCCGTTCACCAGAACAAACACACCTAGAACTCACATCTATGATTGAACCAACCTATTTTGAAGAGGCCAACAAGGATGAATTTTGGAACAAGGCCATGGATGAAGAGTTGGATCAAATAGAGAAAAATGACACTTGGGAATTGGTTCCAAGACCAAAGGATAAGAATGTGATTGACACAATAGCACTAGAAGAAAGAGCAGATCTGAGTTCAATAAGCATGGATGAGCTACATGGAATATTCACTGCTTATGAAATGAGAACAAAACAGGAGAACCCAGTTACAAAGGAAGCTACATTCAAAGCATCCAAGAAGACAAAGAAAAAGATCAAGCAAAAGCCAAAGTTAGAATGTAGCTGCAACAATTATTTAGAAGAAGATGAAAAAATGACATGTAACATGTAAATACAAATGTAAATACAACTGTAAATGGAACATGTAAATACAAATGTAAGCTTCTGTTGAAATGTTTTAATTGTGGTAAAATTGGTCATTTTTCAAATAAGTGTCCTTATGCCAAGGAGTCATATGGTGATGAAGAGGAAGAGCCCAAGAAAGAAAAGAAATATCAAAAGGGAAACTGGAAAAACAAAAGGAAAGTCTTCAAGAAAAATCTATACTCAAGAGAAGATAGTTCCTCATATTGTGAAGATGATGAAACCAACAATGATTCAGAAAAGGTACTATTTATGGCTAGGGAAATTCAAACAAGAAACTTTGATAGCTCAGAAGAAGAAGGTGAAATCAATATGCAACACACCTGACCCCTAAGTACCCTTTCTAGGGATCGTGCATCAAAATTTCGCTTACTTTATTCATCTCGAATCATCTCTCTGAGATGTCCATTCTCTTCTACTCAACCACAACTCTCTAACAACTACTACCAGACTCAAAACCAAGCTCTGGATTGCAAGTTATGGCCTCCCAAATTTCTTCAGGAATTATCATACATGGGCCACTTGGCATCCACCTCATTTGTACCATCCCCAAGTTCCTACATCCATGGGGGAGGTTCATCCACCACCCAATCCAATGGCAGGAAATTGTCTTCATTTAACACAAGAGTTAGAGGGAAGTTCGACGTTCGATGTTGAACGTCCTTTCTCCTTTCTGCATTCCTATCCTTTGGAGCCCCAAATTCCCAAACTCCCGAAGGAGCCCAGAATCTCTCCATGTGGCTCCGACCTTTGGGCCCTTTAACTTATCCTCGATGCTGCACTCCAAACCTCCAGAGTCCCGAAGTCCCGAACTCCTGAAGGGTCCACCCTCATACATGATGATGTACTAGTCATGAAGGTAAGGACATGTGGGTCCCGAGTACTCCACCTACCAAATTAGCCAAGTAAGAAAGTACCAGAGGTGACACGTGGCAAGGAAGAGATGACACATGCCCCCTATAGTGGGTGACACATTTCACGTTTTAATTGGCACATAGGGTCTACGAAACATACGAATCCAGGTGACATGTGGCATGTCAAACATGGGTCCACATCACCCTGGTTGACGTCAGTGTGCCATGTCACCCCGAACTGATAACCTTCCAAGCCCTTCGATCTCATGGTCAAGGTGTGTCCATGTAACCCCTGGATCTACGGCCTCTGTTACTTCGTAACTTCAACGATTTGGGGATCTGTGGTGTGAATTCCTTCTTGCTCCCCATGTGGTCAGGGCTAGGCTAACCATGGTCTAGATCTAATATTTAGTGGGGATGCCGAAGGGACCCAAGATCTATAGTGCTCGTCACTTCCCAGCTCCAACCTTCGGGGGATTCAACATTATGGCCACTCTGCTCTCCTGAAGCATGACTTATTTGAAGTGATGTACGTGGGACACTCCATTGGTTGATTGAATGGGTAATAGGGGTTCTCAACGAACTCCCCATATCTATGGCTCTCCTCACTTCATAACTATGGATTTCGAGGAGTTTGGTGCTATCACATCTCTGTTCTATGGAAGTAGGACTTCGCTAGACTTACCTCGACGCAGATCCAACGAACAAGGAGACTCCCAAATAACCTCAGATATATGGATCACATTACTTCATGATTGATAAATGGATCAGGGTTTAACGATGGGGTAGGTCTATCTACCACGGTTAGGGAGACTGCCAGGCACAGTTAACCTCGTGGGAAACCATAACAACCAGTTGACTCCGGTCAATTTACAAATGGTAAGGTCATAAAATTACAGAGATTCAAACTCCCATGATCCAGGTGGATATCAGTGGCCACCCACCTTTTCCAGCTGGCTCAAAACAACTTTCTGGCAATTTTTCGTAATTTACTATTTTTAGCAGTTTTCGGGTCCTAAACTTCTGGAGCCGTTTTGAGGCCCTAAACAACATTTTTTTAGGTATGTCCCTGTCAAAAAATTTCATCATGAAATTTTCGGCAACTTTTGTATTCCTCGGATATATATTTTCAATGGGATATCGTATGCAAAATTTACGACCCCGGGAAGTTGATGTACTGACTTACCCAAATGGGGCCCACATAAATTTTGGCGCTTCATCTCCTAGGGTTAGGTTTTTGGATGTCTAGGGTTTTTGAAACTCCTGTTTATTGTAAAAAGGCATTCAAAGCCTCATTGTAATTATCTCCTTGTGAATGAGCGCAACCATCACATCTCTCCTTAGAGATAAGCCACCACCATTCCAACAAGCTTGTTTTCCGCTGCATTTTACAGTTTCAACTTATTTCCTTATTGAATAGAAAACCAATTTTACTGTATCTCTATTATTCTATGTTAAGCATTCGTTAATAATCTGTAGTCATTTCATTCTGCTCATAAAATCTAGATTAGTGGTATCAAAGCAGTCTTCTCCTTGTCATCTTAATGCATGTCCCCAACGAGGTCAAAGTACAAAGAATTGGGTCTCAAGCTTGTTTCTCTTGAGGACAAAAGCTCTTGCACGCCCAAGCGACCTCTCATGGCAGGAGAAAAGAAAGATGATGGGACAAGAGATCCTTTCAAAATGTTTCTTGAGGAAGCCCTCACACAATAGAGGAACGAGATGATGGATAGTTTCGCGCAAATCCTTCGGCGGCTACCAACATTCGACACATCTTCTTTGAGCGGAGGCACCGCCCCCTTAAAGGTACAAATAAAATTTTATATTCCCGTATTTGAAGGTCAGATAGACGCAGACGGTGTAAAAAAGTGGTTGAATCTACTAGAAGGGTATTTTTCGGTCCATAACTTTTCGAATAGAGAAAATATTACTTTTGTGCTCCTCAAAGTCGTTCCCCATGTCAAATATTGGTGGGAAACTTTCTGTGAGCAAAAGGAAATAGAGAAACCCTTGTTATTTACAATCACGACCACCTGGGAATCCTTCAGGGATTCTCTTAAGGAACAATACTGCCCTATTTGAAGTTATCATGACTTGTATACCAAATGGACCACATTGTGGCAAGAAAGAGACCAAGCAGTGCCAGAGTTCACAAATATCTTCCATACCTTGCACACCAAGATGCGTATCAAAGATTCCGAGTGACACTTGGTGCTCAAATATTGTGGTGCTCTACATAGATACATCTAGACCGAAATGGAATTTTTATACATTTCTTCCTTGGGTGCGGCCTACCGATATGCCGTCAAAATTGAGTAGAATCTCAAGAAAAAGACGTGACAAATTGGGTTCGGAAACCCCTCACAACAAAATATAGGAAAGGGCGGCCCCAACCCACAGAGAAAAGGATAGAGAAAATATGGATAATATCAAGACAACCAGTCCAAGCCGCAAGAAAAGAGGGACACTGGGAAGACAAACAAAGATATCGGGAAGTGGTGCGACTTCCATAAGAGCCTTTGGCATAACACTGCTGACTACTGCTCAAAGCAGTCATTGGTAGCTGAAGTGAAAGCCTCTGAATCAGATGCAAGTTCTAACTCTGATTCATAACCAAAAAGGGGAAGACAAATCATTGACGCAGAACTGAGTGCCACCGTTTCTACCACCAAGCTCCATCCTGATGAACCAGATGAGCCAGAAGAAGGAGAGCGCCTCTTCCATTCACAGATGTGGGTAAAAGGCACTTTGCTGCACTTCATTGTTGATATTGGTAGCTAGAAGAACCTCATCTCAACAGAGTTTGTCAACCAGCTGGCCCTACCGACAACACTGCACCCACAACCCTACACCATTGGATGGCTCTGCCAAGAAAGTGATCTCCGTGTCAACCAACAGCGCTGATTGTCATACAACATCAAGCCATTCAAAGACGAGGTACTGTGTGATGTTTCTCCTCTCGAAGTTTGTAATGTTCTTTTGGGCCAATCTCATTTATGGAAATGTCATGTTGTATATGAGTCTAGGCCTCATAGTGTTATTATTACTTTGAATAGGAAATTGTGCAGGATACCCAAGGCAGTCCCACCTAGTGCTATTTCCTTGATCTATGCCAAGAAATGCAAGAAGGTCATCTCTTAGATGGGGAAGTTTGTCTTCTTTGTGATTCTCTCTTGGAATGAGTGAAAGATCACAACCACATCCAGGGTCTCTGCGACTGACCTATCCATAGAGCAGAAGAAAGTAGATAAGGTCGTCGAAGTATACCCAGATATATTCTCCTCACCTACCGGGGTACCTCTGCACTTTCAGGTCAAGCACCCCATCGATCTGATCCCTGATGCACCGCTTCCCAATGGGGCAGTCTATCACTAGATGTTGGCCCTCAGGTATGGAATCAAGCGAAGATCAAGGAAGAAGAGGTAAAATTTGAACTTCGCGGGAGACACAGTGACTGTTATTGGGTCGAAGTAAGCAAAAGAGAAGAAAAGAAGGAGTGAAGCCCAAGAAAGCTAGCCGTTAGATGATGATATCAAGGATGACAGATAAGAAAGGTACATGGATCGAGGACAACTCAGATAGCGGGAAAATTCATTGTTAGCGCAGGAAGAAAGGAAAGACAGGCTGGAGAAGCTCAGGAAAAGAAGATCAAGTTGACCTAGGGTTTTAGACACCTAGGGTTTTGGCACCTATGTTTCGACCTAAGGATGTCGGTGAAGAATTGTAATGTATAAATCAAGGTCAAGAGGACCTGGGTCGGGTTGGTAGAAGTTGGTACTGTTGTTGAGCATTGCTATTGATTGTTGTTCATTGAGAGAATATTGTATTGTGAGTGAGAGAAGGGTTGAGAGTAAGAGCCTTCTGGCATTGTAATATATTTAGCTGGGTGCGAAGATCAAGTCCTGTAGTTGGGTGCGTAGGAGGGGGAGAGAAAGAGAGAAGAAGAAGAAGATCTGCTAGTAGAGAGTGCAGATAAGAAATGTAAGCTTTATCTTAATATATCATAGCATAGTTCTGTGGACGTAGCCCTAGGGAGAGGGTGAACCACATATATCTGGTGTTATGTGTGTATGATTGATGCTTTATCTTTGTCCTTGATATACTGTTATTACATTATTGTATTAGATCAGATCTATAGAATGTGGAGTAGATTTTAGTGATAAGTCAGCTAGGTATACTGCACTGTATTGTATTAAGATCCACTTGATATTCCCCTGGTTATAGACATCTCTGTCTTGCAACCCCCCCATAGCTACTTCGGGTGAGACTACATCTGCTTCGCAGGTGTTGCCGAAAGGGACAATAGTTAGGGTTTGTTGGTGTGCTCTTGGAGTGAACCTTGGGTCTGCCCCTGTGCCAACAAATGGTTCCATTGCCGGGACCAGAATCTTCGTGAGGGAGTTTCAAGGTGGTTCCCATTGAAGACAAAGATTCAAAAGTGGATAGAAGATCAAGAAGGAGACTTCACTGAAGACCAAAACAAGAACCCTAAGTTGAGTACTGAAGATTGGCTACAAAGATACATTTTCACCGACATCCAGGAGATCTTCTTTGGAGGAATCCATCATGAGTTGTTTGAGTGGTTGGCTAGGTTAGATGATACCCAGTTCGAGATCAAATATAGACCCCTGTGGTTTGGACATTGGCGCTGATCCAAAAGGTTAAAAGAGTCAACAATGTTGTATCCAGAGCAGTAGATCATTGGTTTGATAGTACCATTGGAGGGTATATCACCGAATTTGCTGTTGACAGAGTAGAATTGTATAGCCAAGCCGAGAGATAATACTTTTTCAAAGGACCCAGAGGGAACTTTTTGCATTTTCTGAAGTTAAGAATCAAGATTCTCTTGCATGAGAAGAACATTCTAAAGATACAATAGATTGGTTGAAGCCAGAAAAACTAATGTTCAAAAATTTGGACAACGACAGTGACACATAAGATGGACATACACGCAGTGGGAGAGTGTTTAGAGGGGTTCACCTTGAGAACCTGTTCAAGAAAAACTATGGAGAAGAAGGTTTATACAGTGGGGAAGAGGCAGATCTAATAGACGAAGAATGTCTAGAACCCTCTAGGCCAGAGAAAGGAGAAAATGAAGAACTTCGCCAGGATGAGCCAAAAAACTCAGGAACTGTGCAAACTGCTGAAGTAAGTATCATTATCCCTCCTATTGTTTCAACAACACTAGGTAATCAAAGTCATCAGAGTCCTTAGAGTGTTACTATTATCATTTTAGCATCTACTCAGATAGGAAACCCAGGTAGCTCTATGGCAGATGAGATGAGGTTCCCTATATTTAGAGGGGATGGATCTAAAGACCTAGATCAACACTGGTTCCTGTGTGAAACTGTGTGGAATATTAAGAATGTCACTGATGAATCCGTCAAAAGAACCCAGTTCAACACTACGCTTATAGATCGCACACTGAGATGGTACATGAATCTTTTCCAAGGACTTTCATAGCCCCAACCATTGAATGAGATCAAGAATGCGCTGATTGCATAATTCAAGAAACCCAAATCAGAGTCACAATGTATTACAGAGCTGAAGGAGATCAAACAGAAGGTTGTTGAACCTGTCTGGGAATTCGATCAGAGATTCAATACCTTAACAGGCCGATTAACTTTTAAGATCCCAGATGAATAGAACACATAATGGTTCATCGATGCGCTGTTACCACACATCAGAGTTCCTCTGATGCAATATAAAATTTCTTCATAGTCTGAGGCACTGGAGATTGCCATGAATATTGAATTAGCCCCTATGGGAGAATCCAGCTTAGGTATGAGCCAGATCTTGACCCAGCTAACCAGTTTGTCTTTACAGGTCGAAGACATAAAAAAGGATAACGGAAAGGACAAAAGAGAAGGCATCTGGTGTGTTAGATGCATATCAAAGGGCCATGATAAGGAACACTTCCCTGTATTTCATGAATATTTGGCCTCAGGAGATCCGGGCCCCTTGAAGCAAGTCACATTGCCCTGGTGCAAAGTATGCAGAAACCAACATCGCCCTGGTGAGTGCTATTAAACACATAAGTATGTTCAGACACCTGCAAACCTATATTGCACCTTTTGTAAGTCAGTAGGGCATGATGATAGAGACTATGGGGCCTACAACCTCATGCATGAAAGGTCAAGAGATGTTTACAAGATCCAAGGCGAAGTACAACAAGAAGGAAACACTACGCAATACAACTCCCTGGGAAGAGGAAACTTCAATCCTCGTGGTGGATACAGAAGATGAGGACGAGGAGGAGGAATGGGCTGAGGCTGAGGACAAATAATTTGTTATAACTGCGTGCAGCCAAGACATCTAGCAAGGGATTGTTAGAACCCTTGTACTACTTGCAGCTATTGCAATTCTTTTGAGCATGTTATAGAAGATTGCCCTATGTTGCTGGATAAGCTTCAAGAAAGATGAGGACCTCAACAGAACCCATAAGTGCAGTTGATATATGATGAACCTCGTAGAGTACACCCTAAAGTCGTTGTTATTACTCAAGGAGGAACTATTACAGGAGAAGATAGAGTGACCCAGGGAAAGACTACATAAGACTCAGGAGTCAGAAAAGCTACGGAGAAGACTCAAACTTTTGATGCCAAGAAAGAAATACGAACATTTGAAGATGCAAGGAAAGAATTTAGAAGAGATCAAGGCTCATCATTGTTGGGTCGTAAAAATACGACACTTTATTCATCTTTCATATACCATTTGTCGCCTTTATTTCCATTTCATTCTTCCATAAAACCATAATTATCATCAATTTCATAAAAACATATGGGTTTACATTTCCATTTTCCAAATTATTTATTTTGAGTATTTTTAAGAGAATTTGTGACTAAATATTAGAAAATTAACATATTTTCATTATATCTCAAAGTTGGATGAGTTTTGTGATGACTACAGGCATATTTGAAGATTTTCAGAAAGTCAAAAATCACCACCTAGCTTCAAATTCGAATTTTATCTTCTTTGAAGATGCGGAGATAATCATTCAAGCTCACTTCAAGGAGAAGATCATGGAGATAGAATATCCTATCCAAGATATTTGTGGAGGATTTGAAGGGATAGGTTGAGAGAAAAGAGGATCTGTAATTATGAGTCTCTTATCTTCATTTATATATAAATAAGAGGGTTCTCTCCTCATTTCAGGAGGGGGCCTCTCTCTAGAAATAGAGAACAGAAGATTGGAACTTTGATTCATAGAGCTTTGATTCTAAGATAGTGATTTTCATTGTTTTGTTATGAGTTGATAGATTAGATTGTTTATATGAGATCACATATGTTTTTCATCTGTCTTTACTTGTTATTTGTTGTGTGTTTGTTATAGATACTTTTCAATAATCTCATGTTTATTTCAATTAGATTTCATTTATGCACTTTCCTGTTTTCATAGATTAATTTTGCATTTGATGCCTTTGAATTTAGATTTAGTTTCTTTCATAGTTAGATTAAGTTGAATTTGATTTCGTAGATTCACTTTGAGTCT
>ML800180.1:426826-449035 GCA_009831015.1 Picea engelmannii
GATTTCATTTATGCACTTTCCTGTTTTCATAGATTAATTTTGCATTTGATGCCTTTGAATTTAGATTTAGTTTCTTTCATAGTTAGATTAAGTTGAATTTGATTTCGTAGATTCACTTTGAGTCTCCTGCATAATATAGGAAGAAGAACTAGGGTAGATAGTTTAACTGTTTCATTTCAAGTTAAGTGTGTTTCCTTTTGAATGTTAGATTAGGCTAGATTTAATTTTTACATGCTTTCATAGATTAGTTGCTTAATTTAGATTAGTTACTCATTCAATGACAATAGTTTAATGGTTTCTTTCAAGCATTAGCATAGGCTAGTATACTCTTGCCCTGCATTTCCTGTGCTTAGAACTTTTAATTTACGAACCTCCCGGATTGATAATTTATTGTCACATTTATAAGAATTAATTTTACTCGACAATCATCAAGAACATGGCCAGAAGTAAGAAAATATGGAATGCCACCAGTATTCGATCAATCTGCTTCTCCGAGAGAGGGAAAAGAGGTAAGCAAGCTTATGGAATTTCTATATACTTGTATTAAGCTAATCCAGGATGAAAACATAAGGGAAATTCAGAATTTAATCAAGAAATATGAGCTAGGAAAGATAGACCCTTGTTGAATAGGGCAGTACACCAAATTGGGAAAAGGATAAGGACAAACAAAGAATTACACTTGAATGCTCAGATAAGAGAGTATGACATAGACTATGTGGTCGTCGACTTAGGGTTGGAGGTTAATGTCATGACAAAGAAAACTTGGGAAATGATGGGGAAAATGAAGTTAGTCTATTCCCCTATACGTCTTAGGATGGCTAATCAGCAAGCTGTCAACCCATTTGGATGACTGGCGCATGTTCCTTTGGACATCGACGAAGTGAGGACCTTTGCAAATTTTGAGGTCATTGAAATTGTTGATGACAAATGCCCTTACCCGATGCTATTAGGAATTGATTGGGCATTCAACAACTCTACTAGTGTTGATTTGAAGAAGAGACGTATGAAATTTGAAAGAGATGGCCTAAGAGTCATTGCACCTTTAGATCCAGATGAAGGTCAAAGATACACAGAACCCATCAGAGAAGAAGACCATGCATATGAATTGTAGAATATCTACAAACTGACAACCATACAAGAGGATTACATCAACCCTACAACTGATGGGAATTTGAGTTGGCGAAGTGATGCTCATCAGACTTAGAAGAAGCACTGGAAAATTGGAAAAATCAGATATATGAAGTATCCACAAGAAGGTGTTCCAGGCTGACCATAGAAGTTTGTTGGATTGGTACAACAATGAGAAACTTACCCACCTTTGATGGTTTTAATCCATTAGATACCTTCTTTTTGGACTTTGAAGCAAGTGTACCAACACAACAAAGATTGTTGGCAATGGATGAGGCCCTGAAACCTACACCAGAAAGATGGTGGGGGACGCAAAAAAGCAATATTACAGACTGGGTACAATGTCGAATCTTGATGACAACGCGGTTCTCAACCCAAGTAGAAAGATACGAAGTGAGGTACATAGGCTGAGGTTTCCCAAAGGACCATGTGTGAAGCTATGAAGAATCCTGGAGTGATATTACACAAGAGCAATGGGTGCACAAATTCATCAACACGCTTGACACCACACCTATCAATTGGTACCTTCAAGCGGAGCTGGGCCTTGTCACTGCAGATTGGGAAAGTATGATTCATAATTTTATCACCACCTTTCTATTTGAGAGTGAATACCCTTCAGCAGACCAAGAATTACAGATTGTGAGCCAGAAAGTATTCAAAGAGGCATCTGGCCCTCCTATGGAACAAGAAGAGGATGAATGGACTGCGCCTTTCCAGAAATTGCAGGGCTGCTACAACATCAATTCCGATGACGATGATGATCCCAGGAAGATACACATCATTGAAACATAAGGCCAAAGAGATGTGGAAGGACCAGGAGCTAAGATACCATTTATTGGTTAGCCAATCAATATAAAAGAGTTCAATATTGGAACTGAGGAGACACCGAAGCTTGCCAATGTAAGAGATTATTGGGATGCTGCTACCATTGACAAGATTACAGAGCTATTGCATGAATACCATGACTTGTTTCCCACCAAGTTCACTGATATGAAGGGAATCAAAGGACCTATGGGAGATATGAGGATACCTTTGAAACCAGATGCAAAGACAGTCAAGCAAAGACCCTATAGATTGAACCCAAAATACAAGGAAAAAGTGAAGATTGAGCTCGACAGAATGTTGGAAGCAGGGATTATTGAACCTGTCGAAGAATCAGAGTGGATCCCTATAGTGGTACAAGACAAGAAGACAGGAGAAATTAGGGTATGTGTAGACATCAAGAAACTGAATGATGCATGTCTGCATGACCCTTTCCCCACACCATTCAATGACAAAGTATTAAACAACGTAGGAGGCTAGTAGGTATATTCTTTTACAGATGGATTTTTCGGATACCATCAGATCTAGATTTCCAAGGAGGACCGCCACAAGACCACATTTTCCACAGAATGGGGATCATACCAATATACAGTGATGCCATTCGGACTGAAGAATGCCCCGGCCATCTTTTCCAGGGTGGTGGTCGAAGCGTTCAAAGAATTTCTGCATAAATTTTTAGAAGCCCATTTTGATGACTGGACTGTGTTTAGTTTGCTGAAAAATCATATTGAATGTCTAAGGCTAATGTTGGATAAATGCAGGTAGTGCCAAATTTCTTTAAATCTGAAGAAGTACATATTCTTCTCACCATTTAGAGTGTTATTAGGCCATATTGTATGTAAGAAGGGATTATTGGTTGATCCATCTAAAATTGCAATTATAGTTGATTTGCCACCTCTGAATTCAATTAAACAACTGTGCACTATGCTAGGACACACTGGCTATTACAGGAAATTTATTAAAGTCTATGCCCAAATTACAACACCAATGGAGAAGTTGTTGAAGAAGGACTGCCAGTTTTGTTGGACAGATGAATGTCAGTAGAGCTTCGACACACTGAAACAGAAGATGGTCACTGTGCCCATTCTGGTCTTTCCAGATTGAAGAAAAGAATTTCATGTGCATGTCAATGCATCGTCCATTGCATTGGGATATGTGTTAGCACAGTCGATAACAAGAGACATCGATGACCCGTTAGCCTTTGCTAGCAGGAAGTTATCCACAACAGAAATCAACTACACCACCACAGAGAGAGAAGGATTGGCCATGGTGTATGCGCTACAAAAATTCCGCCACTATTTATTGGGAGGACATTTTAAAATGTTCACATATCACTCCACGCTGAAGTACCTAGTCAACAAGCCAGTGTTGGGGGGGCGAATATGCAGATGGCTTCTACTATTTCAAGAATATGATTTTGAGATCATAGTTAAGCCAGGAAGAATGAAGAAGGGCCCTGACCACTTGTGAAGATTGGAACATGGAGAAGAACCCACCAGTTTGGAGGATACACTTCCAGATGCACAAATGCTTGCCATCAAAAAGATCGATGACCACTTCACAGAAATAGTCCAGTTCCTGTCAACAGGAATGGAACCTAGTGAGTATACAATTCCCTATAAGAAATAGCTAGTAGTGCGTGTTGCAGACTTTTCACTGATAGTGGGTAAGCTATACAAGATCAGACCTAATGAGATACTAAGAAGATGTGTTATGGAGGAAGAACACCTGTTGATCCTCACAGAAGCTCATAAAGGCATCACAGGAGGACATTATGTAGGGAAAGAAACTGCGCAGAAGGTTCTGTGAGCTGGCCTTTGGTGGCCTACCTTACACAGAGATGCTAAGGATTATGCTAGAGCCTGTGATGTGTGCCAAAGAGTTGGGAGACCATCTAGAAGAGATGAAATTTCATTAGCACCGCAAATGACCCTACAAGCATTTGAAAAATGGGCCATTGACTTCATGGGACCTATCAACCCACCAG
The DNA here is from genome assembly GCA_009831015.1 of Picea engelmannii. Classification (NCBI taxonomy): domain Eukaryota; kingdom Viridiplantae; phylum Streptophyta; class Pinopsida; order Pinales; family Pinaceae; genus Picea; species Picea engelmannii. The sequence continues at coordinate 430,764 of ML800180.1, forward strand.
GGAAGCGCACAGGAGCAAGGTATATCGTTACTGCGACTAAATACTTAACCAGATGGGACGAAGCCAGAGCAGTCAAGGACTGTAGTGAAACTACAGATGCATGATTTATATTTGATGACATAATAACCAGGTTTGGATGCCCTAAGATGCTTATGAGTGACCAAGGAACACACTTCATCAACTAGACAGTTGAAGCATTGACTAAGGAGTTTACCATCTACCATTAGAAGATAACACCTTATCATCCTCAGGAAAATGAAACAGTCGAAGCATTCAAAAAAACCTTGGAGACAACACTGACAAAGATTTGTAATGTGAACAGGGATGACTGGGATTTAAGAGTACATGCATTACTTTCGGCCTATAGAACCACTTGTAAGAAACTGACCATGCAGACCCCTTTTAAGCTAGTCTATGGTCTTGAAGTTGTTGTCCCAATGGAATACTTGGTGCCAAGCTTAAGAATTTCTTCATTTACAGACATAGATGATACTAGTGTTGTTCAGGAGAGGCTTGCACAGTTGGTTGAACTGGAAGAAGACAAATTTATTGTAGGATTTCATCACCAGGTCCAGAAGGACAGAGAGAAGGCTTACCATGATAGGCACATCAAGAAGAAGGCATTCAACCAAGGTGATTTAGTATTGATATATGACAGAAAGTTTATAAGACACCCAAGGAAGTTCAAAATGCATTGGCTAGGACCATATGAGGTCGCATATGTTACATAAGGAGGGGCTGCACAACTGAAAAATTTGAAGGGAGAATGGAAGGAAGGATTGGTAAATGGGAGTCGACTGAAGTTGTACTATGAAAACCAACTTCCTCGCAGTTCTCAGTAAAAACAAGAGGAAAAGGGTCTAGGTATCAGGTGTAGTTGAAATTGGGTACTAGACATAGAAAAGGCAGTCTGCAAAAGGATGGAGAGGAGGCATAAAGCATAAAGCAAAGACTACACTGCGCAATCCAAAGTTGAAGTAAAACAAAAGGATCAGATCTGAAGTGCCTCAGGACAAGTCACATGTGAGTGTTGGGGGCCTGTTGGCCCTCGGGTATGGAATCAAGTGAATATCAAGGAAGAAGAGGCAAAATGTGAACTTTGCGGGAGACACAATGACTGTTATTGGGTCGAAGTAAGAAAAAGAGCAGAAAAGAAGGACCGAAGCCCAAGAAAGCTAGTCGTTGGATGAGGAGATTATGGATGAAAGATAAGCAAGTTACATGGATCGAAGACAACTCAGATAGTGGGAAAATCCACCGTTAGCACCGTGCATGAAGAAAGGAAAGACATGCTAGCGAAGCCCGGGAAAAGTAGGTCAAGTTGACCTAGGGTTTTAGACAGGGTTTTGCTATTTAAGGTTTTGGCACCTAGGTTTCAACCTAAGGTTGTCGGTGAAGAATTGTAATGTATAAATCAAGGTCAAGAGGACTTGGGTTGGGTTGGTAGAAGTCGGTACTATTGTTGAGCATTGTTATTGATTGTTTTTCATTGAGAGAATATTGTATTGTGAGTGAGAGAAGGGCTGAGAGTAAGAGCCTTCTAGCATTGTAAGATCTTCAGCTAGGTGCGAAGATCAAGTTCTCCAACTGGGTGTGCAGGAGGGGGAGAGAAAGAGAGAAGAAGAAGAATATCTGCTAGCAGAGAGTGCAGATAAGAACTATAAACTTTATCTTAATATATCATAAGCATAGTTCTGTGCACATATCCCTAGGGAGAGGGTGAACCACGTATATCTGGTGTTATGTGTGTATGATTGATGCTTTATATTTGTCCTTGATATACTGTTATTACATTATTGTATTAGATCATATCTATAGAATGTGGAGTAGATTCTAGTGATAAGTGAGCTAGGTATAATGCACTGTATTGTGTTAAGATCCACTTGATATTACCCTGGTTGTAGACATATTTGTCCTACAACCCCCCCATAACTACTTCGGGTGAGATTGCATCTGCTTCGCAGGTGTTGCTAAAAGGGCCAGTAGTTAGGGCTTGTTGGTGCGCTCTTGGAGTGAACCTTGGGTATACCCTTGTTTCAACATGGATCTATGTTAGAGAATGAGGATATAAAGCGATAGATCCAAGGACTGCTCCATAAGGGGCACATCTGTCCCTGCTCATCACCTTGCAGGAGACTAATCATGCTAGTACAGAAGAAATATGGAACCTGGCGACTCTACATTGATTACCAGGCCCTGAATAAAATCACAGTAAAAAAATGGTACCCAATTCCCCGAATCGACGACCTCCTTGATAAAATCACAGGGGCCAAATACTTCAGTAATATTGATCTGAAGTTTGGCTACCACCAGGTCCTGATAGAACAGACAAATGTATGGAAGACCGCCTTCAATTAAAAGGAAGGCCTTTTGAATGGTTGGTCATTCCCTTTTGTTTAAAAAATACTCCAACCACTTTCATGAGGATGATGGATTATATCTTGCGATGATTGACCAATACTTTTTTAGTGGTGTATTTGGATGAAATTCTCAGTTACAAAAAGTCTTGGGCAAAACACTTGCAGCATATTCAACAGGTTCTACACACTTTGCGGCAACACAAGCTATACAACAACTTGGAAAAATTCTCCTTCGGCATGGACATGGTCCATTACTTGGGCTACATTGTTGATCAAAATGGTGTACATGTAGATCCAACCAAGATCCAAGTCATCTGTGACTGGCCAGCCCCATCCACACTCACTGAGCTTCAGATATTCTTGGGCCTTGCCAATTTCTACCGCAGGTTCGTGTTGGGATTCTACCATATTGCATGGGCCCTTAGCCAAATAACCAGGGGTATTGGTAAGGAAAAATTTGTGTGGGGTCCATCCAAACAACAAGCATTCAATGATTTAAAGCAACGTTTGTGCTCAACCCCACTACGTTCACTACCATACCTACAACAACCCTTTGAGATCGAGACAGATGCTTCAGACTATGTTGTGGGCACCGTTCTCACTCAACATGGCCACCCTGTGGCCTATCATAGTGAGACACTATCTGATGATGTCTGTAAGTACCCTACTTAGGACAAAGAAATGTACTACATTGTGCAAGCCTGCCACCAGTGGAGACATTACATTCTTGGGAGGGATACAATAATCCACGCTGATCATAAGCCATTGTAGTTCATGCAGACACAAGGCAAATTACAGAATGACCACCATCAAAAGTGGTCCACATACTTACAACAATTCCACCTCAACATAAAGTATAAAACTAGAAGCACCAACCGCGTCGTTGATTTCCTCAGTAGACCGCCAATTGTGACACTCACCACAGTGATAGACTCTTGCGAACATGAGACCTCTAGATGGCCCCAACTCTATGAGACGGACCCAAACTTTTCCACCACATACCAAATGTTGGGTGCAAACGCAGTTGTCGATAATTTCCATCTTCAGGATGGGTTGTTGTGTCGTTTGGGCCATATTTGTGTTTGTAATGTCCCCAAGGCCGATCCCAGTTGTAAATCTTGTTTACGAAATGAGTTGTACACATGTTTTATAGGCTGGTGAGCCAAGTTTATATAAGTTGGTAGGCTTATGTGATTGTTAGGCCGGAGAGCTTGAGTGTTGAAGGCCAAGAGCCTGATGTTGTACATGTATCTATACAAAACATTAATAAAAATATAAACACCACTGCGTGCAGGTCGACACGATGGGTGAGTGATGGGGGACTAAGCTTCCACAGAGTGGGCAAGGGATTAGGGGTTTGAAGGTGGGAAAAGGGGGCTAAGTGTGGAGCCTAGGGGCTAAACCTAACTTAAGTCTTGGGAATAATATTTTAATATTATTCCAAAAAGACATGTGAATAATATGTTTTTATCCTAAGTTATTTTGGAATAACATGTGACTTCCAAATGGTGGGAGGAACACACGTTGATGGAAGCATGCAGCTTCATGGGTGACAAGTGTCAACCCAAGCCCATGCAAATAAAATGAATGAGATGAGCCATGGTGGGGGTTCCACCTCCATTCTACTCGACCGTCTGAGCATGAACTGGTCTGACCTCGACAAGAGACCTCGTGCATCATCTGAACCGTAAATCCCCTGAACCAGAAGCCTGTGTTAATTTTGGGAAAAGTCTGTGTTTGTTCTAGAAAGAGGGTACACCCCTTCTCTGTTCTAAACTGTGGAGTCAGAATCGATCCCTGCATGGACAACTCGTCACGCATCCCTGAGAATCCAGAGTGTGAGTCTATCCTGTGTTCCCAGATTGAGAAAACGGAATTGTCCCGTCCCTGCTAAGCCTGGTTATGTTGTTGCACCTACCTATAGTTGCCCTGGGGTGTTCGTGTCTGGATTCCTGTTGACTGTGGTGGACGTGTAGTGTTTGACCCTATGTGGCTTGTTGGCCAGTCGTACAACACTCTCTCTAGGTGAGAGAGGTGGTTGAAGTTGGAAGAACAGGTTGCTTGGACTGTGAGCGACTCTCTCTAGGTGACAGAGTGCACAGAGGAAAGAGATAACTCCTGGAAGGAACCCTGTAGCTGCCACATAGCTTGGAGACTTCCGGTCCGATATGTTGCTGAAACCAAAGGCAAGGGAGGTTAGTAGTCGAAATACTGTCTAAGTGACAGAGAAGGTGTATACTCCTGGGGTGGAACAGGCATGTGGGGAAGGAGAGTATGTGGGTAGTGAGTATGAGTGGTTCCTGGGAGAGAATTCCTTCCTTGTCACCGGGTGTTTTCCCTGTAACCTCAGCCTAGCCTAGGATTCCTTGCCTTGGGGTGGAGCTTAGTCCCAGATCAGGGGTGACCACTGCTGATCTTGATGAGAAGTGTGGTCTAAGGCTGGGAGGTTCGTGGAAGGCCTGCACCTAGTTGGTGGAATTACCATCGTTTCAAAGATAAGTACCAGATGATGTTTTAATTACGTTTCTGCATGTCTATGTATTTATATTTATCATGTATTCTGCTGTGCATACGAATTAATGTTAAAGCCATTGATTATTTATAATAGCAGTAATTCTTATGTTTACTCTCTGAGTTTAAATGTGTTTCATTTGCATAAATGCATGCCTTATATACATAATTAAGTATGAGAATGTTATTCCGCGAAGTAGCACCTACCCGAACTGGAATGGGGGCGTTACAGTATGAAAAAGTGTTATAGTTATAGTAGTGTTTTTCCATGTAGTACTGTTGGCCCGACCATGGGGTTGATGGTCGGGAACGTTACAGTATGGTATCAGAGCCAAGGTTTCGACGTTGAGCCTAGATGGGCCAATTGAGTGGTCTTTGGACCGAGGGTTTGAGGAGAAATTATGTCTGGAGGACCAATTTCGGACCTTTGAATACTCTTGAGTGTCAAGGAGTTACTTGACTGTGTTACCAAGCTCAGGAGATGTAGCGGTGTTATGAAACTACAGCTGGGGTGGCATCTGGCCATAGGGAGAGAGTACTCCACACTAGAAGTGTTGGAGCCATAGGATCTGTTCGGGAAAAAGGAGAACCCTCATGACCGTCAGATCTAGAAAATGTGCATAGGGTTTAAAAAGCCTTTCGAGTTGCACAGGAACGTGGAAATCGCGATACGTGAAATCCTGAATTCGTCGGGACCGTCCATCAAGGAAAGCGTGGTTTCTAGTCAGTGTTTCGGCACCTGGAAAACCCAAGGGCAAGAACCCTTGTTTTCACAAGTCATGAAATAGTGAAACCCGAAATGATCTACACCATAGATCATAAGTGACCGTCAGATCAAGTGGAAGAATAGACTGTAATTTTGAGATTTCAGCAAACAAAAGTTCGAGAGGTGAAGATGCATGACAAATTCCGGTTTTCTACACATTGTGATTGCAGAAGTTTGACGAGTGCCAGAACCGATTAGAATTTCCATGGAGTGCGGAGGAATTGGAAGAGGTGCAGATTGCCTCCAAAACAGAGGACGAAAGGGTAGGAAGGCATGTCAACTTGGGAATCGAAGGATCAAACTCTAATGGGCATGTAAAAGAGATGGATAAGGAAGGACATATGATGAAACTCATTGAAAGATTGCAGAAAGATGCCCAGGCTCGCCGAGCTGATAGCCGAAATATCATGAGGGTCAGGGATCAACAAGATGAATTCAACTTAAAAATGTTGAAGAGCCTGGAAAGAATAGAAAGGAAATTGGAGAAGGGGAGTGACTCAATCAAGACAGAGAGTCGCAGGACCCCTGAGAGGAAAAGAAGATCAAGAAGTGTCAGGACCCCTGAGAGAAAAAGAAGATCGAGGAGTGGTAGCAGACATCATCATCGCTCCCCAAAGCATTCCAGTAAGGAAGCACACAGTAGTTCAAGCCCATCTCCTAACAGAAAGCACATGATATCTGGGATGGATGAATTGAAAGGGGAGATGAATAATATTAAGCCTCCTACATTTGATGGAGAACATAAGGAGGAAGATGCCGAAACATGGTTTCTTGGCATGAGGAAATATTTCCAACTGCAGAATTATTCCGCTCATGCAGAAGGAAGAATTGCGATGTATCAATTAAAAGGAAAAGCATCCATGTGGTGGGATCAGTTTGTGCAGGTGCAACACATCAGAGAGAAAGATGTCACTTGGAAGGAGTTCAAGGGGTATTTTGAGAAGAAATACCTGACTAAAATATACTATGAAATAAAGATAAAGGAGTTCTTCGAACTCAAGATAGGCAGCATGACCATTGATGAATACGAACAAAGGATTTTGGAACTACTGAAGTATGTTCCATTCATCAAAGATGAGGCTACCAATATTCATAGATATCTGAGTGGACTGCCGCCTTCTATTAGTGACAAGATCTAGTATGATGATCCCAAGACTATGGAAGAAACAATAAGAAGGGAAAAATGCTTGTATGAACAACAAAGAGAAAGGCCTACTTTTCGGAAGGCTTGGGATGATCATAAGAAGTTCAAGAAAGAGTATAGGCTGAAAGGAAACAAGCCTCCCTTTTTCAGAAACAGTCCTCAGGGACAACCATCCTTTAGGGAGCCTAGGAAGGATGAAGTGGATGAACAAATGCCCAGACCACCACGTATGGAGTGTTGGGGCTGTAAAGGAAACCATAGGTACTGAGATTTCCTCCACATAAAAGATAAAGAAAGAACCGTCCACAATGTTCAGCGAGATGAAACAATGGAGGATATGGGCAGCATAATGCCAAGGATTTATGCAGCCTTGGACAACAAACAAACTAAATTTCAATCGCACATGATTGAGGTGGAAGGTATGATTAAAAACCGACCATTTATTATCTTAATTGATTTAGGGGCTAGCCATAGTTATATAGATCCTAGGGTGGTGGAAAGTTTGCATTTATCAAGAAGAAAACATGAAAAGTCTTGGTTAGTGCAGTTGGCTACAGGAACCAAAAGGAAGGTCACTAAGTTGATTAAGTCCTATTTTGTACACATGAATGGATTAAGCACGAAGGATGAATTGAATATTCTTCCTTTAGGATCTTATGACTGTTTAATTGGAATGAACTGGTTGGACCAACACCATGCCCTCCTGGACTGTCATAACAAGAGGTTTACATGCTTGGATGAGGAGGGGAATCGAAAAATAGTCCAAGGGATTCCTAGAGCTATGGTTGTTAGAGAAATCTCAGCCATGCAACTGAAGAAGTGCTACAGAAAAGGCTGTCAATTATTTGCAGCCCATGTGGAGGAAGCATCCAGATATGAAGTCTCAAGGATTGGAGACCATGAGGCACTCATAGAGTTCAAAGATGTATTTCAGGAAGTACCTAGACTACCTCTGAAGAGAGACATCGATTTTTCTATAAATTTGATGCTTGGAGCAGCTCCAGTTTCGAAAGCTCCTTATAGAATGAGTATGCCAGAGCCGAAAGAGTTGCAATTGCAGCTTGAAGAGATTCTAAAGAAGGGGTACATTCACCCAAGTGTGTCATCTTGGGGTGCCCCGGTCCTGTTCATGAAGAAGAAGGATGGAACGTTGAGGCTGTGCATTGATTTCCGACAGTTGAACAAGGTAACTGTCAAGAACAAGTATCCTCTGCCGAGGATCGATGATCTTTTTGATTAGTTGAAGGGTGCGAAAATATTTTCAAAGATAGATCTCAGATCAGGATATCACTAGGTTAGAATAAGGGATGAGGACATCAACAAGACCACCTTTAGAACAAGGTACGATCATTGCGAGTTCACAGTGGTGCCGTTTGGATTGTCAAACGCACCTGCTGCTTTTATGTGCTTGATGAATGGTGTATTCAGGGACTATTTAGACAAGTTTATCATAGTCTTCCTATATGACATCTTGGTGTATTCCAATTCAGAGGAAGCGCATGAACAACACCTGAGACTGGTGTTGCAAGTGTTGAGAGGACACCAACTGTATGCCAAATTGAGAAAATGCTCATTTTACCAAAGACAGATCCATTACTTGGGACACATTATTTCAGAAGAAGGGATCGTTGTGGATCCTGAGAAGGTTGAGGCCATTCGAGAATGGTTAGCGCCAAGGAATGTGGCAGAAGTCAGATCCTTTATGGGTTTGGCAGGCTACTACAGAAGGTTTATAACATGGTTCTCAAAGATAGCTCACCCTATCACTTCTTTGGAAAGGAAGGAGAAAAATTTTCAGTGGACTGAAGAGTGTGAGAAAGGTTTCCAGCGATTGAAGAAACTATTAACCAACGCTCCAATATCGAGGATTGTAGATCCAAATATGGATTTCATGGTGTGCACAGATGCGTGTAAGGAAGGGTTTGGAGGAGTTCTCAACTAAGATGGATTTGTAATCTATTATGAGTCCAAGAAGCTGAAAGAGCATGAAAAGAATTATGCCACTCACGATTTGGAGCTGGCAGCAATCATCCACGCTCTGAGGAAATGGAGACATTACTTCATGGGAAGGATGTTTGAACTCAGAACAGACCATAACCGTCTGAAATATTTGTTTGATCAACCAACTTTAAACGCTAGAAAAAGTAGGTGGTTGGAGTTTCTGTGTGAATACGACTTTGATATAAAGCAAATCAAAGGGAAGGAAAACTAGGTGGCCGATGCACTCAGCAGAAAGGTGCACCACTTACATGCTTTAGCCATTAGCATGTACAAGACTAATATTAAGGATATAATTTTGGAAGATGTAAATGCAGATTTGCAGTACAGAGACTTGGTAGCAAAGCTACAATAGAGTGAGAGACCACAGAAGGAGAAAAATTACACCTTGGAAGCTGAGGGAATACTTCTGTACAAAACATAGTGTATATACCCAATGTCCAGGGTTTGAAACTTGTGATTCTAAGAGAAATACATAACGTGACTTATGTTGGACACCCTGGATATCAGAAGACTATGGAAGAAGTCAAGATCCATTACTTTTGGCCGGGTATGAAGAGAGAGATCGTTGAATACATTGCCAGATGTATGGAGTGCCAAAAAGTTAAAGATGAGCATAGGCACCCAACAGGGTTGCTGCAACCTTTTCCCATTCCTGAATGGAAGTGGGAAGTGGTGACAATGGATTTTATTATAGGATTTCCCAAAACAAGAAATCATCATGATTCGATCATGGTTGTGGTGGACAAGCTTACAAAATATGCCCATTTTATTCCACTGAAAACCACTCACAAGGCAACAGATGTTGCTAATATCTTCTTAAAAGAAGTGGCACGCTTCCACGAAATTCCTAAAACGATTGTGTCTGATAGGGACCCAAAATTCACCTCAAATTTATGGAAAGGACTGTTCAAAGGATTCAGAACGAATCTAAATTTTAGTACAACATATCATCCCGAGTCTGATGGATAGACAGGGAGGGTGAACAGAGTAATAGAGGACATGCTGAGAATGTACGTGATGGACAAACCATCAAGATGGGAAGACTACCTACATTTGGTAGAATTCGCCTACAATAATGGGTATCATGCATCATTGAAGATGTGCCCATTTGAATCACTTTATGGAAGAAAGTGAAACACTCCAATGAGCTGGGATAATCTAGCTGACAGAGAAATAGTTGGGCCAGAGTTGCTCAAGGAGATGGAGGACCAAATGATAAAAATTAAACAAAATTTGAAAACTGCCCAGGACAGGCAGAAAAGTTATGCTGATAAGAATAGAACCCACCGAGAATTCAAAGTGGGTGATCATGTTTTCCTGAAAGTGAAAACTAACAGGAGTTCCTTGAAGCTGGGAAGTTGCGCCAAGTTGGCGGCAAGATTTTGTGGGACATTTGAAATCCTAGAAGGGATTGGGCCAGTTGCATACATGCTTGCATTACCTTCATCTATGACTATACATAATGTGTTTCATGTTTTAGTGCTTAAGAAATATATACCTGATGCTAATCATGTTATCGACTGGAATGTGATTTAGGTGGAACCAGAAGGTGTCCTGCAAGTGCATCCTATGCACATATTGGACAGGAAAATAAAACATCTCTGGAATCGAGCTATAAAGCTTGTAAAGGTCCAGTGGACCTGGTATGGTCCTGAGGACGCAACATGGGAGCATGAAGATGTTATGCGGGCAGAGTACCCGCATCTTTTTGAAAATTTTGAAAATCTTGTAGATGCTGTGTAAAGTTGCACTGAGGACAGTGAAAAAATAAGGGGAGGGGGATTGTAATGTCCCCAAGGCCGAGCCCAGTTGTAAATATTGTTTACAAAATGAGTTGTAAAAATGTTTTATAGGCTGGGGAGCCAAGTTTATATAAGATGGTGGGCTTATGTGATTGTTAGGCTGAAGAGCCCGAGTGTTGAAGGCCAAGAGCCTGATGTTGTACATGTATCTATACAGAACATTAATAAAAATATAAACACCACTACGTGCAGGCTGACACGATGGATGAGTGATGGGGGACTAAGATTCCATAGAGTGGGCAAGGGATTAGGGGCTGGAAGGTGGGAAAAGGGGGCTAAGTGTGGAGCCTAGGGGCTAAACCTAAGGGCTTAAGTATTGGGAATAATATTTTAATATTATTCCAAAAGGACATGTGAATAATATTTTTTTATCCTAAGTTCTTTTGGAATGACATGTGACTTCCAAATGGTGGGAGGAATGCATGCTGATGGAAGCATGAAACTTCATGGGTGACAAGTGTCAACCCAAGACCATGCAAATAAAACGACTGAGATGAGCCGTGGTGGGGGTTCCGCCTCCATTCTACCCGAATGTCTGAGTGTGAACCAGTATGACCTTGGCAAGAGACCTCGTGCATCGTCTAAACCATACATCCCCTAAACCAGAAGCCTATGTTAATTTCGGGAAAAAGTTTGTGTTTGTTCTAGAAAGAGGGTACACCCCTTCTCTGTTCTAAACCGTGGAGTCAGAATCAACCCCTGTGTGGAGAACTTGTCATGCATCCTTGAGAATCTAGGGTGTGAGTCTATCTCGTGTTGCCAGATTGAGAAAACAGAAGTGTCCCATCCCTGCTAAGCCTGGTTATGCTGTTGCACCTTCCTGTAGTTTCCCTGGGGTGTTCATGTCTGGATTCTCGTTGACTATGGTGGATGCGTAGTGTTTGAACCTGTGTGGCTTGTTGGCCAGCCATACAACACTCTCTCTAGGTGAGAGAGGTGGATGAAGTTGGAAGAACATGTTGCTTGGCATGTGAGTGACTCTCTCCAGGTGAGAGAGTGCGCAGAGGAAGGAGAGAACTCCTGGAAGGAACCCTGTAGCTGGCACGGAGCTCGGAGACTTCCGATCCGATATATTGCTGAAACCCAAGGCAAGGGAGGTTAGCAGCCGAAGGACTGCCTAGGTGACAGAGAAGGTGTATACTCCTAGGGTGGAACAAGAATGTGGGGAAGGAGAGTCTATGGGTAGTGAGTATGAGTGGTTCCTGGGAGAGAATTCCTTCCTTGTGACCGGCTGTTTTCCCTGTAACCTCAGCCTAGCCTAGGATTCCTTACCTTGGGGTGGAGCTTAGTCCCAGCTCAGGGGTGACCACTGCTGAGCTTGATGAGCAGTGTGGTCTAAGGCTGGGAGGTTCGTGGAAGGCCTGCACCTAGTTGGTGGAATTACCACCATTTCAAAGATAAGTTCCAGATGATGTTTTAAACATTTTTGCATGTCTGTGTATTTATATTTATCATGTATTCTTCTATGCATACGAATTAATGTTAAAGTCATTGATTATTTATAATAGCAGTAATTCTTATGTTTACTCTCTGAGTTTAAATGTGTTTCATTTGCTTAAATGCATGTCTTATATATGGAATTAAATATGAGATTGTTATTCCGCGAAGTAGCACCTACCCAGCCCAGAATGGGGGCGTTACAGTATGAAAAAGTGTTATAGTTACAGTAGTGTTTTTCCGCATAGTAATGTTGGCCCGACCATGGGGTTGATGGTCAAGAACGTTACAGTGTTCCATCAAGCGAGCGAGAAAAGATGATCTGGGAAGCCCACTACAATCGAGTGGCATGACACTTCGACGTCGAAAATACAATGACGATGCTACATAATCATTTATACTGGGTGAAACTTCGATAAGAGGTTAGCAAGTATATTAGGTCCTGCACTGCATGCACTATTGCCAAACCGACCACTAAGAAACAGGGCCTCTACACCCCTCTTCCTACTCCTAAAAGGACATGGGAATCCATCTTAATGGACTACAAGTCGAGCCTCCCATCCACCAGGCAGGGAAATGATTGTGTTTTTGTGGTTGTTGATCAATTTTCTAATATGGCGATTCTGGTTGCCTGCAAGAAGAACATCACAGCATAAGCCACTGCCAATGCCAAGCTCTTCTTTGAATGAGTCTGGGTACATTTTGGGATCCCACAAACCATTGTCTCAGATCGGGACAATCGATTTCTCAACACATTCTGGTCGAGCCTCTAGTCACTGCTGGACACCAAGATCACCAAATCCAGGACCTTCCACCCCCAGACAGATGGCCAAACCGAGGTCGTAAATCAAATGATTGTGCATATCCTATGCATGTATAATTACAAGCACCCTCACATATGGGATGAGAGTCTTACCTATGTCCAACATAGATACAAATGAGCCCTGTATAGATCAACTGGCCACAACCCATTTCAGGTGGGGTTGGGATTCCAACCATTGGGTCCCATAGATGTTGCACTTCCCCTTGTGATCACCTCGGCCGAATCATCTCCTGCTCCAACTGAAGCTGACAAAGCCACTTGGTTCATTTATCAGATCCAACACATCCACCAATAGGTTCATGATATCCTAAAAAAGTCCAATGACAATTACAAGCAACACCATGATCAACATCGGGTGCCACATAAGTTTCAGGTGGGCAACAAAGTTTGGTTGCACTTGCAGAAAGAATGCCTTACAAGACCCCATCGAAATATTTTCCCACTCCATTATGGGTCGTACACCATCACCAAGGTTGTGGGGGATAATGATTTTGAGCTCAGCATTCCTCCTTTCCTTGGCCTGCAACCAGTGTTCAACATGGACCTCCTTCGGCCTTATTTCCCACCATTATTGGACACCTCAAACATAGCAGAACAACTGAAACCAACATAGCTCAACCACGAATGAATACAATAGGAATATAGTGATCATATTGTGGACACATAGATCAAGGTCACTTGACAATAAAGGATCCAACTTTATCGGGTCGTCAAAGCAGGGCAGCTCCTGCACCAAGGCAAGTGGCTCACCCAGGGCCAAATTCAGTAGAAATTTTCTCATATGATGGGGGAAATCAACATAATGGAGAACATTGCTTCCTAAGGAGGGAGGATTGATCTAGGTGGATATCGATGGCCACCCACCTTTTCCAGCTGGCTCAAAACAACTTTATGGAAAATTTCGTAATTTACTATTTTTAGCAGTTTTTTGGGTCCTGAACTTCCGGAGCCATTTTGAGGCCCTAAACGACATTTTTTTCGATATGTTGCAATAAAATAGTGTTTTCAAGAAATTTCCGGCAAGTGTTGTAGTCCTCAGATAGATCTTTCCAACAGGTTATCGTATGCCTAAAACGAAGATCGTATGCAAAAGTTATGACCCCAGGAAGTTGATGTACTAACTTACCCAAACGGAGCCCACGTGACTTTTGGCACTTCATCTCCTAGGGTTACGTTTTTTTATGTCTAGGGTTTTGAAACTCCTGTTTATTGTAAAAAGGAATTTAGAGCCTCATTGTAATTATCTTCTTGTGAATGAGTGCAACTTTCACATCTCTCCTTAGAGATAAGCTGCCACCATTTGAACAAGCTTGTTTTCTGCTGCATTTTACAGTTTCAGCTTATTTCCTTATTGAATAGAAAACCAGTTTTACTATATCTTTGTTATTCCATGTTAAGAATCTATTAATAATATATAGTCATTTGGTTCTTCTCATAAAATCTGGATTATCCTGGAGTTTTGAAGCCAGAAAGGCTTAGCTCCTTTCGGGCCTAGCGCAGGGTTCCCTGACCTTGGTCATATGGGTCCTCCGAAAATCTTCATGGGATACACGCTAATTCCTTTAGCTATAAATGGGTTAAGGACATGGGCATGATTCCTCGGTCACATAGGTGAAGGGTCTGAAGGATTCACCCTCCTTCCACATGGTTTAAACTTAGTATTCCCATGAATGTATATTCTAGAGGTCGACAGGACTTAAGAATCCCATTAATCCTTACCCGACACTCTTGCAGACTTACGTCACACAACTCTCTAACTGCTAAGATGAGGCAAGCAAAATACCATTCGAAAGCATGGGTTCATAGAGAGACAATACATATTTATACTTTAATCATTCAATACAGAACTCAGTCATAGAAATATAAATATATTCAATCATCATTTCCATTTCAATACACATAGTATGAAAATGCTTATAAGAAAACCAGAGTTCGTGAAGCGACTGCTGAAAGGGGTGTCTGTTTATACCCAACCATAGGTACAACCAATCCTGAACAGATTTACCGCTGGTCACCCCCGAGCTAGACCATGATGCTCTAAGAGAGACTCTTTATTCTTTCTCTGTGATAGTCAGGAACAAAGGTTACTCTCCTCCTCCCACAGGATCCTGGCAACCAATTTTCTCTGTACAAAGAAAGGAGGTTTGCACAAGTACTTTCATAGTCACTCGTTAGCCCCATTTATCAGCTTGGAATGAAACCCTGAAAATGACTTCTTGTGCCCATAATGAGCTTATTTCCTAGTTCTTCCTCGAACCAAAGAGCTGCAAGTGCTCATTTCTCTTCTCGAGTTTGGTCTTTCGACTCTACTCTCTTGTAGATCTTCTTCCTCGCTCACGAATTACCTCTTTTCTTTCCTTCCTCAAAAATTTTGCATGGGTCCGAATCCCCAGCTCGTGGTTAGGTTTGAAAGTCTTGCAGATGGGTATTATACCCCATCTCCTCATTAACTCTCTAGGAGGACTCTTCCAGCTACTAGTCTGACTCGTAATTCATTTCTGGGTCATAGGACCATTCTGGGTCTAAGTTATTAAATCCAATAAGGTACTGGTTTGGTGGGGGGCCATCTCAACCATTTCTAGTTCCCCTCACCATCTCTCTCATAGCACCATGTTCTATATTGGGAAACCCCCCTTTCAATAGTTATGAAATACTATCCATTTTCTATTAATAACAGAAAATACATATATTGACCTTTTATAACAAAATTTCATCAAATCCAACATTCACACATATCTAGTCTGCCATAGTCTCTTAGCCAGTTATAGTTATATTTAAAAACCGGGGGAAACAAGGGTATTACAATCCCCTCCCCCTTAAAGGAACATTTTTCGATGTTCTATCTGTCGATGTCTCTATGTATAGAAGTAAACAAAAATGGGTATGCATGTTTCATGGCATCCTCCATTTCCCATGTAGCTTCATTTGGGCCAAAGTATTTCCACTTCACCTTGACCTATGCAATGTTTCTTCTCCTGAGTGGGGTTTCCTTCCTGTCTATTATGCATTTAAGTTATGGTAGGAATTCTCCCTCTGGTTCCACCTAAACCACAAACCAGTCAATTATACAATAAGAATCATGTACATATTTCTTCAATAATGAAACATAGAAAAAATTATGTGCCTTCACTATGGGAGAAAGTGGTAGCCTATACGCTACAAGCCCCACTCTATCCAAGATTTCAAAGGGTCTACAATACCGAGGTTCCATCTTGGCACAAGATCCCATTCTTAAGGATCTTTTCCCAGGTCTAACTTTGAGATACACATGATCTCATATTTTGAACTCTCTAGGAGTCCTCTTTCTTTCTGCATAGATTTTATGTTTATCTTGAGCTATTTTCAGATTATGTTTTATTTGAATTACTTGCTATTCCATTTCTTTCAACATGTTTGGCCCGATTTTAATTCTTTCTACTGGGTTATCCCAGCTGATTGGAATCTTGCACTGTCTACCATAGAGGGCCTCAAAAGGGATCATCTTCAATTACTCTTGATAGCCACTGTTGTAGGAAAAATACACCAGTGGTAGGTAGTCTTCCCACTTATTAGGTTGATGAATTACATGTATCCTTAACATGTTCTCTAACACTTGGTTTACCCTCTCTATCTGTCTGTCAGTTTGAGGGTGATAGGATGTGCTAAATAACAATTTAGTTTCAAAACCAACAAATAAATATTTTCAAAAGATTGAAGTAAATTTTTTATCTCTGTCAGATATAATCTCCTTAGGCATTCCATGCAGCCTAAATATTTATTTCATGAAAATATTGGCAATATATATTTCCTTGCAAGTTGAATTGATGGGAATGAAGTGAGCAACCTTGCTCAATTTTTCCACAACTACCATGATGGCATCACTCTGTTTGGATGGTTTTGGTAATCCTTTGATGAAATCCATGAATATGGTTTCCCATTTCCATTCTGGGATTGGTAGGGGATGCAACAACCCTGCTGGATGTCGGTGCTCTGCCTTAACCTACTAGCATTCTAGACATTTAGCTAAGTAATTAGTTATGTCCTTCTTCAGTCCGAGCCAATAAAACAATTTCCTAGTGGTTGTGATCATCTTATGATAACCATGATGACCAGTATATGTTCTTTTGTGTAGTTCATCCATCATAAACCTGTTCAAGTCATCATAGTTTGGGATATACAACCTACCTTTGTAAGTTAGCAGACCATCATTCAACAATTGATAACCTTCATACTTTAGCCCTGCGGGCTCTTGTTCTAAATATGATTTTATAGTCTTGAAAAATGCATACGTTTCTTGTGCACTTTTGACTCTCTCCCTAATATTCATTTCATAGGTGCTTAGAGATTCCAGGTGAATCACTTTCACACTTCTGCTAAGGGCATCAACCACCCTATTTTATTTTCCTTTGATATGTTTGATTTCAAAATCAAACTCACCAAGGAGATCCATCCATCTAACTTGTCTAGCATTAATTTTTGGTTGATCAAACATATAACTCAACCCACTATGGTATGTCATAAGAAAAAATATCCTACCTAGGAGTAAATGCATCTACATTTTTAAAGCACGCACTTTGGCAACCAATTCTAGATCACGGGTTGTTGACAGACGAAATTGTCCATCCATCAATTGAGAGAGTGGAACCGGTCCGGGGTTGTCCAATAACCCAAGCCGTTTGGAATGAACCACCCTGACGGGTTTAATGGCTTCGTTGGCCGCTCTAAGGTCCTAAGAAAACCAAAGAGAAAACTAATCTAAACTAACTAATCTATCTAAAACTAATAAAACTAACTAAAACTAACTAAATAAACGAAACTAAACTAACTAAAAGAAACTAAACTAACTAAAACTAATAAAACAAACTAACTAAAACTAACTAATACACTAATCTAATTAAAATAAACTACTAAATTAAACTAAAACTAAATACTAACTACTATTACACTAACTTCTAACAATTAAATATCTAACTTATTATACTACAACTTATTCACAAATATACATTATCTACAACTTGCAGATTTGAATAAAACCTGTAAAATTCATGTGCTTTCTGCCCTAAGACAACAAGATATGTTTTTTGATTTTTATATTTTATGAAAAAGAAGTAAAACTTATTGAAATTAAACGATCTAATATATTTACTGAAATTAAACAATCTAATATAAATCTAACTAAACTTATATCTAAACTAAACTACAAATAAGAACAGTAAACAAAGAAGTGACTAACTGACCTGGAAACGCTCCTAATTTGCCCCGTGTGTGATGACTCTGAAGCTGGTCGGAGGAAGTAAACTCGCACTGGATTAATCCAAAAGCTTCTCGTAAACGATAGGCTGCTCTGCTCTTTGAGTTGTTAACAGGACAAACAAGACATAAAAAATCATAACAATCTTATGATTTATAAATCTCTGCAATAAGGGAAACCTGTTATGCAAAAACTTAT
>ML800180.1:461223-490580 GCA_009831015.1 Picea engelmannii
TTATACTACAACTTATTCACAAATATACATTATCTACAACTTGCAGATTTGAATAAAACCTGTAAAATTCATGTGCTTTCTGCCCTAAGACAACAAGATATGTTTTTTGATTTTTATATTTTATGAAAAAGAAGTAAAACTTACTGAAATTAAATGATCTCATATATTTACTGAAATTAAACAATCTAATATAAATCTAACTAAACTTATATCTAAACTAAACTACAAATAAGAATAGTAAACAAAGAAGCGACTAACTGACCTGGAAACGCTCCTAATTTGTCCCGTGTGTGATGACTCTGAAGCTGGCCGGAGGAAGTAAACTCACACCGGATTAATCCAAAAGCTTCTCGTAAATGATAGGTTGCTCTGCTCTTTGAGTTGTTAATGGGACAAACAAGACATAAAAAATCATAACAATCTTATGATTTATAAATCTCTGCAATAAGGGAAACCTGTTATGCAAAAACATATATTTACTAATTCAACTTATGAAGAAGAGAAATCTGTCGTTCACAAACTGAATCAACAATTGCTATGTTTTTTAAACACTTAGAAGAAACCATATATGGATAACAATGATTAAATTATATCATTTGCAACAGATCAAGATAGCTAAAGTAGTCATTAACCAATTACAAATTGATATACACAACATGAAACAAAATATTGATATAATGAGAAGCTAAAGCTGTAACAAAACACCAAATTCTGCCTCAGTCTGTATTAAAACTCCATATCCTTGTTCTCCCATGAATGAGGATGAATATTATTACAAAAATAATAAGTATATATAAGTTTCTCCACAGGGTAAAACCTCCCTGTGGATAATATCAAAATGTTTTACATAATCTGGGAGATATCCCAAAATCAGCTAAACTAGGAAACTAAAATGCAAGTGAAATATTTGAAATATCCCCTAACTGCTCATCATATCCACTGCAAGTTCGAATTTATCTGCAATAGGTCAAAAATAACAAATTAGAAAGGTATTTCACTAACAAAACAATAAAATTTTTATTCTACAGACTTAGCTACAGAATCATCTGATTTTGTAGCTAGTCTAAAATAGCATACATGATCAGATATAAATCAAATCAAATCTTTTAAAATAATCAAATCCAATTTTCTTTTTAATAATCATTCAAAATGAATCACTAATGCTTCCAATGATTTTATCATTCAATATAAAACATAATCAAAATGATTTAATGGAAATAGGGGTGAGAATACTCTGTTTTATTTTTCCATAAAATCGGTTCAAGATAGTAACAAGACTATCCCATATCCAATTAAAATCGACAGCAGATCATATCATAGATGATACAGTTTGATCCAATCACAACCATCATTGACTCGTTATAGCCATAACAACAAATTCATATCATTCAATCAAATGTAAAGATAGGTAGACTGTTACGATTTTTTTCAAATGAAATCATACTCAACAACATCGACCCAACGAATTCCTTGCACAGTCAACAGACAGGAGCGTGATAGGATCAACAGAATTCATAATATAAACTGGGTAAATAATCAAAAAAAATCACGACTGATTCTAATATAGAAACAAATCGTGAGACTGGATATAGTCACTTTCATTCCTCGAATCGAATTTAAACAATATATTCATTGCAATATGAATCGAACTGATAACACGGTGGCGTAAACCAACGCGAGTCAACAGACTGGGTATAACTGTTATGATTCGTATCTATTCACAATTTGGGTGTATAAAATAGAATCACATTAAACATAATCCAAACTGTATTCGAGCTTGGTCGAAAGTCACCGTAACAGTTAACCATATCACAATTGTCGCCAAACATAGCATGTGCATCATAATGAAATCCAAACAAAACGTGATTGTGTCCAGAATCAAATATGAGAAACAACTTGTGTTTATGACAGCAGAGCATCCAATTTAAGCCAAATCAAACCAATCTAATCCATACCACGATCAATCAAATCGAAGGAAATCCAATCAAGGCTAAACTGGGAAAACGAAATTCAATTTATCAAAACAAAACTATGTACATAATGCATATAATGTGACAGAGCAAATCCACGCTATAGACAGAGCTATTCACAGAATTCGAATTCGTTATATAAACAAATGATAGAACATACCTGTGAGGCTACTTATGCCAACTTTGAATTCACGACTGTTGTTGCTGATTCAACATTTTAAAACAAAATAGAGCATGTCGTCCTCTGTTTTTTATCAGTGGCTTGCAACTCAGTCTTTTGACTGGTAAGCCGTGCAACCTGGTCCTCCAAATAGTGAATTATGGACTGTAGCATAGGCACATCAAGATAATATCTTTCCAACCATGATCTGCATTGATCACAGGGTGGCATTGCAGGTTCAGGAGAGGGTTTGGATGAATGACCGGGGGCTTTACATGGTAGCTTAATGCCAGGGTAATCAAGGTCGTTTTGCAAGCAAGGTGGTAGGTTTGACACGAAGTCAAACGAGGGTTTGGATGAATGACCGGGGGATTTACATGGTAACTTAATGCCAGGGTAATCAGGGTCGTTTTGCAAGCAAGGAGGTAGGTTTGACACGAAGTCAAATGAGGGTTTGGCACACAGGCCTTCCAAATAGGGATATTCAATTGCCAAAAAAAATGTTCGACCTCTGAATCAAAGTCCTAGCTCAACACGATAGGTTCAGGACTTACAGGGGTTTTCGGCTTATTCCTCGCCATACGAGAGATTAGACGGGCAATCTTTTTTCCTGTGGCGTTTACAGTGGGTTTGGCTTTGGGTTTCTTGCCCACAGGCTTGACAGTCTCGGCATCCTTAGTCATAGAGTGGGGTAGGTCGATAGGTGAGTCAGGCAAGGGTTTAGGTAATAGAACGGTGTAGGGTACCGGGGGTATAGTTTTGTTCTCGGTCACCACAGGTTTGTCAACCTATGGTGGATTCAAATCCATGAAACTATTGCGAGCCAGGAAATCGTTCCAATAGTCTCTGTGTAACCCCAGATGACAAACGACAATAATTTTAACCAGCCCATAGTGAAAGAGGCTGCTATCAGCCTGGTTCCTTTTATATTTCTTAGACATTTTAAACAGGCTTCTATGTATATAGTATGGCATATTAAGCTCATAACCCATGCAAACCATAAGAAAATTAAGGTGGTGTAAGAAAACAAACCCATACCGACCTTCGCAGGTGATAAACTGTTTGATAATCATCAACAATTCATGCCAACGTTGTTTCAACATGGTCACGGGCAAACCCTTATCACAAGAGCTAACCTTACGCGACTGGAAGAGCAGAGTCCAAGGGACTTCTTCCACCTTGCAATTTTTGGACCATCGTTGTCCAGTGGCAGGAAAACCCGTAGCTAAACTGAGAAATTGCTCATCAATTTGTAATTGAACATCCCCGACCTTGGCTCGACAGCCATCAAAGGTCAATGCGAATTGCCTAGCAACGCAGAGGTTAAAACCATCAAATTTTTGTATGAACGGGAGCCATCCAACTTCCTCAAGGTCACTGCGCGCACTGTCGAACATCAACCGAGCCTGGCTACCATTCGGTTCATCCCTCATGACTGGAGCCATGGTGCGAGCACACGGTAAGGGTTTAGTTCACAAACACCAGGACACAGGGGTAGATTCATTCGGTCTAACCACTATGAACGATCAAAGGGGAAGCGTTAATGCGTGCATGTGAGGGTGATGGGATTATTCACCGCCATGCATAATAGTAATGACAATAGTACAACCGCCAATTAATCCTCTGCTCAATCGATCATAACACAAAACCATATCATTCGTATAACCAAAGAATTAAAAGGTGAGTAATATGCCAACGCGCCATTAACCATAGATTTTCAAACCATAGTCATTCAACGTTGAATCAAACCCAAATGTTAAATGTGCACCATCATATAAGTGTATAATCAAAGTTTTTAAAACATGGTGACAATCGATTTCATAAAATTGACAAGCCAAGAGCTGTATAAATTTTAACATAAGGATCACATTATATATATAAAAACAAAAATAAACCATGACCCCTAAGTAAATCAATGACTAGGGAATTTTCGAAAAACATAAGTTTTCATGCTCAATGCCTTACCAATTAAATAAAAATCAAGTTATGCAACCAAAAAATGTCCAAATAGGCATAGTTCGGAAATCCTTTCAGCCACATAATGATAAGTGCCATTCAGAATATCAATAAAAGATCATGATAGTTCAAATAACGATAGATGAGTTTTCACGCTTACAGTCGTGAAAACCAAATGAAGACCAATTTGCAAATGTCGCAAGAAATGAAATTATCGTCTATTTGGAAGATGCGACGACAATTTGAAGTTCAGAAGACATAGGTGTAGGCAACTTATAGGGCAATAAAAAAAAATTGAATTGGCTGCCAACACGGGTCACATAATTGATTTCATGCCCATTCAATTTTATGGATTCGTAGAAAATTACATGTTATTCTTGCACAAGGACTCATTCAAGTCCTTACTTGCAGGCATCTGTACACACAAGGAAGTCCTTGTTTGGATCTACAATCTTCAACACAAGTGCATTGGTTAGAAGGAATTTCATCTCTTGGAATCTCTCTTCACATTATGATGTCCAAAGGAATTTAACTTGCTTTTTCTGAAGGGAAGTGATTGGGAAACCAATCTTGGAAAATCCTTTTATGAAAATCCTATAGTATCCTGTTAGGACCACAAAGGATATGATATCACATACATCCTTTGGGGTAGTCCAATCCATAGTGAATTTGATCTTGTCAGAATCGACTGCCACTCCTTCTTTAGAAATAACATGGCCTAAGTACTGGACTTGTTTCTGGAAAAATCCACACTTACTAAACTTAGCATAGAGTTGAGGTTCTCTTAGTAATTGAAGCACTATCTTGAGAGGTTCTTCATTCTCTTCCCTATTCTTGGAATAAATTAGGATATCATCAATGAAATCCAATACGAATCTATCTAAGAACCTACTGAGTACATTATTCATTAAGCACATAAAAGTGGTTGGTGCATTGGTTAGCCCAAATGGGACAACCACAAATTCATAGTGACCATATCTTGTCCTAAAGGATGTTTTGTGGATGTCTTCATCCTTAATTTGGACCTGATCGTATCCATACCTCGATTCAATCTTGGAGAAATTTGTAGCACCCCTTAATTGGTCAAACAAGTCATCGATCTTTGGCAAGGGATACTTATTCTTAATGGTCATCTTATTGAGTTTCCTATAGTCTATGCACAACCTAAATGTGCCATCCTTATTTTTCACAAACAAGGACGGTTCTCCCCATGGAGACAGACTAGGTCGAATGTAGCCTTTGTCCATCATTTCCTTTATTTGTAGCTTGAGCTCAAACATCTTTGGTGTACTCATTCTATAGGGTGTTCTAGACACTGACAACGCTATTTGTGCAAGCCCTATTGAAAAGTCAATATCTCTTCTTCGAGGTAGACCTCATACCTCTTATGGAAACACATCTTGATACTCTCTTAATATGGGATGGTCTTCTAGGCTTGGTTTGTTGTTCTCAATAGATTCCAATACTTGTATTGCATATAAAGGGCATCCTTTTCTACAATACTTCTTCACTTGAAGGGATGATATTTGTCTCACTGAGACAAGATTTTGAATCCCTTGTAGGGTTACCTTTCTCCCTTCTTCATTTTCACACTCCAAAGTTTTATTGTAACAATCCAACTTGGTTTTATGGGCAGCCAACCAGTCCATGCCAATCAACATGTCATAAGATCCTAAAGGGAGTATGTTTAAGGTTTCTTGGGTGGGTAATCCACTCATAATGAATTGGCATGCTAGTATGCCCTCTGTTACTTTTCTTTTGGTTCCAGTGGCTAGTTGTACCAACCATGATTTAGCATGTTTAAATTGTTTCAATTTACATTTATAAACAGTTTGAGGGGAAACATAACTCAAATTAGAACTAGCATCAATTAAAATGGAAACTAGATGGTTGGTAATCATACCTTCCATCTCCACCACTGAAGCTTGGTGCTCGGCTTGTCTATTATTCAAGGCTGCATAAATCTGTGGCATGCTCCTAGCCACATCATTGACTGTGGTAGCCTCTTGGACATTGTAGACCCTCCTATTGTTGTGTTGCCTATATGGGCAGTCTCAACAAATGTTCTTCTCCACAACCCCAACATTTCAAGGGTTCTCTCTTTGTGTTATCAGTCTTACCTGAGGATTCTCCAAAGGATTTATTTCCACTCTGAGAGGGGAAATTTTGCTAGTATACACTTTTAGTAGGAAGGCTCATATTAGAACCTTTCCCATAGCTCTTGAATCTTGAGGGTTTAAATCCATTCTTCTTGAATCCTGAAGTACTTTTCTTCTTCCAGTTCTTGTGAGGTTCTATCTTGTTCTTGAACTTCTCATAGAAATACCTTGCCTTCCGGATAGTGTCTTCTAAGGTCTTTGGCTCATCAAATTCAATTCTGTCCCAGAAGGACTGAGGCAGTCCACTAATAAATAGTTGCATATTTACCTTTTCATCCTTTATGTAGGGTACATACCTTATCATCTCAAGGAATTTATTGATAAATTCATCTATGGTGATTTGTCCCAACTTGATTTCATAGAGCTGCTTGGTCTTCCCATGAAAGTATTTCTCTGACATATACTTCTTCTTGAAGTATTTCTCAAATTGTTTCCATGAAAAGTCCTTCTCATGGATTACTTTCACATTCCTAAGGTCCTCCCACCAAATGGAGGCCTTTCCAAAATTGGCTATTTGAACCTTTAAATTTTCATAGTAGTCATGGACTCTAAAGTACTTCTTCAAGACAAGCAACCAAACTTCTACTTCTTTCCCCTTCTTAATTTCTCCAGAAAGTGGGTGGTTTGGATTTCTTGAACTCTTCAAGGTCATGACTCTTAGAATGTTTCCTCTTATTTATTTTCCTCTGGGAATGCAAACTAGCTTTTCTACTAGAAAATTCCTTGGAGTCACCAGTTTCCTCACCAAAGAATTCTTCCGATGAGTGTCTCTTGGCTCCATGTTGGGCCTTCTTTGAGGTGCTTCTCCTGGTTTTGCCACTTTCAGGGCCATGATTTTGTATCTCAGGTGGAATCTGGGTTTTCTTCATATGATGTATGTCCACATGAATGGTTGTTAGTCCATGTTGTAGCTGCATTTGTATATCTGATAAGATTTGCAGTAGGAATGCATTAATTTCAGTTTGTTTTCCTTGTTCTTTTATCAACCTTTCATTGTCAGATTTACAACTCTATAATTCTTCCATGAGGCTTCTTACAATTTCATCCAAATTTGGAGGGGTTTCCACCACCCTCCTTTCATCATATTCTTCCTCTCTATAGTGGGAGATTCCCCCCAACTCATGCTGTATCACCATCCTTTATGTTGTAGTTTTCATGCAGTGCACTGACGACTTGAGTGATGATAAACCATTGTCCATTAGTTAATGATCCACTAGTTTATGAACAACATATAGTTTATATTTTGCAAAACATATAACAACAACATAAAGTTTCATTACTTTCTTCAGTAGAGGTTTAACTAAGCCTCTTAGGAATGGTAGGATAAGGTGTTACCCCTAAAAGTTCTCCAATAATATTTTTAAGCGACTCATTCATGAGCCCAAGCAAGCCAAGTGTTGTAACCACGCTTTGATACCAATTTTTAACACACCCAACCCTTAAGTACCCTTTCTAGGGATGGGCATCAAAATTTCACTTTCTTTAGTCATATCGAATCATCTCTCCGAGATGTCCATTCTCTTCTACTCAACCGTAGCTCTCTAACGACTACTACCCGACTAAAAAATGAGCTATGGATTGCAATTTATGTCCTCTTGAAGTTCTTCGGGAATTATCAGACATGGGCCACGTGGCTCCACCACATTCATACTGTCCCTAAGTTCCTACATTGACGAGGGAGGTTCGTCCACTGTCTAATCCAATGGAGGGACAAAGTCTTGATTTAACACAAGAGTTAGAGAGAAGTTCGACATTCGATGCTTCGACACTAAACACCCCTTCTCCTTTCTACACACCTATCCTCCGTAGTCCCAAATTACCAAATTCCCAAAGGAGCCTATAATCTCTCCATTTGGCTTCAGCCTTCAGGCCCTCCGGCTTATCCTCAATGATTCACCCCAAACCTCCTAAGTCCCAAAGTATCAGACTCCCGAAAGGTCCACCCTCGCACATGGTGACGTACTAGTCATGGAGGTAAGGACAGGTGGGTCTCGGGTACTCCACCCGCCAAATGGGCCAAGTAAGAAAGTACCAGGGGCGACGCGCAGTAAGGTAGAGATGACACGTGGCCTCTACAGTGGGTGAGACATGTCACATTTTAATGGGCACATAGGGTCTATGAAATGTATGAATCCAAGTGACACATGGCACATCAAACGTGGGTGCACATCACCTTGGGTGATGTCAGTGTGCCACATCACCCCGGACTGATAACATTCCAAGCCCTTTGATATCATAGTCAAGGTGTGTCCATGTAACCCTTAGATCTATGGCCTCCATTACTTCGTAACTTCGGCGTTCGGGGGATCCGTAGTGTGAATTCCTTCTTTCTCCCCATGTGGTTAGTGTCGATATGACCGTTGTCTAGATCTAATAGTCAGGGGAGATCCTGAATGGACCCTAGATTTATGGTCTTTGTCACTTCGTAGCTCTAGCCTTCAGGGGTTTCAACATTATGGTTGTTCCACTCTCCCGAAGCAGGACTTCTCCAAAGTACCATACGTGTGCCCCTCCACTAGTTGATTAGACGGGTAAGAGGGGTTCTCAATGAACTCCCTAGATTCACGAATCTCCTCACTTCGTAACTCTGAAGTTCGAGGAGTTTGGTGCTATCACATTTTTGATCTCCCGAAGTAGAACTTCGCCGTACTTACCTCGGTATAGATACAACGACCAAGGGGACTCCTGAATATGCTCAGATCTGTGGCTCACATTACTTCACAATTGATAAATGGATCAGGGTTTAATGGTGGGGCAAGTCTATCTAACACGATTAGGGAGACTTCTAGGCACTGATTAACCTCATGGGAAACCATAACAACCAGTTTCCTTTGACTGGTTTACAAATGGTAAGGTCATAACATTCTGGAGCTCTAAACTCTCAGAGTTCCAAATCCAGAGAGGCTTATCTTCTTTCGGGCCTAGCGTAGGGTTCCCTGAACTTTGTCATATGGGTCCTTCGAAAGTCTTCATGGGCTACACACTAATTCCTTTAGTTGTAAATGGATTAAGGATATGGGCATGAGCCCTTGGTTTCACAAGTGAAGGGTCTGAAGGAGGCGCCCTCCTTCCACAGGGTTTGAACTTAGTATTCCCGCAAAGGTATATTATAGAGGTCGGCAGGACTTAAGCATCCCAATAATCCTTCCCCGACACTCTTGCAGACTTACATCCCACAACTCTCTAAATGCTAAGCTGAGGCAAGAAGAATACCATTCAAAAGCATGGGTTCATAGAGAGAAAATACATATTTATACCTTAATCATTCAATACAGAACTCAGTCATAGACATATAAATATATTCAATTATCATTTCCATTTCAATACACAGAGTATGAAAATAATTTTCAGAAAACCAAAATTCGTGAAGAGACTCCTGAAAGGGGTTCTTGTTTCCACCTAACCATAGGCATAGCCACTCCTGAACGGATTTACCGCTGGCCACCTCTAAGCTAGACCGTGATGCTATGAAAGAGACTCTTTTTTCTTGCTCCATGATAGTAAGGAACATAGGTTACTCTCCTCCTCCCACAAGATCCTAGCAACTGGTTTTCTCTGTACCAAGTAAGGAGGTCTGCATGAGTACTTCCATAGTCACTCTTCAGCCCCGTTTATCAACTTGGAACGAAACCTTGCCAACAAATTGTTGCACCTAGAACAAGGTTATTTCCTAGTTCTTCCTTGAACCAGAGAGCTGCACACACTCTTTTATCTTCTCGAGATTGGTCTTTCAACTTTACTCTCTCGTAGATCTTCTTCCTCTCCCACGAATTACCTCTTTTCTTTCCTCCCTCAGCAAGGTTGCGTGGGTCAGAATCCCTAACTTGTGGTCAGGTCTGGATGTCTTGCAGATGGGTACTCCTCCCCATCTCCTCATTAACTCTTGAGGATGACTCTTCCAGCTACCAGTCCATCTGGTAATTCATTTCTGGGTTCGAGTCATTAAATCTAGTAAGGTAATGGTTTGGTGGGGAGTCATCTCAACCATTTCTGGTTCCCCTCACAATCTCTTTCATAACGCCATGGACTATCTTGGAAAACCCCCCTTTCATCCATTATGAAACACTATCCATTTTCTATTAATAACATAAAATACATATATTGACCTTTTATAACAAAAGTTTCATCAAATCCAACATTCGCAAATATCTAGTCTTCCATAGTCTCTTGGCCAGTTATAGTTATATTTAAAAAATTGGGGAAACATGGGTTTTACAGTATCTTAAAGAAAAAATATTTACTACCTTAGAAGAAGTAAGGAAAGAAAGAAAGAAAAACAAATCGCTCAAGAAATAACTAAAAGGAACTCAAAATATCAAATTAGAGGAAGTCAACCAGATAATTATGAAGTTGAAAGTCTAGGTAGAAGAGGACAGAAGGATTAAAGAAATACTCAGAAGTCAGCTAGCAGAGAAGGAGAAGATGATTGAAAGGTTGGAAGAACAAGTCGTCACTCTAAGAAAATATCTTCAGAAGAAGGACTTGCAACAATATAGCACCAACACATTAGATAATATCATCAACAATCAAAGGCCATACTATGATAGGTCCGGACTAGGATACAGCCAAATGTAGACTGAGAAAGGTTCAAGCTCTATGATGAAAGCAACAAAAAAAAAGAGCTATGCAGAAGTTATCAAAGGAAGGAATCATGGTAAAAAAGAATTATAAAGAAATGAATACAGAAGACCGTCTACATTCAAGCAGGAAGGAAGCCCCAATCATTGTGAAAGAAACAACCAAAGATAAGATCTTAATCAGCCAAGGAAAAATTACAGAAGGACTACACCACAAGGAAAATCATTCACTCCCATGAGGTATGTAAACTTATTTTATGGTCATTATTTTTATTGTACTAAATTTGGACATAAGGTTGCAAATTGTAGGGCTTATGAAAGAAATAATTAGGCAAGAAATACTTATGTGGCCCCACAAAATATTGAATGTTACAAATGCCACAACTATGGACACATAGATCGAAATTGTAGAATCATTATAAAGCCTCCCATGAAAGCAAATATTGATGAGAGACACAAGAAGGTTTGGAGAAGAAGTGAAAAACAAGAGTAGGTAAATGAAGAACAAGTCCAAGGAATCATACTTTCAGGGTTTGTAGTTGCACAATATCATGATGAATTTATAGGAAAGAGGAAAGTGTTAGAACTCAAGTAGAATATGAAGAAGATGTCAAAACTTAGGATGATAATTTTTTTTAGGAAGAGGATGAAAAGGAATATGTATTCACAAACAAAGAGGAATATTACACTGCATCAGAGTAGGTACTGTTATGATCCATTTGAATTGGAGACTCCTAGGTAATATGAATATTAGACAGGGGGAGTCTATGTAGTAGTTGAGACAGATGGGTGAACATTGTGGACATTTGAGTAGCAGAGTCTTGGATAGTATGGAAATAGATGGATTTGTAAGAATACATAGCAGGTTTGGATAGATATATGACAGTGGATAAAAGCATGGATTTAGAGATTGATTTAGATATTGGTTCATAGATTGGTTAAGAGAGTGGTTCAAAGATAAAGGAATATTATAATAATGGATGATAATGATACAAGAATATTTGAATGATTTATATATATGTTAGTTTATTACACAAGGAAGCACCAATGGACAATAAATCCAAAAGGAAGCAGGTATAGGAAGACCTATATTGTTCTACATAGAAACATGGAGAGAAGTCATTGCAAAGAGAGTTTCAGAAAAGAAGATTAGTAGCATACATACAAGGAGACACACCCACAGGGGTAGCTACGCTTTTAACTAGGATTGGTTAGAGAAAGTACAATGGCAGATTGATAGGGGAGTTAATCCTCTGTTAAAGGGAGAGAGAGTAATTGTTAGAAAATAGGATCGCAGAGCGATAAAACAAAAAAAAATCATAAATAAAACATAAAAAATACATAATAAGATAGAGATAGAGATATATGTGGTTCACCTAGTGTGGGATACATCCACCAGAGAAATTGCCAGGTCCTTCCTTTTATTATCCAATAAAATGAAGGGATACAACCTACAACACACCTATTGTAACTTCCTCTTCTTTCTCTCACAGTGTCCTCTATAAGAATACATACAATACAATACTAAGCTGCAATAAAAATGGCCTCATATAAAAGAGGGTTATTTCTAGGGAAAAAAACCATAACATAATATCTACCGTCATATCTGTGACTTAATGATGAATGATCAAGATTGACAATGAAATTACAAAATACATTTACAAGGCAATTTTTCCTTCGGGGGCTTCGCCCTTGAACTCCCATTGGGGGAA
This sequence comes from Picea engelmannii, assembly GCA_009831015.1. Classification (NCBI taxonomy): domain Eukaryota; kingdom Viridiplantae; phylum Streptophyta; class Pinopsida; order Pinales; family Pinaceae; genus Picea; species Picea engelmannii. The sequence goes on from ML800180.1 coordinate 473,758, forward strand.
GATTTACCCACTGGACCTCGAACCCCCCAGCTAGGGGGATGAGCCCCTCAGACTCCGTAGGGGGGGCAATCCCCCCATGCAATCCCCTCGCGTGGAGGGGTGTACAATATTATGGGGTGTAAAAATGGCTAAAAAAAATACCTTTGAATCAAGAAGATAATTAGGCTCCACAACCAACAATAATCAAATGCATGAAGATAGGGGGAGCAACCCCAAGGATAGTTTAGATAGGGGGAGTAACCCAAAAGATAGTGCATATAGGGGGAGTATCCCCAAGGAGAGTTCATTAAGGGGGAGAAGCCCCAAGGAGAGATACCCTTTGTCATTGATGTCAAAGGGGGAGAGATAGAAACATTGATGAGGAGTATGAGCATGTGTGTTTTCATGACTAAGTGTTTCCATCAATGTTGGTGTTTCCATAAATGCCAAAGGGGGAGTTTGTCAGACAATTGGTTTAGATTGATGGACAATTGGTTTGGATAGTTGGTTTTCATTGATGTCAACCCTTGGAGAGTGATATTGTGATATTCCAGATTGATGTCAACCATTGAGTATTCCTGGTAGCACATTCTAGTAGCTCTAGAAGTATGGTTAAGGAACCCAAGTTTGGTTGAGGAATATTGTAATGAATATCAATGAATTTGCAAGTGAGACTATTCTATATGGATAGTATGTGTCATGCCATTTTCAGTGATATGTGGTACATCACGTAGTTCCTCACAGGTTAGGAGATATGGCTTAGTAAAGTTGGAGAACCCTCATGAGTTATCTAGAATCCTCTAGAAGGTCAAAGAAGTCAAATTAGTCTAGAAGCTCCTAACAGAAGTTTACTAGTCAAAGTGGTTGTAATTGGGAGTTAATCATGAGTTAAGTTGTTGCAAAAATAAAATAATTAAAAATAAATTAGTTGCAACTAGAAGTGGTGAGTTTAATATTTGTGGATAAAGTGGTTGTAAGTGGACAAAGTAGTTAGAAGTGGGTTATCCCTAAAAGAAGGAAGTTGGGTAAAACAGTTAGAAGATAACCCCTAGAGGAAGATACTTGGAGAGTATAAATAAGAAAGCAAGGGTCTCTTATTAGCACCTATTGAGCACATTGAATATCTATTATTTTCTGAAAGGTGTATTGCAGGTACTCATTGATACATATGAATTTACACAAGTTTGAGGTAGCAAAGGAGGGTTGATGACGAAAGTTTTGAAGTTGCATAATTTGAGAAAAACCCTAGTTTCTGAGGTGTGTGTGGGCTGCAGTGGAGGAAGTGACATATGTATGTGGGTTGCAGTGGAGGAAAGAACATACATACATGGCCTATAGAATAGGAAGTCACATACATATGAAAAGATCATGAAAAATTGAGTAGATGCGGGTGCCAGGTCCCTAGAGTCTGAAAGAAAGTTCCCAGGTCAACATTCTATAGGTTTAGGTCAACTACAAAAGTTCTGGTATGGTTACATGTTTGTTTTGATGATTATATTTTCTTATGATATGGTGAATGCTTGAGGAATTCTTGATATGGTTGGTATTGTACTTGGATATGGTATATGTTGGTTGGTTGGAAGAGTGAGTAACACTCTTATGTATGGCACATACTGTATGAGATAGATCTACAAAGATACAATGTTGGTATGTCTAGTATTTATCATTGGTACATCTTGTTGGTTTAAGTGTTGAGACATATCTTTTATTTCTTGGTACATGGTTGAGTGTTTTTGGTTAAGGTGTATTGTTGAAGTTATTGCTACAGTTTGAGGTTGAATTGCAATGAGGATTTGATGCATTGTTGATGTAAGGGTTTATGGTATTTGGTTTATGGAGAGTATGGTGTATTTCTAGAGGTATCTTGTTGGTTATCTTGGTGATATTGTGCATATGGTTGAAATTTTTCTTGGTGATTGATCTTGGTGAGTAGATATGATTTGGTTGATGAATGATGAGACAAGTTGTTGTGACAGGTTGTGTTGTGCATAGTTGATGTACTTGTGTTGGTACATATTGTTGGTACAGGTTTGGTGCATGGTTGATGGTACATGTTGAGGTACAGGTTGATGCATGATTGATGCATGGTGCAGGTTGTTGTGATAATGACAAGATGGAAAGGTTGACAGGTTACAGGTTGACATTGACAAAGTGATAGTGGTAGTGATTGATTCAATGACAATGATAGGTTGTCTACATTTGGCATTTATATTTCATGGCAGTTGGAAGGGGCAAGGAAAGGGGGTTGTAGCCTCCTTCCGGTTGGTGCCGAAGAATCAGGAAGCTGGAGCTTCCTTCAGGTTGGATCTTGAGAACTTGGTGGTTGTAGCCACCTTCCGGTTGTAGCCAGAGAACCTGGGGGGTTGTAGCCTCCTTTTGGTTGGATCCATAGAATTAGGAAGTTGGAACTTCCTTGCGGTTGGAGCCTGAGAAACTAGGGGGTTGGAGCCTCCTTCCAGTTCGATCTGGAGAATTGGAAGTTGGTGCTACCTTGAATGTAATTCTTGATATATAAGAAAATCATTCCATGGTTTTCTCCCACATTGGGTTTCCACATAAATATTGGTGACTGTGTATTGTGTGGATGTGTTTATTATTGTTCATTATGCTTCGATGAATGTTAATGCTTATGATGCAATAATATATTGATGATGAACTGATGAACATTTTTTAATAAGTTGAAATAATATGCATTGTGGTTTAAAGGATTAATAAGTGGTATAAATTGCTCATTACTGATTCACCCCCCCTCTTAGTAATCCAAAAAAATAAATTGGCACACAAATCTAGTAGATTCTCTTTGGGAAAGTTGACTTACTCAAAATAAAAGAACTAAATTTTCACCTGATACACTGGTGTATGGAAAGGAAGCTAGAATGCCTATACATCTAGAACTAAATGCACTAGCCACGGAAACAAGAGTTCGAGACATGGAAGTAGACTCTCCTCTTCAAGCTCGATATAATCAATTGATGCAATTAGAAGAATTAAGAGCACACACATTTACATACTTGAGGAGAAGACACGAAATAGTTAAGATATATTTTGATCAAAGCACTACTTTTAAGGATTTTCAAAAGGACCAATTGGTGTTACTTTCAAACAAAGCGAAGGAGAAACCATCTTTTCATATTAAGTTTGAAGCTCTTTGGATCAGGCCATATCATACTAAAAATACTTTGGGTTTTAATTATTATTTTCTAAAGAATATGGATGGAACGGTCCAAACATTGTATGTGAATGGGCCATACCTAAAACACTTCTTTATCTAGTTTTAAACTTTTTTCTTTTGTACATAGACCTTTATTTTTCTTGATTTTTCCGTTGTACACACTTTTCTCCTCATCTCCTTTTCCCTTGTTTTTTTTTTTTTCTTTGACTCCATTTCCCAATGCACAAGGCCTTCCCAATTCTCAACAACTCATAGGGGGTTATTGTCCCACAATTGGATCCAATTTTTGATCAATTTTCATTGATCAAAGGTAAAGTCTTTTGGTCACTTTTCCTCTTCTTTTATATCCTACACTTAGCCATTTTTCACTTTTGAGGGTTGTGGGAACTCTACCCATAATCATCATAAACTCGCAATCCCACAACCCGCAAGTCTCTAACGTCAACACTTAGACATATTTCTATTTTTCTTTCTTCTTATCCATTTTTCCATTTGTAGGAGTCCCATTTCGGGGGGTAAATGATGTTTCAAAAGACTCGAACCTCCCAAACCCGTAAACATGCATCCCACATTTCCACTCACTTGAAAATGACCTGCATTCTTCCAAAACATACAAAATGGGTCGTTCTTGTACTTAGTGCAATTTCCAATTGCGAATGTAGAAGTCCCACTACATTCCTTTTTCCATATCTCACACCCCGCAATCTCACAATCTCACAATCATCATTATGCACTCCTCATCACTCATTTTACACTTCCATACTTAAACATTTTCCAAGCATCTCGATACATAATCACATTCCCCGATAACATTTATGTTCATACCACCAGATCGACTAGCACATGAGGTGAATTAAAACCATTATTAATGATGTAGTTCTCGTAAATTCCTCTCCTTAAATCCAAATCAAATCATGGAAGTATGTGGATGATTTAGTAAGGAGTTAAACCCTTGCTGTAAACTCCCACTATGAAAAAACCACCACCTTTTCATTCTAATCAACCTTTGCCAAATATGACCAATAAGAAAAGAGGGCTCTATTGAAGTGACACTATAAATACACTAGGATGTGAGGACAATTCATTCCAATGGTCTGAGGAATTTAAATGGTACACAACTCTCCCACCTAAATAAAAGAGCTCAAATAAATTTTGGACTTCTGGAATAACATTGACAAGTTGTATGCTGAAGGTATCAATTTTTAAGGACTTGATTTTATGGTGTTTTGACAATTTAAACAATGAGAAGAGGATAATTCAATTGCAATGGAAGACGCTTATTTCCTTGGCACCCAAAGTATTCAGAAGGATGCTCAGTCTCCCTGACCCTACTACAAATTTCAAAAGTTCAGAAGTAGACACAGTTTTAAGGTCTAACCATGGAGGGATTAAGACATTGGACAATTTTCTTTTGAAGCCACTGGACTACTCTAAGAACTCCACCCAGGTAGAGGTATGTTCCTTGAAATACCCCTATAAAGAGTTCACTTGGTTATTTAGAAGAGTTATTGGGAAGGAATCCACAACTACTATCTTGATATATGTATTGTATGTCTTGCACCTCTCTATTCATGAGAGTGCCTTATTTGATTGGGGTTGAATTATTTCAAGTGAAGTTTCTCTCTAGTTTGTAAATTTCTAGAAAAATAAAAAATTCTTTATGAGTTCCTATTCGATTTTCACAATTGCATATTCCCATATTTTTAAGACTTGCCTCGTGCAAGCAATGTTGATTTTTTCAAAGACTCAATTTAGTTTTGGTATCTAGAATTGTGGAAACACAAAGCCCCATATCATTTTTATGAAGTTTAGAATTCCTTTCTGTCTACTTTTAAGAAGCTATTCTATGGTCCCACCACATAAATATTGTATGTAGAAGATGTTGCCTTCTTGGAAGGAAAGGGTTTTTTTGAAACCTTGGATGAATTCAGTTTCATACAATTACACAATTTCAAGGAAAAACATTCCTTAATTCCTTTTTATGTGTTAGATAGAGTCTTTGTTGTTGAAGTCTACAAACAATACAAGTTCTGGGTGCATTTATTTAATGAGAAGAGAAAAAGGTAGTTCATTCCATTGACTTAGAAAATTGGGGAAATTGTTGTCAAATTTTTTTCCCATCTAGATGAAATTGCTAGTCATTTTGATAATTTCAGGCTAAAATAAGTTCATGAAATTCCAGGATTTGACCCCGGTGATTTGTTTACAACACATATGTCTACAGCCGATTATGACTCATCGTTTATAAATACTACCAAATTTAAAGAAGGAGGTGGCGATAATCAAAACCACATGGAAGCCATCCTTAAGAAAGTTCATGATAATCTTGATACCCTAGTTAATACTAATGACCAATACAAATATAAGGATCAAACCAAGAGAAGTGGTAACCCTAAACCTGGTTTTCCCAATGTGTCATAAACGAGTTCTTCAGTGAAAAACAAGACCCAGGGAAGAAATCTTGGCTAAATGAATTCCTAGTCAGGAAATTCTAGTGATAGAGGGGATGAAAACTCTTTAAAGGAGATATTGGGAAAACACATACTGCCCCTGTAGCACTCAAAATAAAAATATATGTAACTCCGAAAGGAGAGAAAGAAATTCTAGTACTCGAACCTAAAGATATGGAAGTGGACGTTGAATAATAAGATCCTGACTAGGCTACATAAACATTGTTGGAAAACATAACAATAACACAAGAACTTGCTTTTCAAGAGTCATTGGTATTCAAGGAGGAATCTATTACATTGCACCACATGACCTTTAACAATGAATCTAAAACATTGTTAATTGAAAAAATTAACTTAAAATTAAAAGGGTTGTTGAGAAGTAGAACTCTGAGATTGATTTACAAGGGTTGAGACCTTCAAAAGTCATGCAATTTCATGAAGAAAATGGAGAAGCACTCAAGTATTTAATTGATGAAATTAAACAAGAAAACCAAGTCTTGAAAGAAAAAATAAAATAATTAGAAAATGACTTACTACTAAACCCTCTGTTTGTCGAGCCAATTTCCACCATCCAACCTCTTAACACTTTAGAAGGCATTCTAAAATAAATCTCTAGAATAAGGAGTTCCTCAAAATTATTGACAACCATTAGATAGTATATTGGAGAGAATATCCAAAAAAGAATCGCTCTAGTCTTTGAGATATGGGAACCAGGTACTAGTTCTACTATATTTTCCTCAAGGATTACGAATTTTAAAGAATATCTCCAAAAGGACCTGGATAGTGATGAAAGATTCTACAACGAAGCTGTCGGACATTTTCTACCAAAATATCCAATATAAATGATATGCAAAGGAGAGAGCATAGTATCTCACTTAAAATTATATTAAGGTAGATTAATGCAGGATGGTTAAAAAGAATTGAATGTTTAAAAGAAATCCTCGAGGAATGTGATATCATAAATACCAAAAGGGGTGACTTATTTTTAAATCTTGTTTATTTGATGAAGGATCTGAGGGGCCCACATTTGATAATGGATTCAATTCTACTTTCTAAAGATCAATTACAAGAACACTTGGATGCTCTAAAGATTTCATGGGAAAATGAGTTGAATTAAATAACTGAATAATCAAAGGAGGAAGTAGAAAAGTGGTTGATCCGCTATGTAAATAAGAATGAAGATGTTGAAGACATGTTGCAATAGCTCAATTTTGATATTAAATACATTGAAAAAGAAATATTCAATTCAAGAATTAAACATGAGATGACAGTTGCTCCCATGCAAGAGTATATCTAATTATGGTTAAATAATGCATTGATGAAGATAACTAAGCCATATCAACAAAAGTTAGTTACAACTGCCACAAAACCTCCAACCAAAAACTCTACAAGAAGCACTCCAACAAGCAAATAAACGAGGGTACTTTCCATCATAGAAAGTGATATTATTTGTTTTTCCTTCTCAGTTAGTAGTTATCCAACCTTTCTTGTTTCAAGATTTATGAAAACTAAAGGCCGACCCTTAACCGCGTCTTTTTTTTTTCTTCCAGGTATTTATTTAATTTCATGGTCCACGAGAGCCCAATCCCAGTCCTCTTTCAATGACGATTTCCATTTACTTTTTTTTTTGTTAGCTAAATATCCCTGACTTGCGGGATTGGCCTGTGGCTGAGATGTCACGACCTGGGGGCATCTAAGCCATAAAAATCACCCGGGGATCACACTCGTCCTGGACCGCACAAACCCTTAACATGGATGGATTTGAGGTGTCACCAATGTTTCGAACCAATGACTTCACTTATGAAGTTCCTTAACAACACACTCCCTCACTGACTGCTCTACACCACGTGGACGATTTCCATTTACTTTTATGAACACCACATTAATTATTATTTTTTAAAAACATTAGTATATATTTTAGGATCCCTAGAGAACTATTTGAGGCACTACATTAGTGATTTCTCATACTTTGAGTTTAAAGCATGATATTTCAAATGTGTGTCTATCAAAATATTTTTGGGTATTAATGCAATAATCGCGTCAAATTCTCTACAAATGAGGGATCTATTTCTTATCTTGTCCAATGATGTGTATTCTATTGATCATGCTATGATGGAAATGTTGTCTTTGGAAATTTTTACTTTTATGGTTTACAATATCGTTTCAAATTGTAAATATCCATTTTTTGAACAAGTCTGGTTCTTTCTTAGGCATTCTTTCCATGTGAATATTTATTTTCTGAAAGCTTAATATTTTATAGCCTTTTCTGTAAATTGTAATATATTTAAAGAGGAGTACAACCTCTATAAAAATGCAAGAGGGTTTATCCTCCTGATGTCATATTAATACTTTGACAATATTTTAGATCAACATTTTTGGCGACCATACTAAGGAACAAACAAAAGGTTGGTTTCGTAGACCAGAAATTTGAATGACTCAACCACAACCGAACCAACCTCAAATACAAGTTGGAATTAGAGATCAAGGAAGTATTCTTCATTAATTGTGTGATCTAGCCATAACAACAACAAGGAGTCATGAGGAACAAGAGAGAACGATTGGAGCTCATGGCCGTGAAGAAGAAATAGTTATAGCTTTCAGAATGGGGCTTGGTCTCTTCATTCTGGCAATCTCTAGTTATAATGCAGTTGATTCTCTTTTCATATCCTCCTCTCCTTGGACAAAAGACCCTTTGGGAGTGAAATTACATGAGAAAAAAGGGAGATATGAGATAATGGGAAGGCCAACGGGTTGAGTTTTCGTTTCCCATTCCTCACTGTTTTCTCTCCTCAATTATTTTTTTTCTTTTCATTAGATTCTCAATTTTTTCCCTTGCATTCATTTTTGTATTATTCAACTTTACAATTGCATTTTTTTACATAGCTTGCTGATCTTCATGAATTTTCAGTTTAATCCGGTAGGTACCAAGTCTTACACCCATTTGTTAGTTCAGATCCATTTTGCAGCACACCTCTCCATTGAGAGGTTTTTTAGGCTTTGAAAGCTCAAGGAAACCAATCTAGATCAATATACTTATGTCTTATTCTTTGGAACGTGGCTCTAACGTTGGCTCCTGGCTACAATTATAACCATGGCTCTAGATCTATCTCGTGGCTTTGGCTACTGGATATGGTTCTAGCTCACTTGTTCCTACAATTGAAAAATCTTCTCACCAACTCTCAGCTCTGAGTAATCTCTAGATCCAAACTATGGACTCAACATCCATTCCTATCTCCTTATATTCTTGGAGAAAATCCACCTTGGATACCAATGAATCCAATTTGAATGTTAGTCTATGTTTAGCGTGACCCCAACTATGCTATCACATATCAATCCCTTAAAAGGAAGTGTGGCATGACTTCTCTTTCTAGAATTACTTGTTTCCTAGCATGGAAACAACTCTCTAATGCATGCACATGCTTGTAAGCATGTAATGGATTTCTCTACAACTCCTCATTCCAATGTCATTGACCCCCATGCATTGGTCTCTGGAAAATATTTAAGAAGGAAAACTTCTTTTAAAGATTTTAGGTAAAAAATGGAATGGGGTTGCCATCCATGCACTTTCCTCTTTGATGGTGATGCAAACCTCATTTATTTCTATCTCTTCTTAATCAACATATTCTCCTTGATTTGGAGATGCAAAAAAATCTCCATATCTATTAGGATTCACCTTCCACACTTTCCTTTTGGCTATGTGGTTTCTAGGGTGAAGCCGCCAACACTTCACTTCCTAATGTCCATTCAACTTGAAATGGTGGAAAAACTTCATGTTGTTGGTAAAAGGACTTCCTGACATACTTCGCATCTCCATATGCCTCTAAGTTTAATGTTGGATTGGACAAGTATTCTTGTCATTCCTCCTCTAAACGCAATCTAGCTTGTGGCATGTGGCTCTTCTCCTAGCACGTTGCCTCATAATGGCCTTTATTTCCATAGAACAAACATACCTTTTAGTACCAACAACTCATAGTACTGTGGATTTTCCTTTTATAGTAGTGAAAAACAAGAAGTGCCTTCTTCTTGCCTCAGATGATTGACTTGTTGCTTCTTTTGAGTGATGGTGAAAGATGCGTCTTCAAGCTCTTCTCATCATTTCCCTTCTTCAATATACCACAAGAAGGATGAGGTGGTAGTGGGCTGCCACCTTCATCTATTGTTTCTCTCTCTTCTAACGAGCATACCAACTCCGACATGTATTTTTCCTTCACAAAAATGGTCTTCATGGGATTTTCTACTCTTCCACCAAATCCTAGGCCTTCATGCTTGGCCGTCTATGCGGCTACAATGGTGCTTAGGGTTCCTTGTCTTCTCTTTCCTAACCCTTTTCTATCATATCCCATCTACTTTAGGATATTTGAACCAATTCCTATGGTATGCTTTTTGAAGTCACCAATCCACTCTAAATATTTTTCTATAGAAGGTGAGCTTACCAAGGTGGTCTCGGTCATGCTGGAATTTGTAGTTGCAATGTAAGGTGGTCCTTATTCCCAGTGATCTTGGACAACTACTTGGAGCCTTTCCAAGGTATCCTCCTTCTCTTCCAACTCCTATTGTAGTTTTTCCATCATTTTCATAATCCTATCCACTTTCCATCCATCCAAATGAATGACCTTTTCTCCCATTTTTGCAAGTCGAACTATGTTCTCCTCCCTATATTCCATGACCATTGTGAGGGAGTCTTGACACTCTTCAAACTATTTCTTAAGCATTGGAAATAGTTTGGAAGAGGTCTCAAAGTGTTATTCCATCTTTTCCATCCTCTTGTTGAACATATGGACTTGCTTCTTCAAGTTTTCATACTCCTCTCGAAGCTGAGCATTGTTGGCCCTCAAGTCTTCCAACTTTTATTTTCTTGCATTACCCATGATGAGGTGTGCAATGTTCTCTTCAAAGTTCTGGCAGATGTGCTATGGTTAAGGATTCTACTCTAATACCATCTAATCTATAAACGAGGGATTTATAGCCCACTTGCTTCACCAACACATATATTATGCATAAATATCTTCTGAGATCTATTCTTAGGATTGTTCATAGTGATATGTCTTTTGGGGGCTACTAGGGCTATGTTCTTCTTCCCTGTACAAGGATCTATCTAGAGCAGAGAAGACTTCTTGGTTAGGAAAGTAATAGAACCATATTTTCCTTTGCTTATGCCTACTAATTAGTCTTCTCTACCTTCAAGTCTAGTTCACTTCTCTATTCACACTATAGCTAATTAGTTCTATGTGGGAGAATGACTATAGTCTAATATTGCTACACTAGTTTGGTTGTCCAAGTGTACTGGTGATTAGATCTACAATTGACCAACTCAAACATAACCCTCAAGCTAGTACCAGTCACTAGGCAAGGTCATTGATGTCACTGTGTTACATCACAAAGGATTATGATCTAATTTCATTCACAACCTTCCTCCTCTTGTATCACACAAATAACATAATGAATTTGATCACAAAGATCAATTAAGAATGCACTCACGCTCCCTCATCTTAATAATGTGCCATAGATGCACATAGCTCTACAAAAAATGTGTTTTCTTCTTTGGTGTAACACCCTGTTTCCCCGAGTTTGTAAAAATAATTGGACTGGCCAAGAACTGTGGAAAACTCATAAATGTGAATATGTGATGTAAATGGACCTTGTGGAAAAGGTCAATAAATGTGAATAACATTATGAATTTATATTGCAGGACTGTTGAGAGGGGATGTGCAGAAAAAGATACCACGATGGCGGTGGAAGGCACCTGGAAAGGTGGCGTTAACTTCCACCGAGAATTAATACCGTATTTGGACTCCACTGGCCTGGAGAACCAAAAGCGGCTTGCTGGCCCCGAATTAAATGTCTTGCAGGCTGGTAGGTAGATGGTTTAATGAGGGATGGGAGGTGAACCTCCCATCCATAGAGCCGTCAGACCTTATCAGCGCGAGGGTAATTGCGCCACACGCAACCTCGCAAGAGGATAAGGCGTGGGGTAGAAGAGATTTGGGGGCAGACGCGAGGGGAGAACTCTGGCATTATGTAGAGTGAGTGATAGCAGAGAGGAAGGATTGCAACCTTCGCTCCTGGTCACTGGAAAACAGAGACGTAGTCTCACAGCATCGTGGTCTCATCTCGGGGGTGGCTAATGGTAAATCCGTTGGGAGTCGCTAAGACTACAGTTTGGTGGAAACGAGCACCCCTCTCAGCAGTTGCTTGACCCTAGTGTTATTTCTGATAAGTGTTTTGCCTCTGGCACCTTGAAATATATGTATTTTGATAATTATGCTCATAAGCTGCAGAACTGTGAATGTTTTCATTTTAAGAATGTCTGAGTAGTATTTTGATCAGTACTAGTAGTTGTATATGCTTATAACAGAAAAACCACGCATGGATTATGTTGATAAATGAATTTAATTATGCATAAGTTGAACCAATTCAGGCTTCCAACCCGTTCTCGGGAAGTTGTTTACCCTTATCTGTCTCCAGGGATGCCCCAAAATAGATTTCTTCATAGAGATTCCCTCCTTGGAAAGGGTTACCAAGAACCTGGAAAAAGGACTTGGCTGTGCAAGTCTTAACAACCCTATAGGAGGAGGAATGACCCTCTTAAAATCCCGAAGTAGCAGCGTAGGGATAAGTATCGATCGACGGACGAGATTCCGTCGGAAGACCCATGGTCATTCACGACCGTTTGATTGACAAAAGAAACAAGGGCGTTACATACCTTACCCATTTTCCTCTATCTTCGTGAATAGAGAGGAAATCGGGATCATAGACCCCCACGGTCCATGAGAACACCTGGACCGTTGATTTTTCCACATCCATGAAGTAGTGGAAGAGTGCACAAGGTGGGACAGATATGAGCCGTTAGATCTTAGCCAGAAAAACCCGACAACCATTGGATCTGTTAAGATATGCGTGAGGGTTAAGCCCTCATGAATAGGAGGTTGAAAATCCTGACAAGAGGCATGGCCATCGGGATATCGACATTCGTGAAATCGGGAGTCACGATGGCATGAGGTCGGGAATTTTCCTAGTGAAAATCCTGGAATCAATAGGAGCCGTCCATCATAGGAGGACGCATGGTGGCAATCGGAGCATTCGGGAAAAGTCCCGAAAGGAAAGTCATCCATCAAGAAATCAGGAATCCCGTGGACAAGAAGTCCATACACTTTGAAATTGCGAAGTCCGGAATCCCGACAAAGTGAAAAGCGTCCATTGTAGGGCCAACTGTCATTATATCAACATATCGGGATTTGGCGGATCGTGAATTCTGAGGACGAGTGCATTCTGGCATTGGAAAGTCCGAAAACCCGACAGAAGATAAGGCTGCAGCCTTGTTAGATAGTGGTCACGTGGGACAGGAGTTTAGCCAGAAGGGATAACACGTAAAGGACCATATCGGTGAATTGTCTCATCGGGGATCGCGGAATCAATATTCTTGTTGACAAGAGTTCGGAATTTCCCATGGTGGAAACCTTAGAGTAGGTATGAGCCGTCTGATTGGCGAAGGCCACGTGTCGAGAGATGAACTTCAGCGGGAAACCGGGGATCGAGGATTCGGGAGTCCCATGATCGAGAGTCTGGATTCTCGTGATGATAAACCCCGATGAACGGACGAGATTCTTTCGGAGGACTGTAGGGTCTGCAATGACCGTTAGATGTGGATATGAGACGTCAACTTAAGCCAGGACGTGAATATGCATTAGGATAAGCGGAGAGCAGATTTGGACGGCTAGAGTCCACCCATCCAGATCTATGACAGAGGTTCCATTCTGGAGCCCCCTTACTATTCTGCCTTTAGCGGTAGGGGGAGTCCATAATTGGACGCGCAACTCTCGAACAGTCGAGATTAACTCATCATGATCAACCGCGCTCAGGTGGATTCCAGACCCCCTTTTCCATTCTGCCTTTAATGGGGGGGGGGGTCCAGAATAGTGTGACGTGTGCAGTGGGGCCCCTCCTGTCCTGTCGACTACTGTGTCGCGCTTCCCCCTCTTCCACCTGTACTCCACTTAACCGGGCGACGGGGCCCATTGTCATTGGCTGTTCTCTAGCCCTGTTGGAATTTGTTCCGATTGGCCATTTGCTAACCCTGTAGGGATTCGTCCCTATTGGTCTGTCGCTAGCCCTGTCGGGGTTTGACAGTTGCAGAGTTGAACGATTTGACATTATTGTAGCATCGAGGCATGAAATACAAATAGGAACTGCGTTTAATTGAACTGTGATCATGACCCGCGATCACATGGGAACGAAGAGAGAGAGAAAAGATCTAGCTTGCGCTAGGCCCCCATGGATTTTTAGGGCTTCTGATTCGGCAGAAGACCAGAAAAATCTGATTTAGGTAGTGGGTATGTGACAAAGTGGTATCAGAACATGGTTACAACACTCGGCCTGATTGGGCTCATGCATGAGTCGCGCATAAGCTCTGTTTGAAGTACTCCTACGAAGATTAACCCCCTAACGTAACTCTCTTGTCTAGGATTGAAAATTTGGAAATGAGAACCCGACTGTGTATGCATGTGAAAGAGTTATAAATTATGCGCGGATTATAAAAATATATCTAACTCTTGACTAACAACCAACATTTGTCTTTTCACCTAAGCAGACAATCAACCGCGGGAATTTACAGATGCAGAGAATGGTGACTCACCAAGAGATGGGAGAAGGCTCCCACAATAGAGATGAAGAGTCTAACGAAAGAAGAGCGATAGGAACCCCTCCAGACCTAGCCAAGACTGTGAGGAGTCTCATGGTTGAGTTGCAAAGCTGCAAGGCCAACAATGAAAGGATGATGAAAGAGCAAGAAAAACAAACTGAAATTAATGCAGTGTTACTGCAGAACTTATCCAACCTACAACGAAAAATGCAGCACGAACCTGAAGTGCGGAAACATGGTCGTGTCAGTGGCCATACTGAGAGAAGCACTTCAAGAAAGGTCCACCCCAGAGGTAAAGGACAAGTGCCAGACGATTCCACTGAGAAGGAAGCTGTCGATTCAGAAGGCTCTTCCAACAGCAGGACCAGTTCCTATTCTCGAAGAAAACAGAAGAAACAAAATACTTCCAAGGGTCATAAATTTGAAGAATTCAGAAAGGACAAACCTCCCTCCTTCGACGGTGAGATAAAGAAGGGAGAGGAAGCTGAGGCTTGGCTACTTGGACTGAATAAGTATTTCAGAGTCCATGACTTTTCAGAGAATTTGAAGGCCCAAGTGGCCACTTTCAATCTAAACGGAAAGGCTTCCATCTGGTGGGAAGATCTTAAGAATATGAAAGGGGTCCGCGAGGAGGACCTACCTTGGAAACGGTTTGAAAAGTACTTCTGGAAGAAGTATTTGTCGGAAAGATATTTCAACGAGAAGGCTAAAGATTTTTATGAACTCAAACTGGGGCAACTCTCTATAGAGGAATATGTCAACAAATTCCTCGACTTATTGAGATATGTACCCTACATCAAAGCATAGAAGGCGAAGGTGCAATGCTTCATCAGTGGGCTACCCAAGGAATACCGGAACCAAATTGAATTCAACGATCCAAATACCTTAGAAGACACTATTCAAAAGGCAACATATGTCATGAACAATATGGACATCGGGCAGAGTCTTGTGGAGACTGGAGATAGAAGAGTGGTTTGAGATTTCAGAAAAAGGGGATCAAATCCTCAGGATTTAAGAGCTACAAGAAGAACCCCAGAATGAACTTTCCAACCCGCAGTGTACTCCAACAGAACTTTCCATCATCAGACGGAAATAAAACTTCTGGACCTATACCAGTAAAGACTAATAACCCAAAGAAAGAAGCTCTGAAATGCTAGGGTTGCAGAGAAGAGCATCTCCTGAGAGACTGTCCACACCGACAAAAAAATAGTCAGAAAGTTTATAACCTTCAGGAAGCAACCATAGTCAATGATGTGGAAAGGAGTGTGCCGTAGATTTATGCAGCCTTGGATAATAACCAAGCTGACCACCAAGCTTCAGTGGTGGAAATAGAAGGTATGATTTTCAACCATCTGGTGTCTGTTTTGATTGACCCTGGTTCAAACTTGAGTTATATAGCCCCTAAAGCTATTGATAAGTGTAAGCTACAGCCACGAAAACAAACTAAGCCATGGTTGGTACAGTTAGCCACTGGCACCAAAAGGAAGGTGGTAGAGGTCATACCAGCCTGCCAGTTAATGTTGGGTGAATTCCCCACCCAAGCAACCCTTAACGTATTACCCCTGGGATCATACGATCTGTTGATTAGTATGGACTGACTGTCCGCCCATAAATCCAAATTGGACTGTTACCATAAAACCTTAGAATGTGTGAGAAAAGAAGGAAAAAGGATAACCCTTCAAGAGATCCGAAAACCGGTCTCGGTGAGACAAATATCAGCCCTGCAAATGAGAAAGTATTACAAGGGATGTCCCCTATATGCAATATAGGTGTTGAAAACAACCGAAGGTGCTAAACCAAGCCCTGATGAACACCCTATCCTGAGAGAATACAGAGATGCGTTTTCGGAAGAGGTATCGGGTATACCTCCGAGAAGAGACATTGACTTCTCGATAGAGCTCGCACCAGGAGCGGTGCCGGTGTCTAGGACACCCTACTGGATGAGCACACCTGAGTTAGTGGAACTCAAATTGAAACTGAAAGAAATGATGGATAAGGGTTATATTCGACCTAGTGTGTCCCCATGGGGAGCACCAATCCTGTTTGTGAAAAAGAAGGATGGCACCCTTAGACTGTGTATAGATTATAGACAACTTAATAAAGTAACCATAAAGAACAAGTACCCCTTGCCCAGGATCGATGATATATTCGATTAGTTGGGAGGAGCGTCTATTTTCTCAAATATTGACTTGAGGTCGGGATACCATCAAGTCCGAATCAAGGGTGAAGACATCCATAAAACTGCTTTCCGGACACGGTATGGTCACTATGAGTTTGTGGTAGTACCATTCGGGTTAACCAATGCCCCTGCCACTTTCATGTGCTTAATGAACAATGTACTCAGTAAATTTTTAGATAAATTTGTACTAGTTTTTATTGATGACATATTTATCTACTCTAAGAATAGAGAAGAACATGAAGAGCATCTTAGATTGGTACTACAAGTGCTAAGAGAGCATCATCTCTATGCTAAATTCAGCAAATGTGACTTCTTTCAGAAGAAAATACATTACTTGGGACATGTTCTGTCCGAGGAAGGGGTAGCAGTAGATCCTGACAAGATCAGGTCTATCATGGAATGGCC
>ML800180.1:498666-519041 GCA_009831015.1 Picea engelmannii
TGAAAAATCCATGGAAGGCCCTCACAAGGGACAATTTGTGGAGGATGATTAATGATCATAAATATATTAAATGAGGGTTCTTCATAAATTAAACAAGGAGTCAGGGGAAAAGCATTAAATGTTTTTCTAAGCAATGGAAGGAATTGCTTTTGGCATTTCATATTGTAGGTCAACATTTGGCTTGAAGGGTTGGTAATGGAGAGTAGGTTAGATTGGGTGCAAATGTCATCCTAGATTGTGGTGAAAATTTGAAAATGCTATAGGATTTGATTGACAATCTAAGGGATAGAGGTTTTTTATCTCTTCATGATGTTAGAGACTTAAGCTCTACTGATATTTGGTCTCAAGGATGGATGAAAAATCAAGAATTGGGCTTGGTTTGACCTGAGGCCGACTTACATAAGGCTTATATAGATAGGATCAAACGAGGTCCTCTTCATTTGAGGGAAGACCCTGATATTATAACTTGAGCTTACAACAATTCTGGGGGTGTGTATACAATGCACTTAGGTTATAAATCTTTGTTTGTCTCGGATTCACAAGGGCTTGTTTGGTGGTGGAAATAAATTTGGAAGTTATGGGCCCCAAAGAAGATCAAAATCTTCTTGTGGTTGGCCCTAAAAAATAAAGTCAACTTGGGAGGTTCTCAAGAAAAGAGGAAGACATGGCCTAGGTATATGGTATATTATGTAGGTTTACAAAAGAAAACAGTGTTGATTTATTAATAGACCATACATATGCTCAACAATTATGGGAGGACATGGAATTGATCACATGTCTACAAAATGTTTGATTTAGTGGTTCCATTGAAGATTGTTTGAGAAATTGGTTTCAGAAGAAAGAATTAAAAGCTCTTAGGGATTTACCTTATCTTATGTGTTGAGGAATTTGGTTAGCAGGGAATTCAACTATCTTAGAAGGGAAATTCATCCTTCCTATTTAAGTTTTTTTCAAGGCTAAGTGCTATGGTTCCTATGATTATGGTGGTCTCTCCTCTTAGGTGTATTTGCTAGACATGAGATCTTATCATCGAAAAATCTTCTCCATGGGGTTTTATTGATGGAACTTAGCAAAGGTAGTTTGATTTCAATGATGTGGGGTGGGGTGGGGATGGGGGTCATTTACTCCTCTATGAATCCCTTTTTATATATTTAAAGAAGGACTAGGGTTGGGTTTCAACAATATGGGTGAGTTTTAGGCTTTAAAATGGCTCCAAACTAGAATGTGAGGACTTTACAAGTTTTTGGAAACTTGACTCTTGTTATTAATTAGATGAATGACATTGGTTTATTGTTGGATATCTAGCTCGTGCTGATGGGAGATCTGCTGCTAGAAGTGGCCAAGTCTTTTGAAAAGTTTTCCTTTTCTCATGTGTTCCGGGGGTTGAATCAAAAGCTTGACAGATTATCCAAGGAGGGTCAATCTCTTGCTATGGGTTCTTTGTGTGCGAAGGATGTTCTTGATGGTGTTTTGACTATCATTGCATTATGTTTTAAAACATCATGATATTTTTTGTTGCACGCTTTCATATTTGTGGAGTCAACATTTAAGCTTTTGTAGTTGTTTGCTTTTAAATTTGGATATAAAGCCCAATGAAAGCTTCATGTTTGTTAGCTCTATTTTAAATATCTAAATTGTTAAAGCTTTTTTTATAAAAACAATATACAAGAATTTTGAGAATCCATAATATTTTTTTTAAGCATAACTTGTTTTTCTTTATAATGTCTCATAACTCTTGTAAAATATGATTTTCATTTACTTTTAAATTAAAAAAAATACATATTTTGACAATACGTATAAGGAGCACTGTGAACTACCATTGAATTCAAGAAAATAATGTATAATTAATATAAATAAATGTAAACGATTTGAATACCATTATCATATGGAAAACTTTAAACCATTACTTAATAGAAGTGAAGTGCGTACTTCAACAAATGCATTGAATTACTTTGTCATTTAACCACCTAATGTATATAATATTGAACTTGGTTATAAAATAACATAATTTTATTGACTTGCGTACATTTTGCTTGCAAAAATTCATGCTTTCCAATAAAAGTTAAACCTTTTCCGAATTGATTTATCTTAATTTAAAATAAAACCTTTCATGCGTAATCAAAGCTTAAGTACATTTGTCCTCTTCACAAAATTCAAGATCAACTTCACAAGGTTCCGAGGAGACAACGATTGGATACCACTATATTTGCAACTAATAGAAATAAACAAAATAGATATCATTATTTTAAAACTATATTGCAACGATTGGATACCAAATGATACCATCCATACAAGTTCTTTATTTTTATTTAAAAGTAGATAACTCAATGTGTACCATTATCACCGACTGAGACAAAGAATAAGAATAGATATTAAGATGGACGATTAGATCTACCACTGTAATAAGCCTAAATATAATTATAATTCACTATTATATTGTAAATAATTCACTTTCTGTCACTGCAATGATGGGTATTACCCAACTCCAAATTTTCAAAGTCTTTGGCTACATTAGGAAAACCAAAGTAATGACGGTTATAGATAGTGGCAGTTTACAAAATTGTATAGATACAACAATCACAATAATCATAGAAGTGTCCTCAGACACACACTTTTATTAAATAGGAAAATAAATTACATATGAGAATTTGCAAGAGTTTACACCTGAACACCTGAACACTCTTGCAATGAGCTATATATAAGCTAAATGTCATAACTAAATCTAGTTATGGATTACTTATTAAATAAACAAGTGTCTATTTACAATAAATGCTATCTTAACAATCTTCTAACTATACTCCTAATTTAGAGCCTAAGATACGACACCTTTCTAGAGTCATATCTTTCACAACAATACTCTATTTCTAAATGTCTCCATTTATGAATCAAATATTCTAGATTATTAATTTATTATTCTAAATTAATAATTATTTTATCAATGTATTTTAAACTATGATATTTGTATTTTGGATCATCTAACATTTCCCCCTATAATCCAAAGATACATTACAACATATACCAAGTTCATCCTTGAACCTAGTAAATTTTATTCTGCCAAGAGGTTTTGTGAAAATGTTGGAGATTTGATCTTCTGAAGGACAATAAATTGGCTTGATGACATCCTTTGCAATGAGTGATTTGATATGATGATACTTGGTGTCCACATGCTTTGTCTTTGAATGAAAAACTGGATTCTTGGCAAGCTTAATGGACGACTGGTTGTCAATGAATAATGATGTAGCTTCTGTTTGAGAAATGCCCAAGTCTCGCAAAACTCTGTGTAACCAGACAATTTCACATGTTTCTTCCCATGTTGAGATGTATTCTTCTTCTGCTATAGAAGTGGCCATTGTAGCTTGTTTCTTACAACTCCCAAACACTGTTACTGAACCCATGTTCATTAAATAACCTGATGTTGATGCTCGATCATCAATACTTCCGGCAAAGTCGACATCTGAAAATCCACCAAGTACAAAATTTTTAGTCTTTTTGTAAAGAAGACCAAAATCTTTTGTTCCTTGGATATATCTAAGAACTCTTTTGGTTGCATTCCAGTGGTTGTCCCATGGTTGCTGCATAAAGTGTGAAAGAATAATGACTGCATAAGATATATCTAGTTGAGTGTTTGTCAAATAAATCAAACTGCCAATTAACTGTCTATAAGTAGTGCTGCCTACCATTCCGCCCCCTTCAAATTTTGAAAATTTCAAGTGTTGTTCCATAGGGGTAAGAGATGGTTTGCAATCCTGCATTCCAAATCGATGAAGAATTTTTGTTGCATACTTACTCTGAGAAATGAAAATATGATGTGGACGTTGGAATACTTCAATTCCAAGATAGTAGTGAAGTAGTCCCAAATCGGTCATCTTAAAACCTGCATGCAATTCCTTTTTCACCTATGCAATGTGATCATCATTGTTTCCCGTAATGATAAATTCATCTACATACATAACAAGAATCACCATATATGGACCCTGTTGACGGATATACAAAGTATCATCAGATTCACTTCGTTGAAAACCAACTTTCCTAAGGTATTCATCCATTTTGGTATACCCAGCTCGGGGAGCTTGCTTTAACCCATATAAATCCTTAATTAATTTGCAAACTTTATGTTCCTGCCCTTCAATTTCAAAACCTGGTGGTTGTTGCATATATACATCTTCCTGTAAGTCTCTGTTGAGAAAAACTCTTTTTACATCCATTTGATGAACTTTCCAACCTTTCTGAGCGGCCAATGAAAGTGTTAATCAGAGGGTATTCCATTTAGCTATAGGAGCAAAAGTTTCCTCATAATCAATGCCTTCCTGCTGCACAAAACCTTTTGCTACAAGTATTTCTTTATACTTATCAATTTCTCCATGTTGGTTGTATTTAATTCTGTAAACCCATTTTCATCCGATGGGTTGAACACTTGTAGGACAATCAATAAGTTTCCAAGTGTTGTTATCAAGTACTACTTGATACTCTTCAATCATAGCCTATTTCCATTCTTTATGTTTTATTGCTTCTTTGTATGTGGAAGGTTCAGTAAAATCATTTGCTAGTAAAGAAAAATTTCCTTCACTGCTGTGTGATCCCCTTGTTCCTGTTTTATTCTACTCATTAGGTCTTACATCTTTCAAAAGTTGAACTGCCCATTTTGGTAGTTGATGTTAACTTGTTTGGGAATCTGAATTACCATTATTGTAAATTGGATTAATGTAAACTAATGTTCGTCGACCAGTTGAATATTCTGGAGGTGGAGAATCATTGTTAGATAAATTGTCGTTGCTAGGAGATTCTGATGAACTGCTGAAAGATCTAGATGATGTTGTTGAAGTAAATGGACTATATGTATCATCTTCAGATGAAGGAAAATCAAGTTCATACCAATTATGTGAATTTGGTTGACTTTGCATTTTTCTTTTTCTTTGATTGCCTTTAGTTTCTAACTTTTGAAGAAGACTTTCTATTTCTTCAGGACTCTTACTTTCAGTTTCATAAAAAACTACATCCCTGCTCACAATAAATTTTCCATTGGACAAAAGTCGACACCCTTTCTTCTCACCAGAATACCCAATCATTGTGCATTTTAAGCTTCTTGAGTCAAGCTTAGTTCTTTTTTCTTTCGGAACTATGAGTATAAATTCATTGGGCACTGCCTGTAAACCATTGCCACTGTTCTATAATGAAACCATCAATAGAAGATACCATCAATAGATGAAAAACATATGCAACAGATGAAGGGTGGAGAGACAACGCAATATCATGTGGTTTAATTCTTAATATTCTCTGACATCTCTCGAGATTCAAATTTTTGTTTCCGTCTCAATTCCATATTTCAAATAGACTGGAATTCCTCCCATAATCAATGGCAGAAGTCCTTGCAATTGAAGCGAATTTCGATCTTAGGTTGTGCGATTCATAGAAATTTTCGGTAATTGAAGGAAAATCGGAAGTCTCGAGCAATGGAAGTGAATACGCCTCTGAGTTATAGATAAATTGTATTGGACCTTGCACCAATTCCCACGACATGGACTGCAACAACATCCATATCAATGAAAACAAGGCTCAACAGAGGAATATTTTAATGATCTGTATGTATTAGCCACCCATGCTAGAGACCTATGTGATAAATGTCTACTAAATATTGTCATATCAAGGTTGAAAATGAACATACAAAACAAACTCAAATTACTAAAATCCAAGGATATCAAGAAATCATGACAAAAAAACTAACTCATTGAAGAAAACTTTATGTCCTATTAGCAATTCCTTGTCCTCTAATGTGGGAAATCAAGTTCAAAATATATCCCTCATCATCTAAGGAACTCACAATCATATAAAATAAAGGACAAGAGATGATGTTTCACATGCAATGCACCCAATTGGAGCCCATGACATAAATGCAAGGATTTTTTTTTTTCATATGTGAAAATAAAAATAATAATAATAGTGACATCAACAAGGAAGAGGAAGTTGGGGACACATATTCTTCTGATGAGGGTAATGACAATGAGGAATCTAACAAACACAAGTCCACACTAGCACTTTCTGTCACTGCAATGATGGGTATTACCCAACTCCAAATTTTCAAAGTCTTTGGCTGCATTAATAAAACCAAAGTAATGATGGTTATAGATAGTGGCAATTCACAAAATTTTATAGATACAAAAATCACAAAGCAATTAAATATATTTGTCTATCCTACCTTTGATTTTGAAATTGCAATTCTAAGGGATAGAACAACTTCTTGTGATGGGAAATGCAATAAGATATAATTTACTATTGATGACTACAAGTTAAGATCTTTGATGTATTCCATCGTGATTGGGGGAGTGGACATTGTCATAGGATCCCAATGGTTGGCCTCTACCAGGATAGTAAGATTGAATCTAAAAAATCAGTTCCTAAGATTCTATGGAAATGTAAAAAAATACAAATTCCATGGAATCAACAACCTACCCACCCAGATATTTTCATCCAACAAAACGAAGAAAATGATTTGGAAGGGAGATCAAGCCTATCTTTTACATTATTATTCAATGGAAGGAAAGTGTGACAAAACAAAATATCTTGAAGGTCTTGATAATATGCTTGAGAAATATAATACAATCTTTCAAGACTTACATTGTGGCCTCCCCCCAATATGGTAAAGAGATCATATCATAGAGCTCATTTATGGATTAGCTCCAATGAGGAGGAAGTCTTATAGACAATCTCATCAACATAAAATAGGAATTGAGTGTCTCATTAAGGAGTTATTAGACTATTGTATAATAAGACAAAACACGAGCTCATAGTAAACGTCGATCATACTAGTAAGGAAAAAGGATGGTGTTGGATGGTTGGTTGTCATTGATGTCAACCCTTGAAGATTGATGTCAACCCTTGGAGAATTCTGGAAGACCCAGAGATGTGGACGCGATTATTGGAAAGTTGGTTGTCATTTGTATGATTGAGATTGATGGTGAGTTAGTTTTCATTGATGTCAGTTGATGTCCATTATCGCACAATATTTACTTGCCCAAATCCCAAGGCAAGTGGATGCAAGATTGGCGTAACAGGGGGTGACCTATAACTATCACCTTAATAGGAAACCCCTTTATTTTTAGGAGTATACCAAAGTTACCCCAGGGGATATGACCCCAATGACCTAAAGGGATGATAAGACTAAGGTAAGGATGAAAGAAATTCCCCCTCTCACTGGTCACTCAAGTCAAAAGGTTCTCTAGGTATTTAAGAGATGAAGCAAAGTGAATATATGGTGTACCTGCCCGGAACAAGACACCAAAGGAAAAATATAGTAGCTTTCAAGTACAAAATGATGTTAGTGCCTCATAAGACCATGAACCTTTGAAAAATAAGCTATCTGATATAAATTTTCAGCAATGTAATAGTTTACAACAACAACAAGTATTTTGTAACAGCTACAATAAATATTCCTTGGAATTGCTTGAAAAGACAATGAAAAGGTAGATTTAACTATGAAAAATGATAATAAATTGTCACAAGCAGTTTTAGCTATGTCTATATAGCATTAAATGTCGATTTTGCTGAGAATTTTCTGTAGTTAGATGGTTGTAGCAATCTTTTGTAACAACAACAAGTTCTAGTGCTCAGAATTGTAATAAAACACTATGTAAACTTAGCATAAATCTAATAGATCAATTGAAAATTGTTACAAGAAATTTTTGAATGAGTTTAGTGCAAGTTATGTAGATGTATGCAACAAATTAGCATGAATTTGTATGGATGTATCAAATATTTTCAACAACAGCAAGTTAGATAAGGAATTATTCTAGTTTAGGGTTAGTAAAAGTTAGTAAAAGCTTCAAGGAGAAATGTTTGAGTGTTTGTTTGATCAATCTTTCACTTAAGCACGTGGAATAATGCATTTAATGGGTAATGGAGTCTATAGGTGACAATTTTCTCTTGGAAGAAATCACAAAATGATTTACTTGTCTAAGGTGAAGAGATGGATGGATGATCCAGGTGGATATCGGTGGCCACCCACCTTTTCCAACTGGCTCAAAACAATTTTCTGACAATTTTGGCAATTTACTATTTTTAGCAGTTTTAACTTCTGGGGCCATATTGCACCTAAAATGAATCTCCACGATGATACCTTTCCAACGAGCTATCACACACCTAAAATGGAGATCGTATGCAAAAGTTATGACACCGGGAAGTTGATGTACTAACTTACCCAAACGGGGCCCACATGACTTTTGGCGCTTCATCTCCTAGGGTTAGGTTTTGGATGTATAGGGTTTTTGGCATTCTTGTTTATTGTAAAAAATGACTTCAAAGCCTCATTGTAATCATCTTCTTGCGAATGAGCACAGTCGTCACATATCTTCTCAGATATAATCCGCCACCATTCCAACAAGCTTGTTTCCGCTGCATTTTACAGTTTCAACTTATTTCCTTATTGAATAGAAAACTAGTTTTACTGTATCTTTGTTATTTTGTGTTAATCACCTATTAATAATATGTAGTCATTTATTTCTGCTCATAAAATACAGATCAATGGTATCAAAGTGGTCTGCTCCTTTTCATCTTAATGCATGTCCCCAACGAGGTCGGAGTATAAAGAGTTGGGTCTCGAGCTTGTTTCTCTTGAGGGAAAAATCTATCGCACACCCAAGCAACCTCTCATGGCAGGAGAAAATAAATATGATGGGACAAGAGATCCTTTCAAACTGTTGATTGAAGAATCCCTCATGCAAAAAAGGAATGAGATGATGGATAGTTTCACGCAAATCCTTTGGCGGCTACCAACAGGCGACGCATCTTCTTCGGGCGGAGGCACCACCCCCCTTCAAGGTACAAATCAACTTTGATATTCCTACATTTGAAAGTCAAATAGACATAGATGTTGTATACAAGTGGTTTAATCTATTAGAAGTGTATTTTTCTGTACATAACTTTTCGCATAGAGAAAATATTACTTTTTCTCTCCTCAAAGTCGTTCCCCATGTCAAAGATTGGTGGGAAACTTTCTGTGAGCAAAAGGAAACATAGGAACCCTCATTATTTACAGTCACGACCACCTGGGATTCCTTCAGGGATGCTATTAAGGAACAATACTACCATGTCGAAAGTTATGACGACATGTATACCAAATGGACCACACTGCGGCAAGAAAGAGACCAAGCAGTGCCAGATTTCACGAATATCTTTCATACCTTGCGCACCATGTTGGGTATCAAAGATTCAAAGTGACATATGGTGCTCAAGTATTGTGACGCTCTGCATAGATACATCTATACTGAAATGGAATTTTTGGACATCTCATCCTTGGGTGTGGCCTATCGATATGTCGTCAAAATCGAGCAAAAGCTCAAACAAAAGATGCGACAATTTGGGCCTGGGAACCCCTCACAAGAAAATATAGGAAAGGGAGGCCCCAACCCATAGAACAAAGGACAGAGGAAATATGGACAGTAACAGGACAACCAGTCCAAGCTGCAAGCAAAGAAGGACACCGAAAAAACAAAGAAAGATACCGGGAAGTGGTGCGACTTCCATAAGAGCCCTTGGCATAACACTGCTGACTGCCACTCAAAGAAGTCGCTGATGGCCGAAGTGAAAGCCTATGAATCAGATGTGGGTTTAGACTCTGAACCAGAAACATAAAGGGAAAGATGGATCATTGACATGGAACCCAGTGCCACCGTTTCTACCACCAAGCTCCAGCCTGGTGAACCAAACGAGCCAGAAGAAGGAGAACGACTCTTCCATTCACAGATGTGGGTAAAAGGCACCCCGCTGCACTTCATCATGGATAGTGGTATCTAGAAGAACCTCATCTTAGCAGATGTCGTCAAGTGTATGGCCCTGCCGACAACACCGCACCCACAACCCTACACCATTGGATGGCTCTGCCAAGAAAGCGATCTTCGTTTCAGCTAACATTGTTGACTGTCGTACGACATTAAACCCTTCAAAGATGAGATATTGTGTGATGTTTCTCCTCTCGAAGTTTGTGATGTTCTTTTGGGACAACCTTATTTATGGAAATGTCATGTTGTATATGAGTCTAGGCCTCGTAGTGTTATTATTACTTTGAGCAGGAATTTGTACAGGACACTCGAGGTAGTCCCACCTAGTTATATTTCCTTGATCTCTGCTAAGCTATGCAAGAAGGTCATCTCTCAGATGAGGAATTTTGTCTTCTTCATGATTCGCTCTCAAAATAAGTGAAATATCACAACCACATCCAAGGTCTCTGTGGTCGACCTCTCCACACAGCATAAGCAAGTAGATAAGGTCATGGAAGAATACTCAGATATCTTCTCCTCACCTACCGGGGTACCTCTGCACTGCTAGATCAAGCACCCCATCGATCTGACCCCCAACGCACCGCTACCCAATGGGACAGTCTATCACTGCTCTCTATTAGAGAATGAGGAGATCAAGCGATAGATCCAAGAAATTCTCCACAAGGGGCACATTCATCCCAGCTCATCACCTTGCGGGATCCCAATCATTCTGGTTCAGAAGAAATATGGAACCCGACGACTTTGCATTGATTACCAAGATCTGAATAAAATCATAGTCAGAAACCAATACCCGATTCCCGGAATCGATGACCTCCTTGATCAACTCACGGGGGCCAAATACTTCAGTAAGATTGATTTGAAGTATGGCTACCACCAAGTCCCTATAGAACAAATAGATGTATGGAAAACCACCTTCAAGTCAAAGGAAGGCCTTTTTGAATGGTTGGTCATGCCCTTTGGTTTGACAAATTCTCCAACCACTTTCATGAGGATTATGGATAATATCCTGCGACCATTCACCAATACTTTTGTAGTGGTGTATCTAGATGAAATTCTCATTTACAACAAGACTTGGGCTGAACACTTGCAACATATTTAGCAGATTCTGCACACCTTGCGGCATCACAATCTATATGCCAACTTGGAAAAATGCTCCTTCGACATGGACAGGGTCCATTACCTAGGATATATAATTGATAAACATGGCGTACATGTGGATCTAGCCAAGATCCAAGTCATTCGTGACTCGCCAGCCCCAATCACACTCACCGATCTTCGAAGCTTCTTAGGCCTTGCCAATTTCTACCGTAGGTTCATGTTGGGATTCTCCCATATTGCATGGGCCCTTAGCCAAATAACCGGGGGTGGTGGTAAGGAGAAATTTACATGGGGTTGGTCCCAACAACAAGCGTTCGATGATTTGAAGCAATAGTTGTGCTCAACCCCAATACTTTCACTACCAGACCTGCAACAACCCTTTGAGATTGAGACAAATGCTTCAGACTATGTGGTGGGCACCGTTCTCACTCAGCACGGCCACCCCCTGGCCTATCATAGTGAGACACTATTAGATGTTGTCCATAAGTACCCTAATTATGACAAATAAATGTACTCCATTGTTCAAGCCTGCCACCAGTGGAGACATTATATTTTTGGGAAGGAGACAATCATCCACACTGATCATAAGCCACTGCAGTTCATGCAAACACAAGGAAAATCACAGAGTGATCACCATCAAAAGTGGTCCACATACTTGCAACAATTCCACCTCAACATTAAGTATAAAACAAGAAGCACCAATCATGTCACTAATAATGTCAGCAGATCGCCACTCGTGACACTCACCATGGTGCTAGACTCCTGCGGCCATGAGACCTCTGGATGGCCCCAACTCTATGAGACAGACCCAGACTTTGCCATCACCTACCAAATGTTGGGTGCAAACGCAATTGTCGATAATTTCCATCTTCATGATGGGTTGTTGTGTTGTCTGGGCCATATCTATTTTTCATCAAGTGAGCGAGCCAATATGATCTGGGAATTCCACTATAGTCGGGTGGCAGGACACTTTAGCGTCGAAAATATAGTGTTGATGCTATAGAAACATTTCTACTTTCCAAAACTTTGACAGGAGGTCAACAAGTATATCATGTCCTACACTACCTGCGTTATTGCCAAACCGACCTCTAAGAAACAGGGCCTGAACACCCCTCTTCCTATGCCTGACAGGCCATGGGAATCCATCTCAATGGACTACATGTCGGGCCTCCCGTCCACCAAGTGGGGAAATGAATGTGTTTTTGTGGTTGTTGATCGCTTTTCTAAGATGGCGATTATGGTTGCCTACAAGAAGAACATCATAGCAGAGGCCATTTCCAAGATCTTCTTTGAACGAGTCTGGGTACATTTGGGAATCCCACAAACCATTGTCTTATATCGGGATAGTCGATTTCTCAGCACATTTTAGTCGAGCCTCTGGTCACTGCTGAACACCAAGCTCACCAAATCCACAGCCTTCCACCCCCAGACAAATGGCCAAATCGAGGTCGTCAATTGAATGATTGTGCATATCCTTTGCATGCATAATTTAAAACACCCTCACACATGGGATGAGAGGCTTCCCTATGTCCAACATAGCTACAACTGAGCCCTGCATAGCTCAACCGACCACCGCCCCTTTTAGGTGGGGTTGGGATTCCAACCATTGGGTCCCATAGATGTTGCATTTCCCCTTGCGTTCACCTCAACCGACTCATCTCCTGCTCCAACTGAAGCTAACAAAGCCACTCAGTTCATTGAGCGGATCCAGCACACCCACCAGCAGGTTCAAGATATCCTACAAAAGTCCAATGACAAGTACAAGCAACATCATGATCAACATTAGGTGCCACATAAGTTTCAGGTGGGCGAAAATTTTTGGTTGCACTTGTAGAAAGAATGCCTTATAGGACCCTATCAGAAGCTTCACCCACTCCTTTATGGGCTGTACACCATCACCAAGGTCATGGGAGATAATGCTTTTGAGCTCAACATTCCTCCTTTCCTTGGCCTGCACCCAATGTTCAACGTGGATCTCCTTTTCCCTTATTTCCCACCATTATTGGACACCTCAAACGCAGTAGAGAATATGAAACCAACATAGCTCAACCCCCACTGCATACAACATGCATCCAACGATTATATTGTGGACACACATATCAAGGGCACTCGATAGCAAAGGATCCAGCTTTATTGAGTCGTCAAAGCAGGGAAGCTCCTGCACCAAGGTAAGTGGCTCACCCGAGGCCAAATTCAACATAAATTTCCTCATATGATGGGGGAACTCAATTCAATGGAGACCATTTCTTCTTAAGGAGGGATGATTGATCCAACTGGATATCGGTGGCCACCCACCTTTTCCAACTGGCTCAAAATAGTTTTCTGACAATTTTGGCAATTTACTATTTTTAACAGTTTTAACTTCCTTGGCCGTATTGCACCTAAAATGAATCTCCTCGATGATACCATTCCAACAGGCTATCACACGCCTAAAACGAATATCGTATGAAAAAGTTACGACCCCGGGAAGTTGATGTACTAACTTACCCAAATAGGGCCCAGATGACTTTTGGCGCTTCATCTCCTAGGGTTAGGTTTTGGATGTCTAGGGTTTTTGGCATTCTTGTTTATTGTAAAAAATGCCTTCAGAGCCTCATTGTAATCATCTTATTGCGAATGAGCGTAGCCATCACATATCTTCTCAGAGATAAGCCGCCAGCATTCCAACAAGCTTGTTTCCACTGCATTTTACAGTTTCAGCTTATTTCCTTATTTAATAGGAAACCAATTTTACTGTATCCTTGTTATTTTTTGTTAATCACCTGTTAATAATATGTAGTCATTTTGTTCTTCTCATAAAATCTGGATCAATGGAAGAGGTGTTGGCACTTCAAGGCCTCAAACATCCAAACCCTAAAGACATGTTTACTAGAGAGTAAGTAATTTTAGGCCCTAGCTAATCTTCCTTCCTTAGACTTAATGAAAATTATTGAGGGAAACAATAACTAGACAATGGGTTCTAAAGAGATAGCCTTTAGGGCTTTAGAAGTTTATCTAAGTTAAATGACCTTAGCAAAGTCTAGCAAATGAAGAGAAAAGAAGTAATAACTTAAGTTCTTTTAATCCTAGGGTTTGTCAAGAAACCAATTTCATAATCTTTAACATGAATAAGCAAATATACCATAACCATTCAAATGAAATGAAAAATTGCAGATTTACTTACTTCACCAAGAATAATCAAGCATTAAAAGCCTAGATTTCCATGTAACTTCACCAAGAAATGATCCAAGTTGCAAATTTTAGCCTCCAAGACAATTGCACCTCCCAATTTCAGCCAATAACTCCCCAAAAGGGCGCAAATTTCAGACCACACTTAGTGTGTGATGAGTGATGATGAAAAATGAGAGTACTTTCTCTCTATTTATACAATATCAATGACCCTTATTAATTTTAGGTTATAAAAAGGCCAACCTGGCCAAATTATATCAAAAATCCAATTTTTACATAAATAAAACTAATTAACCCATGAAATCATCTCTAATGGTGATGTCATGCCCTTCTAGGGTGACATTGAGCCCCTAGGGTGAAACGTTGGGCTCTAGAAGTAGGATGTTTGGCCTCTAAAGGCCATGTATGATGCCCACACGTGCCAATCGGCTCACAACTAATCTCAAGGTGCAAATACTGACTTTGGATGATGTCTAGGGTCACAAAGGTGCCATCATGGGATCCCAAAGGTCAATGTCTAGGTGGAAGAGAAAGATCCCCATGGGTCTAGGTATGTTGGGATGTCTTCGGTGCAACATCCTTCTTTCTTCCTGTTGCAAGTTTCTGATGTCTCTCTGCCTCTGGATGAGAACACAACATCCATCTGTGGGATTTTATCCTCATGAAGGTCTGAGATAATCATTCCCCGATGTGTACCTGTCCACCGGGAAAGGTCCTACAACAACAACAAGTATGCCCTCTAGGGGTTCATAATTCACAGGGATCATAACATGTAAATCACATCCAATAATAAAATTAACCAAACATGTGCATTAAAACCCCCTTTACCCAAACAAATGCTCAAAGAAATTATGCAATTTAACAAGTCAAGTTTGGAGAAGGTCTTAGGGTGTCCTATTAGGCTAATCCTCCTTAAGTTTGGGGTGTTTCCTAGGTGAGAACCGGTCTAGGTCATGTAATTTCATGTGAGATGGTGTGGGGTAAGTGTTTGGGAATGGGGTGTAGTGATAACAAGGAAATGTAGATCTTACTTGTGGGTTCCTTTGTAGAGGGAGAGTTGCAGCTTATCATGGATGTCATCATTTCATAGCCCATTCATTGCCTTTTATTCTTAGTTTTATTTATTTTGATATTTTTCTTTTATGCTTCAAGGGAAGATTTAAGGGACACTGTCCTATCTTAGTGACCAGAGATGACAACATTATCCACAAGAATTTCACGGAGATGAGAAGGTTGGATCATGATGAGACCACCTTTCTCTTGGCTATGACACCAAGAGCCACTACCCTAGTTTGGTGACCAAATAGATGGTAGTGTCATACCACTACATGCCCATGGTCATAATAGGTCAACTCATGATGAGACCTCCCATCCACCAACTAATACTTTGAGTGTTTATTTATCTTATGGGTCCCCTTTTCTTACTGAGAAGATTTTTACTACTTTATTAGGAATCGTTGGGCAAATCATATCAAAGGTTTCATTTGGGATTTTAACTCTTGCCAACTTCTTTTACCCCCTGGGCCTTTAGCCCCTTCTTCCCACAAGGAAAGGTACAACCCTTCCTAGTGTGGAAAACCCAATGCCCAAACAAAGATAGGGGAAAATGAGAGGAGTAAATATGTAAATTGGTAAGTATGGAGGGAATAGAAAATGACCTTTCATAAACCCACCCAGTGGAAACCCATCCTAAAGGGAGATCAACTTGCTAGGGCATCATGTCACCCTTCTAGGTATGAATAGGTTAAAGAGCATAATTTCCAATCAAATGTTATGAAATGAAGGAGAATTCAATGCAACATATTCAAGTGCTTCAATAATCAGAGTGACACATACCATGATACTTGACCTCATTACCTCATGGAGAAAGACTTACTGGTACTTCAGGACTAGGTTGGTGGGATGGAATCTATTTCTGTTGATAGATAGGTTGCACTAAATAAAATAGGGGCCCTCTAGGGCCATGGTCAAGTCATCCGAATCTCGACACTCTATGTCTAGGACCTGTGGGCCTCAAGACATGATCTCCTTAGTTATCCCTAGGATAGGGGATAAAATATGGCTCCAACTCGGGGACATGTGCTCACCATAGAGGGCGTGAGAACCTCAACATATCTGGTATTTCCTATGCCTACTAGACCTCAACAAAATACATTAGTAATCCTCAAGGTGGTGATATCATCCCTCGCTCATATATTATATAAAAAATAAGCATGCATATATACATAATGGAGAAATACAATATGAAAATGAAACTACAACTATACTAGCATGATATGGAGATGGTATATAAAATGGATGCACATTCCTACCTAACTTACCTATACTTACCTGTCATGCTGTTGGCGGGAAGCAATGCTTGATGTGTATAGCATTTACAAGTAGTTTCAAAGATTCTCCTTCAAGTGTTGTTAAGTTAAAAGAGTTTGTTCTTGCTTGAATCATGATTTTGTAGGGACCCGTCCATAATCCGTCCAACTTCTTGTGCATACCAAGTTTCTCCCTTCTTTTATTTCATAACAACACTAAGTCCTATTCTATGAAATCTCTTTCTTTTTCTTTGTGATTGAAGCTGTTCTTAAATTTCTCTTGACTTTTTGCCATCTGGATTAGGAAACCCTCTTGGATTCATCCAATTCCACCAATTGATCAATTCATCCCTGGATTTATTTTTCTTATATGGTGTATTGTTGGGAGAAACATAGGATAGGGATTTGGAGATTCATGGGTAGTTTAGCCTCAAACCCATATACTATTTCGAACAAGGTTTTTCCTGTTGAGGTCTTTGTTGTTATTTGATCTTCCCACAGAGCATACTTGATTTTACTATCCCATGCCTTCTTGTTTTCTCCCACAACCTTCTTGATGATATTCATAAGGTTCTTATTACTTGATTATACCAAACCATTCCCCTAGGGGTAGTATTTTGACAAATGAGATAGAGTGATGTTGTACTTAAAACAAAATTCTGCTAAGGCATGGGAGCTAAAAGATTTGGCATTATCAGTGGTGATTTTGGACGGTACCCCAAATATTGTTATGATTCTTTCTTCCAAAAATTTCATGACCACCTCCTCAATAGCCTTCTTTGTGGGAATATATTCTACCCACCTGGTAAATTAATCCATGGTGGTCAAAATCCATCAGTAACCATTACTTGAATTATCCTTAAACTCACCAATAAAGTCCAAACCCCATTGCTGAAAAGGGGCTTCTACCACCACGAGTTTTAAAGGTTGTGTAGGGAGTTTCTATTTACCCTCAAAGTATTGACAAGGTTATCATGAGAAGACATATCAGTGAGTATCAACAAACGATGTTGGCCAATAATATCCGGCTCTCAAGATCTTATGAGCGATAGTACGGGAAATTAAGTACCCCCCACAATAGCCAGCGTGTATCTCTTTTAGTAATTTGTTGGCCTCATCTTTGTTCACACATATAAGGAGAAATTTGTCAAGGTCTTTTCAACCAAGACCATCCTCAGTTAATCAATATTTCATCTCTTTGAGTATCAAAGATCTTCTTTTATAGTCCACTAGATGGTCTAGGCATGATAAGTTCTTAAGGTAGTATATTATGTCAGAATACCATTCATCGTGTTCTAATTCACTCACCACCTTATTCACTTGTTTGCTTTCACCCATTTGTATAGCTTCTTCATTGCTCCGAGTCAACATTTGAGCTAACCCTGGTCCCTTTACAATATTGGTGGGTTTTATTTCCATGTCATATTCTTGGATCTTGGAAACCCACTTACCCCTAGTACCCATACAATCTTGTTGTGACAAGACATCCTTAACTTGTGGGTAAGGGACATAATCCTTAATCTTGTTATAGCCCACATAGTTTCTAAAATGCTTGAGGGATTTTACCAGGGCATAGGCTTTATTTTTAGTAATCAAATAATTCAATTTTGAATCCCTAAGGACTTTTCTCATGAATGCAATAGGGTGTTCATGGTCATAAACATCCTTTTGCAACAAGACACCAACAATGGTATTTTGAGAAGCACAAGAGAATATCATGAAATCTCGTGAGTAATCGGGGCTAACCAAAACTCAGGCTTGGGAGATGGCATCCTTTATATATTCAAAAGGTTTAAGATCTTTGTCATCCCACTTGAACACTATGTATTTTCTAAGTAAGGCACTCATGGGTTTTATTCTTTCGGAAAAATTTGGAACAAATCTTCGAATGGAATTTATTTTCCTAAAGAATGATTGTAGGGCCTTTTTGTTAGCAGGGGGCATACACTTTTGATATATTGGATTCTTTATGGGTCTACATAAATTCCCCCTTCTGAAACTATGTGTCCCAATAACTTTCCCTTATCTATCCCGAAAATAGACTTTTTGGGGTTCAAGGAAATACCATATTTCCTACACCTTTCAAAAACAATTTTGAGGTGTGAGATGTGGTCTTTTCTTTCCTTTGACACAACTGTAAGATAATCTTGGTAAATTTCTATAATTATCTGGATAATATCCCTAAGAGAAAATTCCATTACTCTTTGAAAGGTTGAACTTCCATTCATAAGAACAAATGACATTTTAAGTACATGAACGTTCCCCATGGTGTGCTAAATGTTGTTTTGAGTTGATCTTCCCTTTTGAGCAACACTTGATTGTATCCATAAAATCCATATAGTATTGACATCATCCATGCCCCATTGACCCTTTGTAGTAAATGTTCCATATTTGGGAGGGGGTAATTTTCTTTCAAAGACAACTGGTTAAGGTCTCAGAAATCAACACACATGCGAATTCCACCACTCTTCTTTCAGATGACTACCAAATTAGACATCCATGATGAATGTATAATGGGGGATATGATACCAACATCTACCATTTTTTGAAGTTCTTTTTGTATCTGGTTTTCCAACTTAGGATTAATATGCCTTAGTATTTTTCGGAAAGGTTTGGCTCCTTCTGTCAAGGGTATAGCATGTTGGATAACATCACTCCTATAATCCCTCATGTCATCATAAGTCCAAGAAAATGTATCCTTAAACTCTATAATGAGGTCAAGTATTTCATTTCTCTCTTCTTTAGTGGTTCCCTCCCCTATATTTACCATCCTTGGATCCATCTCAGTGCCAATGTTTAATTCCAAGACCTTATATGTTTGTTGTTTGGGGTATTTTCCTTTGTAAACATCGTGTCTATCAAAGATTTGTTTTAAAGGAATGCACCTTTTTGGAAGAGTATTATTTTGTAAATTTACTACCTCAAGGTCCATGGAATCAACTAGAAAATTTACTTGCGAATTGGTGAATTCTCTACTATTTTCCATGAATCTAATGATTTGACTATCATCTTCAAAAACTTGCCAATGTTCTAGGTTATCATGAAATGATGGTCTAAACATAACCTCCATTTTTCACAAATTTTGAAGGGGAACTTCATAAGGTTGCAAGGTAGATGCTGAGATGACCAAAGCATCTGCTATGTAATTTTCCTCTCCGAGAACTTCTTCGATTGAAACTACTTCAAAGGATTTTGCAACATACCTTGCAAAGTATCGATACTTTTTAAGTCTCTCATTCTTTGTGGAAAAGTTTAGAAAAACTTGAGATACCATTAGGTATGAATCGCCTATAACCCTTAGGTGAGTTATACCCCTATGAATAGCCAGGTTAAGACCTATAATCAAAGCCTCATATTCGATGACATTGTTTGTGCAATGATATTCAATTCTATAGGAGTAGTATAAAGTTTCCTTAGAAGGGGAATATAGAACAATGCCTGCCCCAGAGCCAAAACTTGAATGAGCACCATCGAATTCTAAGGTCCATATTTCTTCAGGTGTTTTGCAAAGTTCATCCTTGGAGTCCCCTCCCTGAACAAACCAATTTTATACCCCATTGTTCACACAAAGGCATTGATCATAGAGTTCTTGTAGCACCCATCCACAAGATGCTAAGCAAATAATCATTTATTCAAACACATACACAATAACAACTTCGTTTTAGCATTATTCCATTTTCATTTACACAATTATTCTACATTTGCTCAATGATAAATCTAATAACATGATGAAATAAGTAGTAGGCTAACTTTAAGATTTAAGAACTTAAAACATAAGTATACTCAAAACATCAATAACAAAATATCACTGAAAAATACATTTTCCTTAGCTTGTCGAAGCTCACCAGTTGTACTGTAGTCCTGGGCGCTTCCAAGTACTCTTTTCCCGCTTGCCCAGAGTGAAACAACGGAATCCTCCCTGCCAACTAGGAGCCTAGTCGGCTTCCTAGCTCCAAGAAACCTTTCGGCTTCTTGGCCCTCCGTGCCCGTGACCCCAAGAACAGCAAAGCACAAATGCTCAAAGGAAACT
>ML800180.1:531626-545198 GCA_009831015.1 Picea engelmannii
ATGCATGAACAGGTCCAAGGATCGTCATATGGTAGCATATTGTTCATCTTGCAGAGAAGATAGGGGGAGACATACCCTTAGGGGGAGTCATTCTTCTTCCCATGATTCTAGGAGGAGATATTTATCAAATACATACCTAGAAAGAGAACAAAAGAATAATTCCAGGGGAGCAATGGTCACAGGGGGAGTATGTTCAACATTACCTCAGAGTGATATCCCTTGTTCAAACGGGGAGAGATTATTCAGAGGAAGTTCAAAGGCATTCAGAAAAGGGGAGCAACCCCAAGGAGAGTTCAAGCAAGGGGAGTATCCCCAAGATGAGAATGACCCTTTTCCATTGATGTCAAAGGGGGAGAGTTAATCACATTGATGTGATTGATGTTTATTGATGGGGAGAGATAGTCACATTGACTATTGATGTAGAACATGCTGTATCTACATGTTGACATCAATAATTGGTAACTGGTGTTGACATCAATGTTGGTATTTCCATCAATGCTAAAGGGGGAGATTGTTGGATCATGTTGTCATTGATGGCAATGGTTTGATTGATTGATGTCAAGTGATTGATTGATGTCAAAGGATTGATTGATTGATGATTGATGTAATATAATATGTATTGTCCTTGATGATAATGCATAGATAAAGATGGATCAATGAGTTGTCATTGATACATGATGAAGATGGATCAATGTGGTTTCATTGGTATATGATGCATTGTTGGAAAAATGTATAGATGCTCCCATTATTGTCTTATCATGATTGATAAGGTGCACAAACGGATGAACTCCAAAGTGGTCCCCTTATGGTGAAATCCCTCATGGGAAGGCGCTTTACAGATTGAGTTATCCTAGAATAAAAATCTAGTGAGACAAAATGTGTTGGTTAGGGTACAGTCTTTAGTATGCTATGTAACAGTTTCAGATCATTTCATCAAATATTTTGTGCGGGGCACGCTCTACAAGGTCACTCTCTAGAATAAGCCATAATTCAGCAAGGTATGTCATTTTTGCTATAACTCCTTTTCTGAGAGGTTCCAAGTAGTGACACTTGGAGGAATTGCATAAAACACATTGAATAACATTGTGTATCACTTTCAGATATTTATTCACTATAGGTACAAAGTTATGATTATTTCAAGTTAGGGTTGTTGACTAATCCAAAACTAGTCACAAGCAGTTGATGAGTTGGCACATACATGAGGTGTATAGTTGATTATGTTGGTAAATATTGATGAGTCATTGTTTATGAATAGTTGACACATGATTGGTATATACTTGGTACATTGTTGGATGCACTTGTTTATGGTACAGGTTGATTACACGTTGTTTGGCACAGGTTGGTGCATGGTTAATGCTCTTGTTTATGGTATAGATTGATATCTGTTGAGGATTG
This sequence comes from Picea engelmannii, assembly GCA_009831015.1. Lineage (NCBI taxonomy): Eukaryota > Viridiplantae > Streptophyta > Pinopsida > Pinales > Pinaceae > Picea > Picea engelmannii. The sequence continues at coordinate 533,022 of ML800180.1, forward strand.
TTGCCTCATCTCAGTTGGTGCTGAGAATGTAAGCCGAGTCTTGCATATAGAGATGGTTCTCTTGTAGAGTTGTACTCTATTCAATTTTTGCTGAAAAACCCCGTATTGAAGTCCATAATAAAAAGAAAAAATGTACATACATCTTGTGTTCCTTGTGGAGATGATTTGTTGATGATATATTGCTAATATATGTTGCTGATATGTATTCACATCTAACTGATTATTAATGACATCAATGAGTAATGAGTAAATGTCAAATGCTAACTAATGAGTTTTGTGTAAGAGGGAATTTTTGGGAAAAAATATCCCCACACTCATTCACCCCCCCCTCTAAGTGTGGTAGGTGTGTCCAACAAGAAAATCCCCCTCTCACTGGTCACTCAAGTCAAAAGGTTCTCTAGGTATTTAAGAGATGAAGCAAAGTGAATATACGTTGTACCTACCCAGGACAAGACAACAAAGGAAAAATATAGTAGCTTTCAAGTACCATATTATGTTAATGCCTCATAAGACCATGAACCTTTGAAAAATAATCTAGCTGATATAAATTTGCAGCAATGTAATAGTTTACAACAACAACTATTTTGTAACGACTGCAATAAATATGCCTTGGAATTGCTTGAAAAGACAATGAAAAGGTAGCTTTAACTATGAAAAATGATAATCATTTGTCACAAGCAGTTTTAGCAATGTCTAGCTAGCATTAAATGTCGATTTTATAGAGAATTTGTTGTAGTTAGATGGATGTAGAAATATTTTTTAACAATAGGAGGTTCTAGTGCTCAAAATTGTAAGAAAAAACTGTGTAAACTTAGCATAAATCTATTAGATCAATTAGCAATTGTCACAAGCAATTTCTGAATGAGTTTAGTGCAAGTTATGTAGATGTATGCAACAAATTAGCATGAATTTGTATGGTTGTAGTAAAGATTTGCAACAACAACAAGTTAGATAAGGAATTAATCTAGTTTAGGGTTAGTAAAAGTTAGTAAAAGCTTCAAGGAGAAAGGTTTGAATGTTTGTTTGATCGATCTTTCACTAAAACAAGTGGACTAGTGCCTTTAAGGGGTAATGGAGTCTATAGGTGAAAATTTTATCTTGGAAGCAATCACACAATGATTATACATATCTAAGTTGAAGAGATGGATGGAAGAGGTGTTGGCACTTCAAGGCCTCAAACATCCAAACCCTAAAGACATGTTCACTAGAGAGTAAGAAATTTTAGGCCCTAGTGAATCTTCCTTCCTTAGACTTAATGAAACATACTGAAGGAAACAATAACAAGACAATGGTTTCTAAAGAGCTAGTCTTTAGGGCTTAGAAGTTTGTCTAAGTTAAATCACCTTAGCAAAGTCTAGCAAATGAAGAACAAAGAAGTAGTAACTTAAGTTCTTTTACTCCTAGGGTTTGTCAAGCAAGCAATTTCATAATCTTTAACGTGAATACAAAAATATATCATAACCATTAAAATGAAATGAAAAATTGCAGATTTACTTACTTCACCAAGAATAATCAAGCAATAAAACCCTATATTGCAAAGTAAGTTCACCAAGAAATGATCCAAGTTGCAAATTTTAGCCTCCAAGACAAGTGTGCCTTCCAATTTCAGCCAATAACTCCCCAAAAGGGTGCAAATTTCAGACCACTCTTAGTGTGTGATGAGTGATGATGAAAAATGAGAGTACTTTCTCTCTATTTATACAATATCAATGACCCTTAATTAATTTTAGGTCATAAAAAGGGCGACCTGACAAAATTACATCGAAAATCTAGTTTTTACATAAATAAAACTAATTAACCCATGAAATCATCTCCAAGGGTGACGTCATTCCCTTCTAGGGTGACATTGATCCCCTAGGGTGAAACGTTGGGCTCCAGAAGCAGGACGTTTGGCCTCTAAAGGTCCTGGATGATGCCCACATGTTCCAATCATCTCACAACTGACCTCAAGGTGCAAGCCCTAACTCTAGATGATGTCTAGGGTCACAAAGGTGATGTCATGGGATCTCAAAGATCAACGTCTAGGTGGAAGAGAAAGATCCCCCTAGGTTTAGGTCTATCAGGGTGTCTTCGATGCAACACCCTTCTTTCTTCTTGGTGCAAGTCTCTGATGTTTCCTTGCCCCTGGCTAGGGTCGCAACATCCATCTATGGGATTTTATCCCCATGAAGGTCTGAGCTAATCATTCACCCATGTGTACCTTTCCACTGAGAAAGGTCTTATAGCAACAACAAGTACGCCCTCCAGGGGTTCATAAGTCACAGGGATCATAACATGTAAATCACATCCAATAATAAAATTACCCAAACACGTGCATTAAAACCCCCTTTACCCAGACAAATGCTCAAAGACATTATGCAATTTAACACATCAAGTTTGGAGAAGGTCTTAGGGTGTCCTATTAGGATAATCCTCCTTAAGTTTGGGGTGTTTCCCAGCTAAGAACCAGTCTAGGTCATGTAAGTGCATGTGAGGTGGTGTGGGGTAAGTGTTTGGGAATGGGGTGCAATGATAACAAGGAAATGAAGATCTTACTTGTGGGTGCCTTTGTAGAGGGAGAGTTGCACCTTGTCATGGATGTCATTGTTTCCTATCCCATTCATTTCCTTTTATTATTAGCTTTATTGATTTTGATCTTTTTCTTTTATGCTTCAAGGGAAGAGTTGAGGGACACTGTCCTAGCATAGTGAACAGAGGTGACACCATTATCCACAAGAATTTCATGGAGATGATAAGGTTGGATCATGATGAGACCACCTTTCTCTTGGCTATGCCACTATGATCCACTACCCTGGTTTGGTGACTAGATAGATGGTAGTATAATACTGCTACATGCCCATGGTAATAATAGGTCGGCTCATGATGAGACCTCCCATCCACAAACTAATACCTTGAGTGTTTATTTATCTTATGGGTCCCCTTTTATTACTGAGAATCTTTTTAATGCTTTCTCGAGAAACCCTAGGCAAATCATATCAAAGGTTTCATTTGGGATTTTAACTCTTGTCAACTGCTTCTACCCCCTGGGCCTTTAACCCCTTCTCCCCATAAAGCAAGGTACAACCCTTCCTAGTGTGGCAAACCCAATGCCTGAACAAAGGTATTGGAAAATGAGAGGAGTAAGGATGGAAAGTGGTAACTATGGAGGGAATGGATGATGACTTTTCATAGACCCACCCAATGGCAACCCATCCTAAAGGGAGATAAACTTGCTAGGGCATCATGTCACCCTTCTAGGTATGAACATGTTAAAGAGAATAATTTCCAATCAAATGTTATGAAATGAAGGATAATTCAGTGCAACATATTCAAGTGCTTCAATAATCATAGTGACATATACCATGATACCTGACCTCATTAGATCATGGAGCAATACTTACTGTTACTTTAGGACTAGGCTGATGGGATGGAAGTTGTTGTTGTTGATAGATGGGATGCACTGAAGAAAATAGGGGCCCTCCAGGGCCATTCTTAAGTCATTAGGCTCTCAGCACTCCATGTCTAGGACCTGTGGACCTCGAGACATGATATCCTTAGTTATCCCTAGGATAGGGGATAACAATGTCAATAGTTGTGCACTTGAAGAAGTTCGATAGAGAATTCGGGTAGCCCCAAAGGTATGGTCATGAGAGCCACATTTGATAAGGAATAAAGACATGAATTCCATTGTACTTGTAGGTAAGACTATCATAGATGGATAGTACACACCATGCCATTTCTGGTGATATATGGTACGCCACGTAGTTCCTCACGGTTGAGAAGATATGGCTCTGTGAAGATGGAGGACCCTCAAGAATAATCTAGAAGGCCCTAAAAGGTCAACAAAAGTTAACTATTCTAGAAACCCCTAGAAGTTCATCAAGAAGCTTGATCAGTCAAAGTGGTTACAACAGGAAATTAATTAAGGATAAAGTTTTTGCAACGAGAGATTAATTATGGGTAAAGTAGTTGTAATAAAAAGTTTGCTAGTCAAAGTGGTTGCAACAAGAAATTGATTATGGGTAAAGTAGTTTTAACAAAAAAATTATGATTTTACCAATTATGGGTAAAGTAGTTGCAACAAGTATGTGGGCTAGACCTAGAATAAAGAAAAGGGGTAAAACAGTTACAAGGTAGCCCATAAAGGAAGTCACTTGGGAAGTATAAGTAAGACTTAAAGAAACTCCCATTAGCACCTATTGAGTATATTGAGTATATATAAGTGATTAATGTAAACAAGGATATCTGAGGCAAAATTTAGAGGGAAGGTGAAGTAAATAAGGTCGAAAATCCAAGGGAGGATGAAGTATTTTGATGATGTGTTCTAAGGTATGTTATTTATAGGTCATATTAACATTTTTGCAAGAACATTTTTTTTATAAATTAATTCAGATAGAAAAAATAGGAGGTTGTTGAGAAAACATATCAAGGTACTTGTGGTAGAAATTTCAGCTTATGGGTTATTGTACTTTTGGAGATACACTCTGTGGAAGATAGATATTTTGACTAGTGTTGAAACTAGTTTTAAAAATGTGTTCTGGGTAAAACAATCATAAATTATTCATAAAGAACCCAAATGATGTGAGACCAATTTCAATGGAAATATTATAGGCTTTAGTTTTTTTTGTGAGAGTTTCATAATAAGATACCAAATATTGAGCACATGGCATGTCGTACAAGCTTTTTTCTCTAGAATGGGACAAAATTAAGCAAAGTTTTCCATTTGATCTATCACTCATTTTCGGGAATGATTCAATGAGTGAAACTTGGGGGAATTTTAGAAGACATACTAAAGGAGGTTGGCTACAAGTTTCAGACCTTTATTCATTTCAGGTACATAGTTATTCTTGTTGAAATTTAGGGTTTGTGACTAATCCAAAACTAGTCCCGTGAGACTGAGGTAAAGGTTGATGAAGATGTTTTTCTCTTGTTACTGAAGTTAAGGAAGGTCTCCAGGTTTGTGATCACATACACCAAGTCAACTACAAGATCAGAGGTATGTTTATATGCTTAGTTTGAAGTTGCATCTTGGTGATATTGTGGAGCATGCTTGAGGCATGTCTTGATGATGTTTTGGTATATGTATTGTGGTACATATTGGATGTATTGTACATGTTGTTTGAGGAAGATCTGTTGAAACACATTACTTGTACATATCTAGGCTACATTGGTATATTTTTTGATGCATATTTTGGAACATGGTTGTCGTGCATGTTGGACATTTGGTTGGTTGTATATCAATGATGTTTTGGCACATAGTTTGATGTGAATAGTACATGGTTCATGGTTTATGGATGATGTGGCATATATATCTTGGTTCATTGGTAAAAGCACATCTTGGTGATTTTGGTATATAATCTAGAAGCACATCTTGGTGATGGTTGTGAGTTGTTTTGGTTGATGCAAATCTTTGTGATATTGTGCATATGGTTGAGAGTTGTTCTTTGTGATTGATCTATGTGAGTATATCTAGTTTGGTTGATGAGGTTGACAGTGACAGGTCGATGTGACAGCTTGACAGTGACAGTGATGGTATATCAGTCCAGTGGTAGGGACAATGATGTTAGGATATTTAGACACTTAGGAGTTAGTTAACATCTACTTGGTCTAATATGTCGTTAGGTAAAAGTGTGTTTCTTAGTGTGTTTCTTTAGTATGCATTAGTATGCATTTGTAGTTAGGAAATCCGACGGTCACGATATGTTCCCGACATAGAGTGATCCGACGATTTATATTTTCCTCGATCTTAAAAACCATTGATATATGGCTTAACACCTGATTGGCCCGTGATATCTATTTAAAGAGCATGGAGGGTCATTTTCCAATGATCGATTGTGACAAACTCTCTTGTAAAATATCTTTGTAATCTTTTTCTTTTGCATTAATAATAAACTACTCCAAGTGGCCGCGTTGGCTAGGGCCATGGATGTTTCCCCGTAGGGGTTTTACCACGTCAAAACATCGATGTGTTGATATTTGATCTGGTTATCTGAGTGGTTACTGAAGATGTTCCTCCTTTTTTGGAATACCTGTGTTGTAGAACATGGTATCAAAGCCTGTTTGAAGACCCACTCCTGTTGTAGATCGAGATCGTGAAGATGAGTTGTCTAATATCCATTTTATCCCATTTACATACATTTTTGGGCTGATATGACTGTTCCATTGCGTCCGGAGAACTTATTTCAGTCAGGAACACTTTTCGTTTCACTTGAAAAAGTTTATGTTTTCCCAAGATACAACCATTTCAGTCAGATCCAAAGGTATAAATCCTGAACACACCATTTTTAAATTTTGCAGAGTATTATTTTGGTTTTCTATTATTTGTTTATGGGTTGCTACTCTTTTAGATTTAGGTATGATCTTTTCCCCGCACCCTGTGCGATCTCGGAAAATTAGAAACATATAGGAAAAGGCACATTTTCCGGGTATGCTAATCGAGATCTAACCCTTGTTGTCATCGAGAATCAAAATTCTTTTCTTGTGTGAAAAATGTTTTTTTTAGCACACTCTCCAAGGTCGTCTTCAACAACAACAACAACAATGCTAAAAAATACAATATGATTTGATAGACCATTTGGTTAAAAGTTTCCTTATTAAGTAAGAGGTCTTGAGTTCAAGTCTCTTTTTTTGTTACTTTTTTTGAAAAAGTTCATGCTCTATTGTAAAGTGTATTTCACTTCAAGTATAAAAGTGAATCACTATAAGTAGCTTTAATATTTTAGAGTTATTTATTTTTCATACAACTTTTCTTTTATAAAGTAACTTCATTGTAAAAGTGGTCTCCACTTAATTTTATAAAAGTGGGTCACTTCATAAAGCAACTTACACCATCATGTGGTCCTATGGTTACCGTTTATGTCTTTCTTTAAAATGGCATAACTTTCACTTCTGAAGTTCGTTTTCAGTGCCGTTTTTTTTAAACCGCCTAATTTTTCGAGATATTTCCATCCAGATCATCAATTTAGTTTTTAAATCCATATTATCTACATATTTAATATGACTTATTCAAGTAATATTTTTCTTAACAACACCAACTAATTCCAATGGAAATCCCATATGGAGGATTTATTAAGAAGTAAAGGCTCGTATCGGATTACCTTGGGAAAGGAAACAAAACCCACGGATGATGACATGAAAGTGAAATGAGATAATAGGAATGACGAAGCACGTGGATTAATCAGAATGTCCATCTCTCATGATTTAAGGTTCCACCTTCAATCAATTGATAAAACCAAAGAAGCGTGGGAAAAGATTGAATCTGTGTTTGGTAAACACAATATTATTCGAGCACAACAGTTAGAAATCAAGTAATGACTTTAATTCCAAGTGATTTTTCTTGCATTGAAGACTATCTATCTAAGTGTAAAACACTCAAAAAGTTATGTGAAGAATGTAAGACAAATATAGAAGAAGATCATTGCATCTATCTTATTCTTTCTAAGCCAAGTAGTTCATATTATGTGTTTGTATTTACCTTTTATTCCATGCAAGATGTTCTAGGGGAAACTTATAAAAAACCCACTCTTGAGAACTTTTGTGATGCTTTGATTAGAGAGAAAGATAAGCTTGTACAACTTGGAGTGATCAACAATGCAAGTACCTCCAACAAAACCTTAGTTGTCCATCAGAAAGATAAACACAAGAATCTCAAGAAGCAACATCCTCGCCACAACAATAAGAAATATAAGGGTCCCAAACCCACTCAGACAACTTCCGCTCCTAATGGTGACAAATGAGAAAAATATAAAAAAAAGAAGACTGACAAACGTTGCAACTTTTGTGATAAAGATGGTCATGATGAGTCCAAATGTTTCAAGAATATGGAAACTTTAGAAGCAACGATGAAGAATTACAACATCAATATTGATTATACTTCTTCATCTTCTTCTCATGGACATGCACTTTCTACTTTTGGTTTCTCCTTCAATACAACTTGTACTTCTACTTCTAATGAGTGGCTTATTGATTCTAGAGCATATTATCATATGGATAAGGATAAAGACATATTTTATGCTCTAAATTAATGTAACACCAAGAAAATACTTGTTGGTGATGATAGATCTCTTAGTGTTGAATGATATGGAACAATTCAAGTAGAAAATGGTCATTTCAATTATGTATTATGTGTTCCAAATATTTCTTCTAACCTTCTATCAATATATCAAATCACTCATTCAGGTGAAGGTAAGACCATAGAGTTTTCACCTCTACAAGTTGTAATCAAGGATCTAAAATATCCTAAGCATGTTCTTGCAACTAGAATTGCTAATGATATTACCAGGTTGTACAAGTTTGAAAACTTTGGGTCATCATCTTTTTCATCAGTTTTTGTTGTTCATAGCGATGACTTGAGAAAAATTTGGCATGAGCAGTTTGGTCATCTAAAATACCGCTCATTGGAACAACTATGTAATAACCAGATGATCATCGGGACAATCATCATCGGGACAATTTTGACAAACGTGCCTCTTGGCATGCCTCAAACCCTTTGCATCTTGTTCACAGTGATTTGTGTGGTCCACTTTCTTCTCCTTCTTTTTCTGGTGCAAGTATTTCTTAACTTTAATTGATGACTTTTCCATACGTACTTGGGTTTACTTCTTAAAAATTAAGAGAAAATTTTTGACAAGTTTTTGTCCTATAAGGCCCTTGTAGAAAAACAATCTAGACATCAAATTCAAAGATTAAGAACAAATAATGGAGACGAATATGTGAACACTAATTTTACAATTTATTGCACTACATATGGCATCCAAATGCAACACATTGTTCCATATACACCACAACAAAATGTTGTTTCTAAGAGAAAGAACTGCACTTTAAAAGAAATGGCTAATTGTATGATCCAATCTAAGGGATTAAGTCTAAAGTATTGGGAGGAAGCCATAAACTATGAAAATTACATAGTAAATCACACTCCCAAAAAGGCTCTTACAAATATAGCACCGGAATAATCTTGGACTAAAATTAAACCAGATGTAAGTCACTTCCATGTATTTGGAAGTATATCATGGGATCACATTTCTGATGCGAAAAGGAAAGCATTGCAGCCTAAAAGTGTGAAGTGTATATTTGTTGGTTATCTAAAGATGTCAAAGGTTATAGACTTCTTCAACCACATTGTAATGAAACTATTATTAGAAGAGATGTTAAATTTGATGAAAATCTCTTTCCCCGCGAGCCTAATTCAGCGTTTGTGCCATCTTAAGCCTACAAACTATCTTTGACGATTGTGCCTTCTTCTGTTCTAGTTTCTTCTTTAGATGATGACATTGAGGATGAAAATCCACCTCCACCTACTCACCTTCCTCCATATGAGTCCTTTCAACCCGAACCAACACCAACTCCAACTCCACCGTTTCTTAGATGGGTCCATTCAACACGAGACGCAGCTAGTGATCTTGTCGATGATCATTTAGATCAACATCAGACACGTTCACATTTCCAACAAGCCTCTTCTCTTTTGGCTCAAGTTTCAGAGACTCATGATCCAAAGACATTTTTAGAAGCTTTAGGTCATCCAAATTTGGATACAACAATGAATGAAGAGTCTTTAATGGAAAACGATACTTGGGATCTTGTACCTCTTCCAAAAGGAAGAAAAATTGTCATATGTAAATGGGTCTACAGAACTAAGTATGCATCATATGGAAGTGTTGAAGATACAAGGATCGATTAGTTTCCAAAGGATTTTCCCAAGTTGAAGGAATTGACTATAATGAAACATTTTCCTCTATAGGAAAAATGAATTCCATCTGCCTTGTTCTTTCCCTTGCTACCTCACATAAATGGGAGGTCCATTAGATGGATGTTAAATCCATCTTCTTGCATGGAATTTTGCAAGAATAAATATACATGGAGCAACCTCCTGGCAATGTCCAAAATGACTCTAGCCTTGATTGTCGCCATAAGAAATCTCTTTATGGTCTTAAGTAAGCTCCTCGAGCTTGGAATGCCAAAATGGACAACTTCTTATTGACATCGGATTCTCTAGATTCCATTTAGATCCTAATGTCTATACCAAGAAAGTAGGAATCCATCTCATAATCCTTGTCTTTTATGTTGATGACCTTATCCTTACTGGTAGTGACTCAAAAATTTTAAACCATGTGAAAAGAAGCCTTAAGAAGAAATTTGAAATGACAGACTTAGGTTTTTTTCACTATTTCCTTGGCCTTCAAGTTTTGCAAACCAATGAAGGAATTGTCCTTTCCCAGTCTAAATATGTTTGTGACCTTCTTCGTTTCTTTCACATGGACGATTGTAAGCCATCCCCTTCTCCCTTCCAATTTTGAGTCAATCTTACTTCCACCTATACTTCTCCCGAAGTTGATGCCACCCTGTACCGTCAGTCAGTTGGTAGCCTCTTATAATTGACTCATACTCATCCTGATCTTTCCTTTGTTGTTGGTCTTGTTGCTTGCCCGGTATATGAAAACACCCCATGAAAGCCATTGGAAAGAAACTAAAAGGATACTTCGTTATGTTCATGGTACAATTCAGTTTGGGATACATTAAAGTTCAGGGGGGACTCCTTTATTGGTTGGTTTCATTGATTCAGATTGGGTCGGTGATCCTGATGATCAGAAGTTTACTGTAGGTTATGTTTTCAACCTTGGTTAAAGACCTGTCACTTGGGCCTGTAAGAAACAATAGGATATTGCACTTTCTTGAGCAGAAGCAGATTATCGAGCAACGATAAATGAAAGTTAGGAAGCCTTGTGGCTTCGACAGATCCTTTAAGAGTTTGGATTCTAGCAACAACATCCGACCATCCATTGGTATGACAACCAGAGTGCCATCAAGCTTGCCAAAGACCCATTTCAACATCAACGCAACAAACATATCGAGCTACACACGCACTTCATCAGAAATATCATTCATGATCAAGTTATTGAAGTGCTCTTTTTCCCTACAAAAGATCAAGTTGCAAACATTTTCACAAAGTTTCTTACAGAAGAAAAGTTTTTCAAACTTTGATTTATGTTAGGAGTTCAAGAAGTTGTCATTAAGGGGGGATAGAATCTAATGCCTCCTTTCTTATCCTATTGTGTCACTATTGTAAATCCTTCAATCCTATCCCAAGTTGTTCTTAAGGGGGGATGCTAGGATATTTAGACACTTAGGAGTTAGTTAATATCTACTTGGTCTAATGTGTCATTAGGTAAAAGAGTGTTTCTTAGTGTGTTTCTTTAGTATGCATTATTATGCATTTGTAGTTAGGAAATCTGACGGTCACGATATGTTTCCGACATAGAGTGATCTGATGGTTCATATTCTCCTCGATATTAATGACCATTAATCTATGGCTTAACAATCAATTGGTCCATGAACTCTATTTAAAGAGCATGGAGGGTCATTTTTCGATGACCGATTGTGAGAAAATCTCTTGTAAAATCTCTCTGTAATGTTTTTCTTTTGCATTAATAAACTGATCCAAGTGGCTGCGTTGGATGAGATCGTGGATGTTTCCCCGTAGGGGTTTTACCACATCAAAACATTAGTGTGTTGATCTTTGATATGGTTGTGTAAGTGGTTACTGAAGTTGTTCGTCCTCTATTGGAATACTTGTGTTGTCAAACAACAGGTTGATGTGGTAGTGACACGTTCATCTACATTTATATTTCAAGGCCTAAGGACAGGGAAAGGAAATGAGGTTGTAGCCTCCTTCTGGTTGGGGTCGGAGAATCAAAGAGTTGGAGCTTCCTTCAGGTAAGATCCTGTAAACTAGGGATTTGGAGCCTCCTTCCAGTTGTAGATAGTAAATTAGGGAGTTGGATCTTCCTTGAGGTTGGAACCTGAGAATTAGGGGGTTGGAGCCTCCTTCCAGTTGGAGCTAGAAAATTGGGAAGTTTGTGATTCCTATTAATGTATTTATTCTAACATGTAATAAAATCATTATGTGGTTTTCTTCCACATTGGGTTTCCACGCAAATCTTGGTGTACTGTGTATCTGTGATTATTTTACTATGCATCGTTGATTTATATTATTGATGATATATTAAACATAGATGATAAATTGTTGAATGGTAATTGATCTCAAGTTAATTTTTATATGCTTTGATTATACATTGTGATTGAAACTGGTTAAAAATGATAAAAGTGCTCAAATTTATTCACCCCCTCTCTTAGTATTCCAATAGATGGCTCCTATATACTATTTATCAATTATCATGCATTGAATAAGATTACCATAAA
>ML800181.1:0-13520 GCA_009831015.1 Picea engelmannii
CAATTTCATAATCTTTAACATGAACAAGCAAATTTACCATAAACCATTCAAATGAAATGAAGAATTGCAGATTTACTTACTTCACCAAGAATAATCAAGCCATAAAACCCTAGAATTGCCAAGTAACTTCACCAAGAATGATCCAAGTTGCAAATTTTTAGCCTCCAAGAGAAGTGTGTCGAACATTTCAGCCAATAACCCTAGAAGAGGGTTGAATTTCAGACTACCACTTGTGTGATGAGTGAATCATGAAAAAATGAGAGTTTTCTCTCTCTATTTATACAGTATCAAAGACCTTTAATTAAAATTAGGTCATAAAAAGGTTGACAAGGCTAATTTACATAAATGACATTGATTAAACCCTAAAATCATATCTAAGGGTGATGTCATGCCCTTTTAGGGTGACGTTAGGCCCCTAGGGTGGAACGTTGGGCCTCAAATGTAGAACGTTTGGCCTCCAAAGGCCCTGAATGTTTCCACACGTGCCAACTAGCACACAACTGCCCTCATAAGTGCAAACCCTAACTCTAGATTATGTCAGGGTCATAATGATGACGTCATATGCTATTAAGGGTCAACTTCCAGGTGGAAAGGCAAGACCCCCTTGATTCTAGGTCTGCTAGAGTGTCCCTGGTGCAATGTCCTTCTTTTTTCCTAGTCCAAGCCTTTGGTGTCTCCCTCCCCCTGGTGGGGTCATAACATCCATCTATGGGATTTCATCCCCATGGAGGTTCGAGCTAATCATTCCCCCATATGTACTCGTCCTTCGGGAAAATTCCTATAGCAACAACAAGTACACCCTCCAGGGGTTCATAAGTCACATGGATCATAGCAATGTCAATCACATCTAATAATCAAATTACCCAAACATGTGCATCAAATCCCCCTTTACCGAGACAAATGATGAAAGACGTTATGCAACTTAACAAGTCAGGTTTGGAGAGGGTCTCAGGATGTCCTATTGGGATAATCTTCCTTAAGTTCGGGGTGTTTCCCAGGTGAGATCCAATCTAGGTCATGTAAGTGTGTGTGAGGTGACATGGGAAGTGTTTGGGCATAGGGTGCAGTGATAACAGAGAAATGTAGGTCTTACTTGTGGGTGCATCTGTAGAGGATGAGTTGCACCTTATCATGGATGTCATTGTTTCCTAACCCATTCAAGCATTTTATTCTTAGTCTTATTGCTTTTTCTTTTGTGCTTAAAGGGAAGAGTTGAGGGACACTGTCCTGGTTTTGTGACCAGAGGTGACATCGTTACCCACAAGCATTTCACGAAGATGAGAAGGTTGGCTCGTGATGAGACCCCCTTTCTCTTGGTTATGCCACCAAGAGCTACTACCCTGGTTTGGTGACTAGATAGATGGTAGTGTCATACTATATATTTTAACCTTGTACAATATTTACTACAAACATATTTTCAGTTAGAGAACATAAAAGTTACAATGGCAAATACAAACATTACACAGAGATTTTTCCCCTTGAAACCCAAACTGGAAAAACCAACATATTATATATTCATTCATAGTGATACATTGTTTACAATATAATATACATATAAGAGCCAGCGACATCCAAAACCCTAACCCAATTACCTGGATTAGTCAACAACCCTAATTCCTTAACTGGAAATAGAAAAGCATCAGCAAAAAACCACATGTCGAAAACTACTTATGCAAAGAATATAACACATACCCAACACGTATCGCTACATGCCCATGGTCCTAATAGACCGACTCATGATGAGACCTCCCATCCATCAGCTAATACCTTGAGTGTTCATTTATCTTATGGGTTCCTTTTTCTTACTGAGAAGCCTTTTGCTGCTTTCTTGGGAATCCTTGGGCGAGGCATCTCAAAGGTTTCATTTTGGATTTTAACTCTTGCCAGCTACTTTTACCCTCTGGGCCTTTGGCCCCTTCTTCCCACAAGGCAAGGTACAACCCTTCCTAGTGTGGCAAACCCAATGCCCAAACAAAGGTAGGGGGGGAAACTAGAGAAGTAAGGATGGAAAGTGGTAGGTATGGAGGGAATGGACAATCACCTTTCATAGACCCACCCAGTGACAACCCATCCTAAAGGGAGATCAACTTACTAGGGCATCATGTCACCCTCCGAGGTATGAGCAAGTGAAAGATCATAATTTCCAAGCAAATTTTATGAAATGAAGGAGAGTTCAGTGTAACATATTCAAGTGCTTCAATAATCAGAGTGACACATACCATGATACTTGGACTCATTACCTCATGGAGAAAGACATGCTGCTACTTCAGGACCAGGCTGGTGGGATGGATACTACTGCTGCTTATAGATGGGCTGCACTGAAGAAAAGATGGGCCCTCTCGGGCCATGCACAAGTCATCCGACTCTCGACACTCCATGTCTAGGACCTGCGGGCCTCAAGACATGATCTCCTTGGTTATCCCTAGGATAGGGGATAGCATCTGGCTCCAACTCGAGGACACGTGCTCACCATAGAGTGCGTTGACCTGCACCTGCTAAATATTAACAAAATAGATCAGTAATCCTCAGGGTGGTGATATCACCCCTCGTTCATACATGATATAAAAATAAAGATAAGCAAGCATATATACATAAAATGGAAAAATACAATGATGAAACTATACTAGCATCAATGTAGATGGTATATACAATGGATGTAAATGCCTAACTTACCTCTACTTACATGTTGGTTGAATACTAGGTGTAGTCAAATAACAAGTGAAACCATCCTAGCAATATCTCATAATACATATCTTTATGCTTCATCATAAGCCAAAACAATGATAAGTCAAGAACAAAAACAAAATGAGTTAGAGCATGTATCATATTACCGGAAATCATAAAGTCTAGCTCATGGAGGCGAGAGGGAGGGACAAAATTATGCCAAGTCCTACTTCTAGGAAAGTGTTCAATCCATCTCAGAAAGGGATCGTGAAAAATCAAAGGCTCAAAAGACTGATTCAAAGTGTTTGAAGTTTGGTTACCTTGGATATCATCACATCATTAGGATAGGGGCAAAGGTTTCATTATAATCAATTCCTTCAACTTGAGAAAATCCTTTTGCAACTAATTGGGTCTTATGTCTTTTGACACTTCCATCTGATGCATACTTAGTTATATACACCCATTTATGTATGACAAGTTTTTTTCCTTTCAAAAGAGGTACAAGATCCCAATTATCATTTTCCATTAATGAAAGATATCCTTCATTCATTGTTTTGTCCCAATCTGGATGGCTAGAAGCTTTTGTGCTACAAAAGTTTCTAGATCACGAGTTTCTGAAACTTGAGCCAAAAGAGAGGAGGCTCATTGGAACTATGACATGCAAGATCACCATTTGCTTTTAATTTTATACAATATCCTATGGGAAGCGATGGTGTTGGTGTAGGTTCAACTTCAATGGACCCAACTGGAGGACGGTGAGTAGGAAGAGGTGGATTTGTATCTTCATTGTCGTCATTTGGAGAAGAAACTAGAATAGGATCACCAATATAAAAGGTTGGGAAGAGAGTATAACACATACGCCAAAGATGGCACAAACGTTGAATTAAGCTCATAGGGTGAAGAGGGAAGAAACATCAAATTAGGCTTGTAGGCCGAAATATTTTCATCAAACTTAGCATCTATTCTAATAATAATTTCATTGAAATGAGGTCTAAGAAGTCTATCACCTCTTACATCTTCAGAGTATCCAACAAAAATGCGCTTCTCACTTTTAGGCTGTAATGCTTTCCTTTTCTCATAAGGGTTGTGAGCCCATGCTTTACTACCAAACACACAAAAGTGGCTTACGGTTTAATTTGACTCCATGCTTATTTTGATAATATCCTTTTTAAAGCCTTTATGAGAGTGTGATTTACTACATAATTGGTACAATTGATGGCTTCTCTACAAGGAGAACACCTTCTAGCGGATGTTTTTGCGAAGGTTTTTAGTGTTACAAAATTTGGCAAAATAAAAATAAAAACTTCTGCTACAACATCCTATATTGGCTGCAGAGGTTTTAATGGATGTTCAATACAACTAAAAAAAAATTGGGCGGGCAGAGGTTGCAGCGAATGTTTTTTTTTTTTTTTTTTCACTTCTTTTATTGTCAAAACACACCAGTGCGCCCTTACATAAAACGCCCCAGTGTATACCTAAATACAAAACGCACCAGAGAAACCTTACATAAAATGCCCTGGTACATACATACAACCAAAAATGCATTGGTGCGTCATTACATAAATGCCTCGCTACGTACATAAAACGAAAAAGGCACTAGTGCGCCATTACATAAAACGAAAACGTGTTAGTGTGCCATTACATAAAATGCCCTAGTGTGTACATAAAACGAAAACACATTGGTGCATTTATAGTTATTATGCCCCAGATTCCCATTTGTTGTATGCAACACTAGTGCGGTTTTATTTTATGTCTATCTTGGTGCTTGTATAATTCATACACGTCGGTGTTTGCATAATTCATACGTGTCGGCCTATGTATTACCATGTGTACCAAAAGGTACTGAAATTTCAAATATTCGAGGTGAGATGTCGACATCATTATTTGTTCAGAAAAAGTCGGAAGAACCACAGTGTTTGTGACATCATGATGTCACAAACACTGTGGTTCTTCCGACTTTTTCTGAACATTTTTCTCACCACAGAAACTTAAATGAACAGATCATTATTTGTTTCAAAGCCCTCGTGCTTTTATTACATATAAAACATCGGTGCGTTTATTTTATTTAAAGCACCAATATTGTTATTATATTTAGAGAACCGGTGCATATTTATCACATTCCCACCGTAAAATTCTAAGACGATATATATTATTGCACATTATATGCACCGATACTTAAGTATAATTAATATGCTTCAGTGCTTCAATATGCTTAATATGCACTGGTGTGTATAATACCTTAAAAAACATCGATTTCTATATTATTTCACACACCATTTTGTGAGTCCTTAAGAATGCACCGATATATATATATATATATATTGTTTTTTTTACATATATTTTTTATAATAAAATTGTTTTTTTATATTTTTGTTATTGTATTTTGATATAATGATTGCATTAATGCATTATCCAACGGATTACATTTCCGTTATTTGCAACGATGTAAATCATTCACATATTAATTAATCAACAACACAACATTTTACAACATTTGACAATGCAATAAAATAAAAAACCCATTTTATTATATATGAATAAGAGACTTATGGTCATACAAAATCGCAGAACTTAAAGGTCCACAATAATAAAAATGGAACCAATATGTAATCGTTACACTTATTGGTTACATGTCGTCATACAATCTAGACATTATTTACACTACATTAAGCAAAATACTTGATTTTTACACATAGATATTCCAAAACATACAACTTGCAATAACATTCAATTGTATTGATTGACATTCATCACTTGAACTCGTGTTATCGCTCGAGTTGCGTGCATCCCTCATTTCTTAATCAGTTGTAGGTGATATTGTACTTTTGTTATTTAAACATATGTTTTCTTGCTCGACTTGTTTTTTACATTGCAAGAGTTCATGTTCCATCTATAAACATAGAAATAAAGTGTAATCAGTAAATCTACGTTTATAATATAGTAGAATATACATTATTGCATAAATAAAAAAACGTACAATAGCAATGAGTGATTCATAAACCATAGACATGCTTTCGAAGCTTTGCTTCACACTGTGTGCCAAAAGATCTTATGTTGGCTCCTCCCCATATTTTGTTTTATGCATGTTTAATACGCCATGACAAAGCATAGTTGATATAATTAATATAAAGGTTTCTTATTGTTCCATTACTTATCAAACAAGGGAAGTTAAACACATAGCTACTTACAAATTCTTCAATTAAACCTTGATACTTCAACTTATACTCACAACCCTCACTTAGTCCAATGTTGATCAATTGTTCGGTTCGCTTTTCTTTGTATGTTAACACCTATTAGAAGACATACATGGACAAGTGTAAATTAATTATTTAAATATAAAGACCATAACAAATATGAAAATTTAAGTAATGTCGAAAACCTAAGTACTTGCAAACTTTGTGATCAACCCTTTTTTTCCTTGTCATCCCGTCTTATGTGCTGACTAGGTCCCATTTTTTTTTCTTTTCTACAACAAAACAATTGAAAATTAGTATTTAATATGGTAAATAAATTTGACGTACATAAAAGAATAAATGAATGATCACATACCTCTGATGCACGTTGTTGTTGGGATGCATCCTCCTGTGATGCAATTATGTTCATTTCTTTTACCATTTCCTTGTACACTTTTTTGGACATCCCTACCAACATGTATTGGATTTCCCCTCATTTGTCGCTTGGAATTTTCATAATCTTCCTAAAAAACAAAAAAGAACAATAATTTGTTTTTCGAATGGATATGAAAGTAAATATAGAAAAACAAATTATTTTGGTAATTATTGGAACATATTATAGAAAATAATGTTTAGTAATAATCCCTTTTATATGATTCTTTTTTGTTATTGTAAGTATTTTCTATTGCAAGTCTCACGGGTATCATTGACCATGGCTCTGGAAACGCTTCATGTAGTGTATGTATAACCTGGTTCTTAGAGTCACTAGATTGATTTATGTATTGTAAGTGGAAAGTACATCTATATGTTCTTTCCATTATATCCCTCAAAGTTATGTAAAACAATTTTCCCCTCTCATTAACTTCAAGCACCACTCTAGATGAACTGATGACCAAGTCGTCATCATCATTTACATCATTAAGATTTTTTTCCTCTTAGGATGAGATTCTATTACCTTGCTATCAGTCCCTGCATAACATTAAAAAAAATGTGAAATCGAGTGTTTAAAATTAGTTAGCGATTAATGTTAAGAAATTCATTTTTAGTAAAAAGTCAAAGAAAAGCTTAATGTTGTTTACCTTTCGATGCACCTGTTTCCTCTCCTTGCAACGTTTCCATAAATATTTTACGCTCTTTTGCACTCAGATTGTGAACAATCTTATCGAGTTTCTTTAAGTTTTTGCTCTGCATGACACACATTAACCAATACACAATTAATTTAAACTTACATATATTTCAAATATATTAATTTTTTAATAAAACTTAAAGAACTTGTTTCCCTCTCTTCTTGAGATGAGCTATCATTGCGCTCGTTGCAATGAGATGTTTTCTTTGAACTTCTATTGGCCATGTTGTATAAAAAAAAATCAAGAATCGTCAGAAATAGAAATTATGAAATTTTTATACAATCTAGTATTTCAGTGTGCATCATTAAAGAGAACACCCCGGGGCGTGAAACATATACACGCACCCGTGCGTGCCATCAATCATTGCGCACGATTAACCTGTACACATGATACTAAAATCAAAACTATGTATATGTTCGACCAATCAATGCGTTTAATAGGTATATGTGCCCCGATGCGATTTTCTGTAAAGTGAGCACTGGGTCGCTACCTTTATACAATGCACCCCAGTTTGATTTTCCTATACAATGCGCATCGCGTACCGCAAAAACATTTTTTGATCAATTCACTGGCGACAACAAGGTTGACGGGGTTTGGGATCCGATACAATGAGTGGTACCATTGCAACGGATACCAAACTCCCAATATGCAACTAAATAAACCTTATTAAAATCTATTCCTTAAAAAAATAAACCATATAAAAATATATTGCTTAAAAAAAATGGGAACCAAAAGAAACAATAAGAAAGCTAAGGCTTCCAATATTGAAGGTAACTATGAAACCCTTTTATTTTTTTAATCTGCATTGAAAATAGTTTGAATCAAATAGGGAAAGATCGAAATGACCAATAGAATGAAATCACATACTTGAAATTTCTTTTCTGCAGAATTGTATGCGCCTTACAGATATCTTCCACATTTGTCTCTTCAAAAAACTCTATCCACTCCAAATCCTTTAGTGGTAATCTTGTCTTCCACAAATATTCCCTCTAAATTCTACAAAGAAAATGAAATAATGAATAGTGTTTTAATTTATAAACAAATGCATTTCGAAAAATAAAATTCCCTCTCTTTTTTCGATGTATTTTTCATTGTATATATTGTATTGGTGCGCTACAAAGCGCACCGATACAATTTGTATGTTAAAACACTTAGTAAACTATGTATTTACAAAAATAATTTTGTCATAAAATCGTTGCACCACACATAGTAATGCTCCCCAATGCATATATACGTAAAAATGCACTAATACTAATTTTATTGATAAATATAAATGAAAACCTCCGCAGTTAAAATTTACGAATATTTTACTTTGTGGAGGTTCTAACTGAGGTTAGGGTTTAGTGTGTTTCATAATGTAGCGCACCGGTGCGTTCTATATATAAAGACGCACCGATGCATAAGAAAATAATTAAAAACAATGATAACTTTTAATATCAAATTCATGCACGCATTGATGATGGTTTTGGCTCAAATGTGGGGAAAGGAAGATTCTAATATCAAATGGTCGATACTTCAGATTCCAACTCATTCCATATCGTTGCAAGTTTGTCAACTTCTCCCACATCGTTTCAAGTAAGTCTAGATTTGATTTATAATTCATTTATCTGATTGAATTTAGGTCTTTTATGCACGTGCATTTGAATAATTCTTCATTGAATTTTGTAGGATCATAAATAAAGATCGAGTTTGGATGCACAAGATATTCCACTAGTGCAAAAATGTTGCAAGCTCTTATCATGAGAAAGATACCGTAGACAAATGTTTGATGAAAATGGATAGTTGCTTTACCCTGCCAATTGTAACATGTCATCTTCCAGTAAATTGCAGCCTGGGTCAACGATATTACACCACGAATTGGATCTCGTTTATGACACGCCAGCGGTATGTGGTTGTTCAAAATGTAAAGAGTTGAAGAAGAACCCTGGATATGTCATATTGTCCCATTATGTTCATGATCGACTAACCAAAGTTGATGGTCTAATACCTCCCATTGTAGTCAAGAATCCAATAGGCGATATAAAAAAGACACGTAGGAACACTTCCACATGCTCCTTTTTTGAAAATTTGGAAGCCAGATCAACAACGTTTTCATCCTAAAATGGCCAACATGTCTCCTTCTGTTGAATCAACGAACAATTCTTATAGTGAGCCAAAGTATGATATCACTACTACCCAAAACATCACTACTAGGAGATCCAAAAAGTTGTATGAGCTAAGAGCAAAAATATCCAAGTACACAACAAAGTTTGTTCAATTGTTGGAAGGTAGTGATGACTTCCATCTTCCTATCCATTTGCAAAGTAAATATCAAACATGTTACAACCGAGCTTTGTATGACACTTGGTTGTCTTCGATGCCTGTGGTCAATGTTGGAACTGAATTCTCTTTTTGTGATAATAATTATATGATTTTCGAGTTTAAGATAGATGTTGCAAATATTGGGTTGTTTATCCTTTCACATGTACTCGTTCCTCCCAAACAATCAGTGACACTTATGTATTTTGTGGTCCTTTTATAGTCGGTTTGATTACTTGAATATTATTAAATACAAACATAACATTTCCATGTATAGTATGTGCATGAATGGTTATGCTTATAAAAACTTTAACAAGAAAAACATGTTATATATTGACGGTCATCCACGAACTCATGGGAACATCACAAGGTTCATAAATAGTTGCAAGTCCTCATTATTTAGTGCAAATTGTTCCTTTGAGGAATGCTCCATTGACAAAGAGTTCTTTATGAAAAGGAAGGCATCCAAATTTGTTGGTGTGCATGCAATACATAGCTTGTCTCCCAATGACAAGTTGTTAATAAACTATAACTTTCGTAGACCACCAACCGCTCGTCAAAAACGTCTTTCATTGGGTTTACCTTTAGACCTCCCCTTGGGGTGTAAGAAAAAGATGATCGAGTAATTATATTTTTGGATTTTCAATGGAACTAATGTAAATGTATTGTTTAATTCAACATTTGTTTTATAAAGTGGTTGGTTGCATGTTACAATCATTACATCAAAGATGGGGACTAATCTACCTATAACATCTACATATGGACTTTTGTTTATTTTATTTATTGAGTTTGCCTAATATTTTTAAATATTAATATAAAATTAATTTAATTTAATATTCTTTTAACCTTAACAAACTAATTAATTTATTCACCAACAAAATCAATTATTTACATTTCCTTCTGAGAAGATTCATAATTAAATTGGTGGTAAAGCAAAATATCATAAAGTCAAAAGCAAATTATGTATATTAAAATTCATTATTATTAGGCATGATATATAGCGAATTGATTCACAGTCAAAGATGGTTGACTATAATTAAATTTTTCTAAATTTCTAAAATTCTCATAATATTTAAACCAAAATTATATATTAATTGAATTTTTGAAAACTTAAAAATTATTTTTGAAAATAATTATTTCTAATTTTTTATTGGTGAAAACCATCGATGTGACTATATTCCCCTGCTTGGACGTGACATTTAAAACAATTTTTTTTTAATAATAATAAAAAAAAGAAGCATAAAACCATTATATTAAAACGTGTACTTTTGATGGGAAACTCTGACATCAAAGTGTTTAATACTCTGAAGAGTTGTTTAATGCTTTGAATGCTAATAGAGTAATATATATGGATTTGGACGCATGAAAATTTTCCCTCGTTTTTTGCTATGTACAATAAATCTTGCCTCGGTTTCTGCAAATCACTTTTGTGTGAACATAGAGCATTCGAAGGTTGTATACCACAAGGGTTTTGCTCTCTTTTTTTTTCACTTAGAGGGAGATAAAGAAATCTATGATTTAATTGTTGTTTATAAATTTTACTTGGTATTGAAGATGGTGTAGGTGGAAGCCTCGTGTATTTATTTAAATTTATTCACTTCACTTTTGCTTCTAGTTAAACAAGGCTGCATGGCAGTGTATACCTGCCGCTATGCAGGTATAATAAAATAAAACAATAGTTGTATTGAATCCACTGGATGTGTCGAGATGAATAACAAATTCATTTGTTGAATATGGCAGACAAGCGTCATCTCATTAAAGGACGTTGAAGATCCTTCCGCAATCGTTGAATATCCTTACGCAGCTGCGACAATAAGAGATGTATTTGAACAACTAATCACAATTTAGAAAAATGTTTTAAAATAATTAAAAAAATCAAATTGTAATGTTATACCTTTAAAAATGCTCAAAACTATTTTGGTCATAGACGATCAATAGCATATCCAATACTATATACCACCGCAAGCAGCAGGTATAATAACCAATATCCCTTCACATTATTTTGAATGATCTTAAAAAAACTCAATTTCATAAAACATTTAGATTATACATTGTAAAACGCTTAAACTTATATTTAAGGTTAACACTCAAAATTTGTAATATAAAAATAAAACTTATATTTAAGTTTAACCCTTAAAAAAATTGTGAGAAAAAAATACAAATGCCATCAACTTTGACTTGTACAAAATATTATATTATTTTATTTTAACTTTAACACTCAAATAATTTTTTTCCCAATAGAAATTACTCAATTTTATATAGGTATAAAATCATTTACATTTGCTTTGAATCCGGACAAAACCAAAATATATCAAGAGCCACAAACAGAACTGTCCATGCAAATATCTTGCAAACTAACTACCAGGCGAACAAAAGGCCTGAGACAAAGCAGCCAGGATAAGCTAACTGCCAACGCAGGGACAAACTGTGTAAAACTCGAGGCATGTTCTTTACAGACAGGCGCCCAATGGAGAGAAAGACAATGAACTTCGGCCATGTCACCAGCCTCCAATACACCAGACTCCTGTAAAGAGCCACGATGGATGCAAACACACGGACAATGTCTCCCAGCGCCTCCATATGCGAAGAACTGATGCACAGATTGGTACACAGGTTCATACAAAAGCCCGAGAGGAAAAAACTCCACATACAAAACACAAAAACTGGCACCAGAGCCCAACAATCGGAAAGGAGCCAAGTGGAACTCAGTGCTCACAGAGTGACTCTGTTGTAGCAGAGGTGCATACAAAAGCCCGAGAGGAAAAAACTCCACACACAAAACACAAAAATTGGCACCAGAGCCCAACAATCGGTAAGGAGCCAAGTGGAACTCAGTGCACACAGAGTGACTCTGTTGCAACAATCTAGTATTAAACTTCAAAGAGATTGTAGAAGAAAGTCTGGCTCTCCAAACCTCTGTCACAGTGGTAGATGGACAGTCTGCCCACCACTTGATTGAGAGCACTCTTAGATAGTGCATCCGCTTCAGAGTTGTAGGATCTGGGGAGATGTCGGAAGGAGATATCAGAGAAGGAATGAGCCAGCAGTTGAGTTTTTTGTTTCCATCCCTCAACGTGTATGGAATGGAGATTGCACGATCCATTTATCCAGTCAATGATTACTTTAGAGTCGCCTATGACCTGTAGGTGATCTAGGGACCAAAAGGAAGCCAGCACAAGTGTTATCCATAAGCCAAGTAGCTCGGCTTTGGTGTTCGAACCCCGACCACAATAAAGTGACCACTTTGTAGTCCTCTCCGGGTGAGATTTGAAGGTGCCACCCAAATAATTGTGAAAGAAAAAGTACAATTGTCATCCATTTGAATCCTACCTACAAAATATTATTTTATTTTATTTAAATGTGCCTAGGAAAAAGGTACCCATTAAATGAGAACAAAAAAAAAAAAATGCATATCCATGCCAAAAAAGAAAGGGTTATTTATTTAACAAGATGGGCCCTCAACTTAAGATGAGCCCTCAACTTTTGACAATATATATAGAAAAACAAGAATTATTTATTACAATTACATTGGGTGAAGTGAAGGCAGCAATAAGACTTCAAAGTTTTTGGCCAATAAGATATCACATAAATGAGATTTAAAATTTAAAATAAATAATTATTTTTTAAAACTTTGGATAAAGGGGTGTATATTTTATGGTCAACCATGAACTAATAGAAAGTCAAGCCTAACTCAAAGCTATATACCATGTCTATCGGGCATGTATAATAAGATTATTCTTTCTTTAATAAAATTATTAATTTTGTAATTATTGTATTACAAGAATGCTTAAAATAAATATTTTTATTAATAATATGGATATTTTATCTCATATTTAATAAATATTAATTTAATTTGGATGTTTAAAATTATTTTTTAATTTTATTATTTAAAAATTTATTTAATTATTTGTTAAATAATGTTTATAAATATTTTAAAATAATTAATCTTAAATTATTATAATATAAAAAATTAATTTTAAATTATTATTAATGAAGTTTTTGTTTTGATGATTTAAATATATTTAAGATTCATTTAACTAGTGATCTATTAAGGGTTTATATGATGATGATTATGATGATGATGATGATTAACGTCCACTAAGACCTAATTGGTCTATCAGACCTTAAGAGGGTAAGTGATTACTTGTGATTCTTTAGAATTTTGTTTCTGTGCTCGAAAAGCATTAAGAAAAGCTTTCCAAGATCACCATACTTTTGTTGAGTTAAGAGGTTAGGAAGGTTGGTAGTGTGATCAATA
>ML800181.1:13620-28086 GCA_009831015.1 Picea engelmannii
TCCCCTTTTCACTTTATAAAGTCATTTCCTAGGCAAAAGTTGAGTTCCCTAGGTAGCTTTTCTGACTTAGCCTACGAGAACCAATTTAGGCTAGCAGAACCATTCCTTATGCTTCCTAGGCCAGCGGGGACATTACAGATGGAAGGATTGGAACATTGCTTGGTGTTTTGCACATCCCATGGTTGGACATATATTTTATTTATGTAAGCAAAATGGAAGATGCGGGGGTAAAAAACAATATTTGAAAAAGAAACATGTTGGATGGTTTGAGGAGCAATGGTGTTGTTGAAGGAAGTTCAGATTGGAACTCTTTATAGGCTGCAAGGAAGCACTATTAGTGATGGGTGTAATAGTTCCATTGTTCCCGGTATTAGAGCTGAAGAAGAAAAAACTCGTACAGTCTCTAGAGAAAAGGTTATGTTGTATCATCAAAGACTAGGGCATATCAGAGAGATGGGTCTTCGAATACTACATGGTAAAGGTATGGTTGAAGGTATCTCTAATTGCTCTTTGGATTTTGATTTATGTTAACATTGTGTATAGGGGGAGTAGAATTAGGTAATATTCCTCTCTGGTGCAATGAGGGCGGAAGGAATTTTACAACTAGTGCACAGTGATGTGTTTGGATCTGTGTCAGTTCCATCATTGGGAAAATCTATGTATTATGTCTCATTTATAGATGACTCCTCGAGGAATAATTGGATACATTTCCTCAGGAAGATATCTGAATTCTTTGACAGGTTTAAAGAGTTTAAGGCTCTTGTTGAGAATCAAACAGAGAAAATAATTAAGGTGTTGACGACGGATTATAGTGGAGAGTTATGCGAGAATGAATCTGAAGAATTCTGTAAGAAATGTGGTATACCAAGGTAGAAGACTACCTTTTTATACACCTCAACATAATGGAGTTCCAGAGAGGATGACCATGACATTGATGGAAAATGCAAGGTGCATCCTCAGTGGTGACGGGTTAGGGAAAGAATGTTGGGCAGAGGCAGTGGGTACTGCATGTTACCTGGTCAATCGTTAACCGTAATTAGCACTGGATGACAAGACTCCACACGAGGTATGGATTGGTAAGAAACCCTCTTTCACACATCTCATTGTATTTGGCTCTGAGGCCTTTGTTCATGTTCTAAAGGAAAACGTGAGTAAGCTAGATAAGAAGGCTGAAAAGTGTATCTTTATTGGGTATAAAGATGGTCTCATAGGTTATAAGCTTTGGAACCCATAAACTAAGAAGGTTGTGTATAGCCGAGATGTGGTCTTTAGAGAAATGAAAGATGTTGTCAAACATGAAGTTCTATCAAGTAAGGAAGAACCATAGAAGAAAGAGTTTGAGTTAAAGGATGATGAATCAAACTCTCCAAAAGAACATGAATCATAAGAAGAAGATCCTCATACTCAAGTATCGAGGAGATCCATTCGAGAAAAAAGGCTATTGGAAAGGTATACTCCACCTAATTTTCGTTCAAATTTTGCTTTCTCTATTACTGATGATGATCCTAGAATTGTTAGGGAGGTAGTGGATTCAAGGGATGGAAAACTCTGGAAAAAGGCCATGGTGGAACAAATGGCAGCCCTGGATAAGAATGAGGCTTGGGATCTAGTGGAGTTGTCAACTGGAAGAAAGGCCATTCCCTGCAAATGGGTATTTAAAAAGAAGTTGAATGCAAAACGAAAAGTGGAGAAATACAAAGCTCGATTAGTAGCAAAGGGTTATTCCCAGGTTGTGGAAATTGATTTTGGTGAGATTTTTTCTCTTGTTGCCAAGTTAACCTCTATTAGATTTATGTTATCTGTTGCTACTGCATTTGATTTTGAAGTAGAATAGATGGATGTGAAGACAACATTCCTACATGGGGATTTGGAAGAAGAAATCTACATGAAGCAACCGAAAGGATTTGCTGTGAAGGGAAATCAAGAGCTGGTATGCAGGCTGAAAAAATCCATGTATGGTTTAAGACAATCACCAATGATGTGGTATCAAAAATTTGATACTTATATGTTGGGACTTGGCTTGAAAAGAAACAAAGATGATCACTGTGTATATTTCAAATTATTTGGTGATCATTTGATTTATTTGGTCTTATATGTGTATGACATGTTGTTGATTGGAAACAACAAGGAGATTATCCATGATGTGAAAACTCAGTTGTCCTCTAAATTTGATGTGAAGGATCTTGGTGCTGCAAATTTCTTTTTGGGCATGGAAATTAAAAGAGATCGAAAAAACAGGAAGCTCTAGTTAAATTAGAGAAAATATATCGAGACCATATTGCAGAGGTTTAATATGCACGAATGTAAACAATTCAGGGTCCCTATTCATGTATGTGTAAATTTATTTGCGGATCAGTGTCCCAAGACATAGGAAGAGGAGGAGGACATGTCTCGTGTTCCATATGCGAGTGTGGTTGGCAGTTTGATGTATGCAATTGTTTATACTAGACCAGACATTGCACATGCAGTGGGAGTTTTGAGTAAGTATATGTCAAAACCAGGGAAGGAGCAATGGACAACAATAAAGTTAGTTTCTAGGTATTTGCATGTTACTACTAGTTATGGATTGTGCTACCAAGACCAGGTTTGGACAGAGTGTTGGATGTACATAGCTTTGTGGATGTATACTAGGCTGGAGATCTAGATCGTAGAAGATCTACAAACAGGTATGTGTTTAACCTGTTTGGAGGAGCAATCAGTTGGATGAGGAAAAGACAGTCTGTAGTGGCACTTTCAATTACAGAAGTTGAATACATGGCAACCACTCATGCAAGCAAGGAAGCAATATGGCTACAAATATTGTGTTCAAGTATTGGGTTGGTATAACAAGCTGTAAGGTTAGATTGTGACAGTCGGAGTGGAAATTTTCTATCGAAGAACCCAACTTATCATTCAAAGACAAAGCATATTGATGTTCAATATCACTTTGTAAGAGACATGGTTGAATAAAAGAAGGTGTTGTTGATGAAGGTGGACACTTTGAATAATGTTGCAGATTCATTAACAAAATCTACAAGCACTGAGAAGTTCTCTTGGTGTAGAGGATCTATGGGCATTGCTACCTTGGATTGTTGACTATGTAACGTTGTAACCCCATGTATGCAAAGAAAACAACAACTGAGAGAATGTTGGGTATGGTTATATTCTTTGCATGGTTAGAACTATTGTGGAGCACCCCCGAAAAAAAAAATTGGGCAGTTTTTTGCATCCATTTTTTGGCGGTTTTTTGACACATTGTTTTCTATTTCTGGTTAAGTAATTAGGGTTGTTGACTAATCTGGGTTATTGTTTTAGGGTTTTAGATGCTACGAGATTCTATATGTATATTGTATTGTAAACAATGTATGATTGAAAAAAATATAGAATATGTCAGTTTTCCTGGTTTGGGTTTCTGGGGGAAAAATCTTTGTGTAATGTGTGTATTTGCCATTGTATCTTTTTTGTTCTTTTATTGAAAATTTGTTTGCAATAAATAATTGTACAAGGTTAACATCTACAAGTAGGAATGTGAAGTCCAGTTTTCAAAGTAGCCCCTCATTCAACGATTTCACACTCTCGTTCCTCAACTTTCCAGTAAATTAATTTCCAGATGTACAATGTATCCAAGTGATATAGTTGCATTGATGAAAGCAATTACCTTTCCTTGGGTTTTGACTGTCATCTTTCAATACTTTCATACTCATGGAGCAACTCAGAGGTCACCAATAGTAAGTTATGTTTGTTGCTACAAGATCAAGAAAAGGCATCTACAAGAATGTAATTGTTGTAGGTATGTTATCATCATTTTCTCTTGCAGTTCCAATCAGATTTTGGTGGTAGTATTGATAAATTTATAACAACACATGGATGGTTGCTTTGCATGTGGTAAAAATGGTATTTGATATGATTTTGATGATAATACCCCCTTATTTCAACACCAACAATTGAGAACATTGAAACTTAATTTGATATCAACCTTTGAGGGAATCTTGTGGCATACATGGGTGAGATATTTCAATAGAAGTTTAGGGCGGTCTAAATGTGACATATAAGATAAAGTAACAACAAAAATTGGCAATGTTAAAATTTTGATATCAACAGACAGTACCATCAGCAAGGGTGTGATTGCATGCCTCATCTACAACAACAAATAAAATATAAACATCTTTGTAGTTTCCAACACTTTATTTTGGTAAAGGTAGAAATTTATTTGCTTATAAATCGAAATCCATGATCCGGTTTTTTCCAATTGTTTGTGAGCAAGTGCATAAGGGTGAAATCAACACCCTCACAAAAAATCATCCCAATCTAGTTGGTAACTCTTGAGAAAATCAACAAGATCGGCTTCAGAAATTCTGTAGCAACACACAACTTCCAGCAACAACCTCATTGATTTGTATACTTGTGCTACCTGAGAGTGAAATCTGCCATATGGGTTTTGTTCATAGATGTCATGATATGGTTTCAAGTCAATAAAATGGGTTATATATTTGTTGTATGTCCTTTTATACAAATTGTTGGGTTATCAATTTTTATGCATGCACATGGTTGAGTTTTCAAGTTTCTAATCTTTTTGCTATTTGATAAAGGGGGTGATTCATTGTTGTGGTGGAAAGGAGAGAAAATCCAAGAAGTAAGGGTTGCCACAAAAGAACCAACACTTAGCAAACTTGTGGTTGCCACACAAGAACCAACCACAAGAAACTCAGCTACCACTCAGATACTTTTCAGAGAAGGAAGACCTAATCACATAGTTCATGGAATCAAATGCAAGCTTGCATGAGGACATGCAACGTGTTCAGTTGGGGGGAGATGTTGAGTCACCAAATTGCCATCATTTTTACCATTATTTCACATTCGTGTTTTTTTACTTTTAATCATTTCCCACTTCCTATAACCTTGTATTAAGTCCATTTTCATACTTTATGTGCGATTAGTGTTACGAAAATCTAATCCCTATGGATTTGGGTCACAGGCCACAATAAAGCATTGCTCTAAAAGACTTATCTCAAACTTTAATTAAGTAGTTAATTGAAAGTAACTACCTACAATAACTAACTTTCAGAAGAAGGGGAGGCAGGTGCGGGAGGGGGGGGGGGGAAACCCAACTGAAAAATAATATTAAATTACTACCAGAACATCGGGAAAGACACCAATAATAAAGCAGAGGCTTATGCATTACTCAAAGGACTCCAGCTAGCAAAGACTCGACAAATTTCCAATCTGAATGTTATAGGCGACTCCAAGACAATCATAAGGATGACGATCCAAGGAACTGAGCCAAAAAATTTGAGCCTAAAAAGAATTTTGATCGAATACATGTAGACTCAAGGACCCTCGAGCCAAAATTCTTTCATGTTCTGAGGGAAAATAACATGGCAGCAGACAAATTTGCGAACGAGGCCATAGGGAGACCTCCTGGAACTTTAGAGGTGGAGGGTGTTGAAGTCTTAACCCCCCTAGTCTAATGCTCCATCACATGACAAGGATCCAGCGCACAAAGGCTAAAGGAAGAGCCACTTGGAGTTCCAACGCAAGAGGGGAAAGGTGGAGTAGACAGGTGGTCAGCATAAGAGGGGAAAGGTGGAGTAGACAGGTGACCAGCGCAAGAGGGGAAAGGTGGAGTAAACAGGTGGCAAGTGTAAATTCGATGACTCACCCACCAAGGACAATCGAGGTTAACAACATATACGTCGGTCTCATTATGGTTTCGGGTGGTCAGTATATCCATTCAGTCGAGCTCATGGGAAATAAAAGGATGAGGGCTCTGATGCAAATGGATCGTGCGTGCAACAGCCCAGACGGTTAGCCAAGATGACGTTAAGCCCAGACTTAAGCTCACAGATATGAAAGCTTCAAGTACATCACACCAGGTAGAGTTTGTGACTTATCTGTTTGACATGAATTCGACATTGATCGTCACATGGGGAAATCTCATTCAGTGTTCGTCCTTGCTGGGGAAAATTCTATTTGTATCTTTGGTAACCCATTCCCACCCTACGGTCCCTTTGAATTGCATAGGCTATCTAGTGCTGATTGATTCTCAACAAATTCCTACCCAGAGACTTTGGGCTCCCCTTGTTATTCCTTGTCTCGCCCTCCGCCTTTTCATTTCTTCGCCCAGGCCTTTGCCTCCCAACCTTTGTTGAATTCTGCTCTACCCAACAAAATCCCAATTCACAAGAAATCCACTTCTCTACAGCATCGCGTCCCCCCTAGCAGCATGGAAAACACCAAGAGGAATCAAAGCGCACAAGATTTCATGCACTTGCAGGGTGTCAAGGGCTTTCTAGCTGGTTCTGTTCAACTGAACCTTGAGGCAAAATGTGTGGGTTGCCAAAGGACACAAATTCAGATGGGAGCACTCAACTCCACCCTAACTTTTAAACTTGAAACCCTCTATCAACACGGACATCTAATTGAAAGGCTGCAAGATGAAATTTATGCTCGGAGGAGTCAAATTGAAGAGCAACACAACAGTTTGGAGATAATGCAAAGTCGATTGGATTAGATGGAATGAAATCATCAACAACCAAGCACACTAGCAAGCACCCATGGAGCCTCCAAGAATGTAACTTCAGCCATAGTCAACCAAATCCTGGACCTCAACGAGCCCTGTCCAGACTCAATTTGGGAGCAATAGGGACAATCAAAGATCAAATGGAACCAAGTAGCTAAGTTATTGTAAAATTCAGATTTCATGTTTTGTTTTTCGTTATATATAAATGGAGTTTTCTATAGATTGTATTCTTCGAAATACAATAGATGCAGTATAGCTAGGGAAGGTGGAAACTCTATGATCACAAATTTTGTTTTAACATTTCCAAGCTTCAAAGATTCTACTTCTCGAAGGTCTCTCATGGCCCTTTTTTTGTACTATAGTGGATTTATCCACACTTTTTAATATATATTTCCCAATTCTTTTTAAAAAAAAAACTAACTTTCGAAAGAAAGGAAATAGAACATAGCCGAAACATATTGTTTGAAGTCGATCTCGCTTGAGGGATTCCGCTCCAGAACTCCTTCATAACGATCTTCTGAAAGTCCTGTAAACAAAGAAGTATGCAACTGCATAAAAGTAGTTATCTTCTAACTAACTAAATAAGATCAATTCACTTTCTATGTTAGATTCAAAAAAAGATACAAATAACCTCATCAAAAACATGAATTAACATATAGAAGTGGATGAGAATGAGATTTATTTTATTAATAGAAACAAAAGGGGTTGTTTACAACCTGTAACTGATGCGACATGATCGTGAAACTATGCTCCAAGTTCCTCCATCCAAGGTCTGAGATTACAAGAACTACCTCTGAAGTTTTGTGTTCCAACGGGTCCAAGGAAGCATTGGATTTCTTCCTAACCAGATAAACAAAAAAACAAATCCTGAAAACAAGGGTTATCAGGGGGGGAGAAAATCTCAGAAAAATAGGGAAACAAGGGCTTGCATGGGTATAAGGAACTGTCAGCATAAGGATGCATCTCTTTGATATCCTCTTCCTCCATCCCAAGACTCTCTTTTATACTCCCTTTTGACAATTGGAGTAGTTATGAATGGGCTATAGGAGGTCGGGAACCTAAGGAACCCATCAACTCCACCCGAAATGTCGAGATTTATTATTTTTTTGAGCTGACTAAACATGTATGTGGGTTTCTGACTAGCAAGGCACGTATGTACGCCGACTGCTTGAAGGAGAGTTGCGTACATTTAGAAAAATGAGATTTTTAATATGTTTTTAGGGAGGAAAAGAGGGATTTTGCTCCTACAAACATGGAAAAGGATGTAACTAAGGCCAATGAGTCGTCATGAACATATATGGTGTCAAATAACGCTATAAAAATTAGCTTCAAGATGTTTTCCAATGCATTTATTTTAGTATTTTAAGTGAATTTATGATTAAATATTATAAAATTAACATGTTCTCACTTAACCTTGAAAGTTGGATGAGTTTGATGATGTTTACATGTATATTTGGAGTTTTCAATGATGCTTGTTTTTATCACCTAGCTCCAAATTTGAATTTCCTCTCCAACCATTGAAAAACTGATGAGGATTTGGAATGTTGATTCAAGTATCTTTGATAGAGAAGAATCATGAAGTCTTGGATGATATTAGTTACCAAATATCTCAAAGATTTTGGAGATATTGTTGACTTTCTAAATACTAGAAAATGGTTGTAACCACGTGAGAGAATTGTGGATCTGAATTAATTAGTGTTTATCTTAATTTCAAAACAAGTCTATGTATAAATAAGAGTGTCTTTTCCATTCCAAAGGAGGGGACTCTTGGAGCATATGTCCAACTTATGATGGAGTGAATAAAACATCTCGACAATTTCTTCCATATGGATTGTAAGTTTATAGTTTAATTGTGTTTTATGATTTGATATAGTAGATGATGTGTTAAGGTAGTTTGTTACCTTGTTCTTGGAAAAATTGAGCTCACTCCAAATGGATCATGGTAGTATTTTCCTTTATGCAAGTGTGGTGTGTTTCATGTTTGCATTTGATTTAATTTCTCTCTTTAATATCCATTCGTTGGATTCTCTATATACCAAACGAAGCATTGTTGTAGAAACGTTCAATTTAAACAAAACCTGATTTACAACCATGGTGGATATAGAGTAAGAAATATTCAATGATGGATGGAGTGTGGTGTGTTTAATTCATTTGATTTCAATCTGCTTGAATGTCGATGTGGTTTGAGAGCTACTTTTATGTAGGTTCAAGATCAACATGCTTCACTATCAGTCCCTTGGTTATGAACGGAACGAAGTACTCTCCGAACAATTAATTTTTAAGGGTTGCATTGCTACACATACTTGTCATTTAATTCATCATCGATTAACTCCCCATGCAAGAGAATTTTGTTTGCATGTAATTAGTTATGTTGTGTGTTTAATTTCCTTTCCTTAGTGTGGTGTGACATTTTAATAGCTTTGAAACACTTTAAGACTAAGCTCTGCATATACTGTGTCTAACACTTTATAAGTTTACAAACTCAGATTGATGAATAAATGTATCTGAATTATTATCATATAATTTGAGTGGCATATATTGTGTTTTTTCAAATCATGTTGATGTTGTTGTTGTTTGATATATACAATGTATTATAAGTGCGTTAATTATTTCTTTGTTTCTAAATTAAATTTAAGATGCATCACTCATTAGAATTTAGAGTTGCCATATAATATTTAATTTTAGTTTTATGAAATTGTTTACTTTGGATTGTAATTGCAAAAACTTATAACTATTAATGCCATATATTGTTTAAATCTTCTTCAATATGAATAGTTTAATTTCCAACAAGATACAATAATAGTTTTCTCTTTTTATCTTGAGAGCTACTTTTATGTAGGTTCAAGATCAACATGCTTCACTATCAGTGCCTTGGTTATGAACGGAACGAAGTACTCTCCGAACAATTTATTGTTAAGGGTTGCATTAATACACATACTTGTCATTTAATTCATCATCGATTAACTCCCCATGCAAGAGAATTTTCTTTGCATGTAATTAGTTATATTGTGTGTTTAATTTCCTTTCTTTAGTGTGGTGTGATAGTTTAATAGCTTCTGAAACACTTTAAGACCAACTCTACATATATTGTGCCTAACACTTTATAAGTTTACAAACTCGGATTGATGAGTAAATGTATCCGAATTATTATCATATAATTTGAGTGACATATATTGTGTTTTTTCAAATCATGTTGATGTTGTTATTGTTTGATTTATACAATGTATTATAAGTACGTTATTGATTTCTTTGTTTCTAAATTAAATTTAAGATGCATCACTCATTAGAATTTAAAGATGCCATATAATGTTTAACTTTAGTTTTATAAAATCGTTTACTTAGGATTGTAATTGCAAAAACTTATAACTATTAATGTCATATATTGTTTAAATCTTCTTCAAGGTGAATTGTTTAATTTCCAAAAAGATACAATAACAATTTTCTTTTTTATTTTATTGATAACCTTATAATACAATAATATTTTATTTTTCTTGTTTAATTTCTAACAAGATACAATAATAGTTTTCTTTTTTATAAACTTATAACTATTAATGACATATATTGTTTATATCTTCTTCAAAGTGAATTGTTTTCTTTTTTATTTTATTGATAGCCTTATAATAATAGTTCATAATTAAATTTATGATCTTTATATATATATATATATATATATATATATATATATATATATATGAAAATGAAATCATTAATAATAATAAATTTTAAATATGCATTTAAAAAAGATTATTATTATTAAATAAATATGAAGATGAAATCATTATACCTGCCACTTAAAAATGTTTTAGTGTAATAGTTATATGTAATACAAAGCAAAAATATAAACTAATTATAAAACACATAAAACTTGTAATAACCTATTACTTATAACCTAGCTAAAAGAAAAAGAGAAATAATAGTGACCCTTCATGCTTTTAAAATTTAAAGTAGAATTAGACAAATCTAAGTCTTAATAATTGTTGACAATCTCACAAATGTAAATTTAAGTCTTAAAAACCTTTCAAAAATAATTTGTTGAATAAAAGTTGTGCCATATTATTCCTATCCATAATAGTGCAAAGCATGATTGAATTAGAATACACACTCTTTTCTAAGCAATCGAGTCTCAAATCTATCTAATATAAATTAATTCATTTACTTTTTTTCCAAGAAATTTTTTTCTCAAATTTATATAGGGTATAAATTCGTTTACAAAGTAGTTGCAGCGAGCTTGGAACGTGGTTAGCGCACTATCAGTGGGGGACCATTACAATCAAGAACAGTCGAGATAGGCCAGCAAAGCGGAGAGAAGACTGGAAAGTGAATCAAGCGATCAAACTTTCAATGAACTGTCAACTATCTACTGCAATGTGGGACAGCCAACATCATTCAAAAATATTAATGAAGGAAATAGGACTCTCTATCCCTCTATCACAGTGGTAGACCAAGAGTCTCCCTACCACTTCATTTAGGGCCCTCTTTGTGAGAGCGTCCGCCTCCCTATTGTGTGATCTGGAAATGTGGTGGAAGTTGATGTCGATGAAGTTTTTGGACAGCTCTAGCGTTTTTTGCTTCCAGCATTCGATATGGACAGAATGAAGCTTGCATTTTTGAGTTATCCAGTCGATAATAACTCTCGAGTCACCAAGGATG
The DNA here is from genome assembly GCA_009831015.1 of Picea engelmannii. Lineage (NCBI taxonomy): Eukaryota > Viridiplantae > Streptophyta > Pinopsida > Pinales > Pinaceae > Picea > Picea engelmannii. The sequence goes on from ML800181.1 coordinate 24,770, forward strand.
TGTAAGTGATTGATAGACCAAAAGGAAGCTAGAGTGAGGGAGGCCCATAAACCCAAGAGTTCAGCTTTAGTATTTGTACCCACTCCACAATTGATGAACCACTTTGTGATCCTCGACGGATGGTTTTTGAAGGTGCCTCCAGCCCCACAACATAATCCATTTGACTGTGCAGTGCCATCGAAACAAGCTTGAGTGTACCCTTCAGCCATCTTAAAATCACAAGCTTTGTATGGGAAGGACTTTACCGTCGACGGTTGCCAGTGGAAGGAGGCCAAAACTCTGTGAACAACAGCAGGCAAGGAAGGAGGGCGATTCTCAAAAATCGCTATGTTTCGTTCTATCCAAATCTGCCAGCAGACCCATACAAAGGAGAGTAGATTTTTGTGTGGACCACAAGGTAAAACAGTCCGAGATGGAGATGTCGCTCCAGGAAAATGAAAGAGAAAAGTGCTTGAGCAGTCGATTCCAGACCTCCTTAGTAAAGGCGCAGTGAACCAGGAGGTGGTGGATGTCCTCTGAAGCTCGGTTGCAAAGTAGACAGATCCCAGGGCCCTCCCAGCCTCTCCGTCGAAGCACGTCCCAGGAGAGAATTTTCTCTTTTCCAGCAAGCCAGATAAAAAGTTTGAGTTTAAGAGGGACCTCCCATTTCCACAACTGTAGAAACCACGAATGATCTGCGTCGAGGTTCAGCTGTTGAAGGAGGGCAGCATAAATATTTTTAACCGAGATGATGCCCGTGGCATCCCCACCAGCCCACAGTAATGAATCCAGCTCTGCAGAAATAGAGACGCTGGCGCTTTTGAGGGCAGTAATAAAAAGGTTCCATTCTGTGGCACTCGGTCCACTTAAGAACAGATCATCGCTTCCCATCCATCTGTCCGGAAGAGGGAGGACACCGGTCATAACTCTAATCTGTGCAAGATACGATATGTTTAACGACAAGAGATGCGATCTCAGTGTGGGTGAGAGTAGCGACTAATCCCCCAACCCGAGGATCTTGTCCCTGCCAATGAGAATCTCTTTACCCGAGCCAGGCTTCCAATGGAGCCAGTGGAGTATCACCGGTGAGGAAGTGACCAGGCCCTTCCAAAAGGGAGAAGCCCTCTTCAGCTGTAACGAAGACTTTCGAAGCCAATTGAGAAGCGACAGGGAGCCCAGGTATTTATAAAAAATGATTCGGTGCCAAATGTTATCGTGTGTGACAGCTCTCCAGAACGAACTAGCCAGGAAAGTCGTGTTGAAGGTGGAGATGTTCTTGAGACCCCAGCCCCCTTCCCTTCGAGGTTTTGACATTGAAACCCAGCTACAAAGATGAAAACGGTGTTTTCCAGCTTAGCCATTCCATAGAAAATTAAATGAGAGCCTCCGAAGAAGAATGATAATCTTATTTGGAATCCGCTCCAGAGTCATCCAGAAAACAACAAGGCTTTCCAGCACCGATTTTACCAAGGTAAAGCGTCCGCCTAAGGACAACCATTTGTTGCACCAAAAACCAATTCTTCTTTCAAAAAGTGCCACTAGCCATCGCCAATCTCCAGGTGAGGAGGCTCCCAGCTTCAGCTGGAATCCAAGATATCTGAAGCCTTCGCTCAGGTTTATAAAGGTGAAGGGGATGGAGTCTTTAAGGAGAAGGAGTTCAACATCAGTTAGACCCCAGTAGTGGACGGAGGATTTGGAGTAATTGATGGATAATCCTGAAACAGAGCAGAAGAGCTGAAGCATGTCTTGGATTACTAACCACTCCGCGAGATCAGCTTTCGAAAAGAGAAGAACATCGTCGACAAACAAAAGATGGACTATCTTAATGAAATTTGAAACCTTTATGCCAGATATGTGGTGCTCAGTGAAGCTTTTAGAGAGGAGAAGGCTAAGGCCTTCCATTATCAAGATAAAGAGGTAGGGGGAAAGTGGGCATCCATGATGGAGCCCCCTCTCACTTTTGAAGAATCTTGTTGCCTCTCCATTGATCATCACTGCGAAATTAGCACTGGTGACACAGGACATAATCCAATTATTGAACTTGTCACCAAAGCCCACTGAGTGGAGAACTAGTCTCAAAAACTCCCAATCAATGCTGTCAAAAGCTTTTTTGAGGTCGAGTTTCATGACCAGTGCTTGAATGCATCCACAACATCAAGCAAAATTAATTCATTTACTTAAACAATAATGATAATAATAAATTATATTTATGATTACATAAATATAATGATGTTGTTATATTAAAATTAGACAATAAAACCAAAAATATTATACGATTAGATAAATAATATTGTTATATTAAAAGTAGTAGTTTATTTAAAATTTGAAGACAATATATGCATTACTTTAAAATGTGAAGACAATGATATCATTTTTGGGTTTAAGAAATTATTTAAAAAAAAATTGTTGACATAAATAATATCAATGGTTTACACATAAACAAATTAACATATTTCATAATAAAATGTAAATTAATCGTATAAATTTGCAATGCCTTATTCAAAAAATACAAGATACATATCTGAGAGCTTATAAACCCTAAACAATATTGTTCATTTGTCCATATATCCAAAAAATACAAGATATATATCTAGGAGTTTATAAACCCTAAACAATATTGTTCATTTGCCCATATTAAATGTAAATAAAGAGTGCAAACAAAACAACATTTACATAAAGAATAGTATACCTATCCAAAGCTTATAAACCCAAAAAAATATTGTCCATTTATCTTTCATTTGCTCTTTTCATCTTTAATCAACTAAAATAAGCAAATTTATAAATGCATTTGTTTTTTAACATCAATTGAATGAACTAGTCTCTTTATACAATATAGTGGAATCCATAAACTCTCTTATCAATTATCAATCAAATGTATTGAAATATTCATATACAAATTATGTTTTATCTTTATATACAATTTATGTCGTAATTAATGTCAATAAAATGAATTAATTTCTTTTTACAAATTAATTTAGTTTATAAATGTTATTTAATTTTAGTTTGGTTGAATTTATAAACATTATTTAATTGCCCTTTACAACTTAATATGGGAAAGATGTCCATATAACATAATCCATTAAAAGCCCCCGGGGGGGGCAGCTCAATTGGCAAGTGCCGTGAAAATGAAGTTCCATGAGGTTTCGAGTTCAATTCCCCCAGACTTACCTTGTGTGCCGCGTAAGGGGCATCGTGGGCACACCTGGAGGTTATAGGGGTAGCGGTTGGATAACACGGCCACGTGTAGCGCGAGCACGTGCCCAACTAGTTGCTGATTCCTCCAGACACGAAAAAAAAACAAAAAAACATAATCCATTAAAATAATAATAATAAAAAAA
>ML800181.1:31556-56112 GCA_009831015.1 Picea engelmannii
TTTGTTAAGGTTAAAAGAATATTAAATTAAATTAATTTTATATTAATATTTAAAAATATTAGGCAAACTCAATAAATAAAATAAACAAAAGTCCATATGTAGATGTTATAGGTAGATTAGTCCCCATCTTTGATGTAATGATTGTAACATGCAACCAACCACTTTATAAAACAAATGTTGAATTAAACAATACATTTACATTAGTTCCATTGAAAATCCAAAAATATAATTACTCGATCATCTTTTTCTTACACCCCAAGGGGAGGTCTAAAGGTAAACCCAATGAAAGACGTTTTTGACGAGCGGTTGGTGGTCTACGAAAGTTATAGTTTATTAACAACTTGTCATTGGGAGACAAGCTATGTATTGCATGCACACCAACAAATTTGGATGCCTTCCTTTTCATAAAGAACTCTTTGTCAATGGAGCATTCCTCAAAGGAACAATTTGCACTAAATAATGAGGACTTGCAACTATTTATGAACCTTGTGATGTTCCCATGAGTTCGTGGATGACCGTCAATATATAACATGTTTTTCTTGTTAAAGTTTTTATAAGCATAACCATTCATGCACATACTATACATGGAAATGTTATGTTTGTATTTAATAATATTCAAGTAATCAAACCGACTATAAAAGGACCACAAAATACATAAGTGTCACTGATTGTTTGGGAGGAACGAGTACATGTGAAAGGATAAACAACCCAATATTTGCAACATCTATCTTAAACTCGAAAATCATATAATTATTATCACAAAAAGAGAATTCAGTTCCAACATTGACCACAGGCATCGAAGACAACCAAGTGTCATACAAAGCTCGGTTGTAACATGTTTGATATTTACTTTGCAAATGGATAGGAAGATGGAAGTCATCACTACCTTCCAACAATTGAACAAACTTTGTTGTGTACTTGGATATTTTTGCTCTTAGCTCATACAACTTTTTGGATCTCCTAGTAGTGATGTTTTGGGTAGTAGTGATATCATACTTTGGCTCACTATAAGAATTGTTCGTTGATTCAACAGAAGGAGACATGTTGGCCATTTTAGGATGAAAACGTTGTTGATCTGGCTTCCAAATTTTCAAAAAAGGAGCATGTGGAAGTGTTCCTACGTGTCTTTTTTATATCGCCTATTGGATTCTTGACTACAATGGGAGGTATTAGACCATCAACTTTGGTTAGTCGATCATGAACATAATGGGACAATATGACATATCCAGGGTTCTTCTTCAACTCTTTACATTTTGAACAACCACATACCGCTGGCGTGTCATAAACGAGATCCAATTCGTGGTGTAATATCGTTGACCCAGGCTGCAATTTACTGGAAGATGACATGTTACAATTGGCAGGGTAAAGCAACTATCCATTTTCATCAAACATTTGTCTACGGTATCTTTCTCATGATAAGAGCTTGCAACATTTTTGCACTAGTGGAATATCTTGTGCATCCAAACTCGATCTTTATTTATGATCCTACAAAATTCAATGAAGAATTATTCAAATGCACGTGCATAAAAGACCTAAATTCAATCAGATAAATGAATTATAAATCAAATCTAGACTTACTTGAAACGATGTGGGAGAAGTTGACAAACTTGCAACGATATGGAATGAGTTGGAATCTGAAGTATCGACCATTTGATATTAGAATCTTCCTTTCCCCACATTTGAGCCAAAACCATCATCAATGCGTGCATGAATTTGATATTAAAAGTTATCATTGTTTTTAATTATTTTCTTATGCATCGGTGCGTCTTTATATATAGAACGCACCGGTGCGCTACATTATGAAACACACTAAACCCTAACCTCAGTTAGAACCTCCACAAAGTAAAATATTCGTAAATTTTAACTGCGGAGGTTTTCATTTATATTTATCAATAAAATTAGTATTAGTGCATTTTTACGTATATATGCATTGGGGAGCATTACTATGTGTGGTGCAACGATTTTATGACAAAATTATTTTTGTAAATACATAGTTTACTAAGTGTTTTAACATACAAATTGTATCGGTGCGCTTTGTAGCGCACCAATACAATATATACAATGAAAAATACATCGAAAAAAGAGAGGGAATTTTATTTTTCGAAATGCATTTGTTTATAAATTAAAACACTATTCATTATTTCATTTTCTTTGTAGAATTTAGAGGGAATATTTGTGGAAGACAAGATTACCACTAAAGGATTTGGAGTGGATAGAGTTTTTTGAAGAGACAAATGTGGAAGATATCTGTAAGGCGCATACAATTCTGCAGAAAAGAAATTTCAAGTATGTGATTTCATTCTATTGGTCATTTCGATCTTTCCCTATTTGATTCAAACTATTTTCAATGCAGATTAAAAAAATAAAAGGGTTTCATAGTTACCTTCAATATTGGAAGCCTTAGCTTTCTTATTGTTTCTTTTGGTTCCCATTTTTTTTAAGCAATATATTTTTATATGGTTTATTTTTTTAAGGAATAGATTTTAATAAGGTTTATTTAGTTGCATATTGGGAGTTTGGTATCCGTTGCAATGGTACCACTCATTGTATCGGATCCCAAACCCCGTCAACCTTGTTGTCGCCAGTGAATTGATCAAAAAATGTTTTTGCGGTACGCGATGCGCATTGTATAGGAAAATCAAACTGGGGTGCATTGTATAAAGGTAGCGACCCAGTGCTCACTTTACAGAAAATCGCATCGGGGCACATATACCTATTAAACGCATTGATTGGTCGAACATATACATAGTTTTGATTTTAGTATCATGTGTACAGGTTAATCGTGCGCAATGATTGATGGCACGCACGGGTGCGTGTATATGTTTCACGCCCCGGGGTGTTCTCTTTAATGATGCACACTGAAATACTAGATTGTATAAAAATTTCATAATTTCTATTTCTGACGATTCTTGATTTTTTTTTATACAACATGGCCAATAGAAGTTCAAAGAAAACATCTCATTGCAACGAGCGCAATGATAGCTCATCTCAAGAAGAGAGGGAAACAAGTTCTTTAAGTTTTATTAAAAAATTAATATATTTGAAATATATGTAAGTTTAAATTAATTGTGTATTGGTTAATGTGTGTCATGCAGAGCAAAAACTTAAAGAAACTCGATAAGATTGTTCACAATCTGAGTGCAAAAGAGCGTAAAATATTTATGGAAACGTTGCAAGGAGAGGAAACAGGTGCATCGAAAGGTAAACAACATTAAGCTTTTCTTTGACTTTTTACTAAAAATGAATTTCTTAACATTAATCGCTAACTAATTTTAAACACTCGATTTCACATTTTTTTTAATGTTATGCAGGGACTGATAGCAAGGTAATAGAATCTCATCCTAAGAGGAAAAAAATCTTAATGATGTAAATGATGATGACGACTTGGTCATCAGTTCATCTAGAGTGGTGCTTGAAGTTAATGAGAGGGGAAAATTGTTTTACATAACTTTGAGGGATATAATGGAAAGAACATATAGATGTACTTTCCACTTACAATACATAAATCAATCTAGTGACTCTAAGAACCAGGTTATACATACACTACATGAAGCGTTTCCAGAGCCATGGTCAATGATACCCGTGAGACTTGCAATAGAAAATACTTACAATAACAAAAAAGAATCATATAAAAGGGATTATTACTAAACATTATTTTCTATAATATGTTCCAATAATTACCAAAATAATTTGTTTTTCTATATTTACTTTCATATCCATTCGAAAAACAAATTATTGTTCTTTTTTGTTTTTTAGGAAGATTATGAAAATTCCAAGCGACAAATGAGGGGAAATCCAATACATGTTGGTAGGGATGTCCAAAAAAGTGTACAAGGAAATGGTAAAAGAAATGAACATAATTGCATCACAGGAGGATGCATCCCAACAACAACGTGCATCAGAGGTATGTGATCATTCATTTATTCTTTTATGTACGTCAAATTTATTTACCATATTAAATACTAATTTTCAATTGTTTTGTTGTAGAAAAGAAAAAAAAATGGGACCTAGTCAGCACATAAGACGGGATGACAAGGAAAAAAAGGGTTGATCACAAAGTTTGCAAGTACTTAGGTTTTCGACATTACTTAAATTTTCATATTTGTTATGGTCTTTATATTTAAATAATTAATTTACACTTGTCCATGTATGTCTTCTAATAGGTGTTAACATACAAAGAAAAGCGAACCGAACAATTGATCAACATTGGACTAAGTGAGGGTTGTGAGTATAAGTTGAAGTATCAAGGTTTAATTGAAGAATTTGTAAGTAGCTATGTGTTTAACTTCCCTTGTTTGATAAGTAATGGAACAATAAGAAACCTTTATATTAATTATATCAACTATGCTTTGTCATGGCGTATTAAACATGCATAAAACAAAATATGGGGAGGAGCCAACATAAGATCTTTTGGCACACAGTGTGAAGCAAAGCTTCGAAAGCATGTCTATGGTTTATGAATCACTCATTGCTATTGTACGTTTTTTTATTTATGCAATAATGTATATTCTACTATATTATAAACGTAGATTTACTGATTACACTTTATTTCTATGTTTATAGATGGAACATGAACTCTTGCAATGTAAAAAACAAGTCGAGCAAGAAAACATATGTTTAAATAACAAAAGTACAATATCACCTACAACTGATTAAGAAATGAGGGATGCACGCAACTCGAGCGATAACACGAGTTCAAGTGATGAATGTCAATCAATACAATTGAATGTTATTGCAAGTTGTATGTTTTGGAATATCTATGTGTAAAAATCAAGTATTTTGCTTAATGTAGTGTAAATAATGTCTAGATTGTATGACGACATGTAACCAATAAGTGTAACGATTACATATTGGTTCCATTTTTATTATTGTGGACCTTTAAGTTCTGCGATTTTGTATGACCATAAGTCTCTTATTCATATATAATAAAATGGGTTTTTTATTTTATTGCATTGTCAAATGTTGTAAAATGTTGTGTTGTTGATTAATTAATATGTGAATGATTTACATCGTTGCAAATAACGGAAATGTAATCCGTTGGATAATGCATTAATGCAATCATTATATCAAAATACAATAACAAAAATATAAAAAAACAATTTTATTATAAAAAATATATGTAAAAAAAACAATATATATATATATATATATCGGTGCATTCTTAAGGACTCACAAAATGGTGTGTGAAATAATATAGAAATCGATGTTTTTTAAGGTATTATACACACCAGTGCATATTAAGCATATTGAAGCACTGAAGCATATTAATTATACTTAAGTATCGGTGCATATAATGTGCAATAATATATATCGTCTTAGAATTTTACGGTGGGAATGTGATAAATATGCACCGGTTCTCTAAATATAATAACAATATTGGTGCTTTAAATAAAATAAACGCACCGATGTTTTATATGTAATAAAAGCACGAGGGCTTTGAAACAAATAATGATCTGTTCATTTAAGTTTCTGTGGTGAGAAAAATGTTCAGAAAAAGTCGGAAGAACCACAGTGTTTGTGACATCATGATGTCACAAACACTGTGGTTCTTCCGACTTTTTCTGAACAAATAATGATGTCGACATCTCACCTCGAATATTTGAAATTTCAGTACCTTTTGGTACACATGGTAATACATAGGCCGACACGTATGAATTATGCAAACACCGACGTGTATGAATTATACAAGCACCAAGATAGACATAAAATAAAACCGCACTAGTGTTGCATACAACAAATGGGAATCTGGGGCATAATAACTATAAATGCACCAATGTGTTTTCGTTTTATGTACACACTAGGGCATTTTATGTAATGGCACACTAACACGTTTTCGTTTTATGTAATGGCGCACTAGTGCCTTTTTCGTTTTATGTACGTAGCGAGGCATTTATGTAATGACGCACCAATGCATTTTTGGTTGTATGTATGTACCAGGGCATTTTATGTAAGGTTTCTCTGGTGCGTTTTGTATTTAGGTATACACTGGGGCGTTTTATGTAAGGGCGCACTGGTGTGTTTTGACAATAAAAGAAGTGAAAAAAAAAAAAAAAAAACATTCGCTGCAACCTCTGCCCGCCCAATTTTTTTTTAGTTGTATTGAACATCCATTAAAACCTCTGCAGCCAATATAGGATGTTGTAGCAGAAGTTTTTATTTTTATTTTGCCAAATTTTGTAACACTAAAAACCTTCGCAAAAACATCCGCTAGAAGGTGTTCTCCTTGTAGAGAAGCCATCAATTGTACCAATTATGTAGTAAATCACACTCTCATAAAGGCTTTAAAAAGGATATTATCAAAATAAGCATGGAGTCAAATTAAACCGTAAGCCACTTTTGTGTGTTTGGTAGTAAAGCATGGGCTCACAACCCTTATGAGAAAAGGAAAGCATTACAGCCTAAAAGTGAGAAGCGCATTTTTGTTGGATACTCTGAAGATGTAAGAGGTGATAGACTTCTTAGACCTCATTTCAATGAAATTATTATTAGAATAGATGCTAAGTTTGATGAAAATATTTCGGCCTACAAGCCTAATTTGATGTTTCTTCCCTCTTCACCCTATGAGCTTAATTCAACGTTTGTGCCATCTTTGGCGTATGTGTTATACTCTCTTCCCAACCTTTTATATTGGTGATCCTATTCTAGTTTCTTCTCCAAATGACGACAATGAAGATACAAATCCACCTCTTCCTACTCACCGTCCTCCAGTTGGGTCCATTGAAGTTGAACCTACACCAACACCATCGCTTCCCATAGGATATTGTATAAAATTAAAAGCAAATGGTGATCTTGCATGTCATAGTTCCAATGAGCCTCCTCTCTTTTGGCTCAAGTTTCAGAAACTCGTGATCTAGAAACTTTTGTAGCACAAAAGCTTCTAGCCATCCAGATTGGGACAAAACAATGAATGAAGGATATCTTTCATTAATGGAAAATGATAATTGGGATCTTGTACCTCTTTTGAAAGGAAAAAAACTTGTCATACATAAATGGGTGTATATAACTAAGTATGCATCAGATGGAAGTGTCAAAAGACATAAGACCCAATTAGTTGCAAAAGGATTTTCTCAAGTTGAAGGAATTGATTATAATGAAACCTTTGCCCCTATCCTAATGATGTGATGATATCCAAGGTAACCAAACTTCAAACACTTTGAATCAGTCTTTTGAGCCTTTGATTTTTCACGATCCCTTTCTGAGATGGATTGAACACTTTCCTAGAAGTAGGACTTGGCATAATTTTGTCCCTCCCTCTCGCCTCCATGAGCTAGACTTTATGATTTCCGGTAATATGATACATGCTCTAACTCATTTTGTTTTTGTTCTTGACTTATCATTGTTTTGGCTTATGATGAAGCATAAAGATATGTATTATGAGATATTGCTAGGATGGTTTCACTTGTTATTTGACTACACCTAGTATTCAACCAACATGTAAGTAGAGGTAAGTTAGGCATTTACATCCATTGTATATACCATCTACATTGATGCTAGTATAGTTTCATCATTGTATTTTTCCATTTTATGTATATATGCTTGCTTATCTTTATTTTTATATCATGTATGAACGAGGGGTGATATCACCACCCTGAGGATTACTGATCTATTTTGTTAATATTTAGCAGGTGCAGGTCAACGCACTCTATGGTGAGCACGTGTCCTCGAGTTGGAGCCAGATGCTATCCCCTATCCTAGGGATAACCAAGGAGATCATGTCTTGAGGCCCGCAGGTCCTAGACATGGAGTGTCGAGAGTCGGATGACTTGTGCATGGCCCGAGAGGGCCCATCTTTTCTTCAGTGCAGCCCATCTATAAGCAGCAGTAGTATCCATCCCACCAGCCTGGTCCTGAAGTAGCAGCATGTCTTTCTCCATGAGGTAATGAGTCCAAGTATCATGGTATGTGTCACTCTGATTATTGAAGCACTTGAATATGTTACACTGAACTCTCCTTCATTTCATAAAATTTGCTTGGAAATTATGATCTTTCACTTGCTCATACCTCGGAGGGTGACATGATGCCCTAGTAAGTTGATCTCCCTTTAGGATGGGTTGTCACTGGGTGGGTCTATGAAAGGTGATTGTCCATTCCCTCCATACCTACCACTTTCCATCCTTACTTCTCTAGTTTCCCCCCCTACCTTTGTTTGGGCATTGGGTTTGCCACACTAGGAAGGGTTGTACCTTGCCTTGTGGGAAGAAGGGGCCAAAGGCCCAGAGGGTAAAAGTAGCTGGCAAGAGTTAAAATCCAAAATGAAACCTTTGAGATGCCTCGCCCAAGGATTCCCAAGAAAGCAGCAAAAGGCTTCTCAGTAAGAAAAAGGAACCCATAAGATAAATGAACACTCAAGGTATTAGCTGATGGATGGGAGGTCTCATCATGAGTCGGTCTATTAGGACCATGGGCATGTAGCGATACGTGTTGGGTATGTGTTATATTCTTTGCATAAGTAGTTTTCGACATGTGGTTTTTTGCTGATGCTTTTCTATTTCCAGTTAAGGAATTAGGGTTGTTGACTAATCCAGGTAATTGGGTTAGGGTTTTGGATGTCGCTGGCTCTTATATGTATATTATATTGTAAACAATGTATCACTATGAATGAATATATAATATGTTGGTTTTTCCAGTTTGGGTTTCAAGGGGAAAAATCTCTGTGTAATGTTTGTATTTGCCATTGTAACTTTTATGTTCTCTAACTGAAAATATGTTTGTAGTAAATATTGTACAAGGTTAAAATATATAGTATGACACTACCATCTATCTAGTCACCAAACCAGGGTAGTAGCTCTTGGTGGCATAACCAAGAGAAAGGGGGTCTCATCACGAGCCAACCTTCTCATCTTCGTGAAATGCTTGTGGGTAACGATGTCACCTCTGGTCACAAAACCAGGACAGTGTCCCTCAACTCTTCCCTTTAAGCACAAAAGAAAAAGCAATAAGACTAAGAATAAAATGCTTGAATGGGTTAGGAAACAATGACATCCATGATAAGGTGCAACTCATCCTCTACAGATGCACCCACAAGTAAGACCTACATTTCTCTGTTATCACTGCACCCTATGCCCAAACACTTCCCATGTCACCTCACACACACTTACATGACCTAGATTGGATCTCACCTGGGAAACACCCCGAACTTAAGGAAGATTATCCCAATAGGACATCCTGAGACCCTCTCCAAACCTGACTTGTTAAGTTGCATAACGTCTTTCATCATTTGTCTCGGTAAAGGGGGATTTGATGCACATGTTTGGGTAATTTGATTATTAGATGTGATTGACATTGCTATGATCCATGTGACTTATGAACCCCTGGAGGGTGTACTTGTTGTTGCTATAGGAATTTTCCCGAAGGACGAGTACATATGGGGGAATGATTAGCTCGAACCTCCATGGGGATGAAATCCCATAGATGGATGTTATGACCCCACCAGGGGGAGGGAGACACCAAAGGCTTGGACTAGGAAAAAAGAAGGACATTGCACCAGGGACACTCTAGCAGACCTAGAATCAAGGGGGTCTTGCCTTTCCACCTGGAAGTTGACCCTTAATAGCATATGACGTCATCATTATGACCCTGACATAATCTAGAGTTAGGGTTTGCACTTATGAGGGCAGTTGTGTGCTAGTTGGCACGTGTGGAAACATTCAGGGCCTTTGGAGGCCAAACGTTCTACATTTGAGGCCCAACGTTCCACCCTAGGGGCCTAACGTCACCCTAAAAGGGCATGACATCACCCTTAGATATGATTTTAGGGTTTAATCAATGTCATTTATGTAAATTAGCCTTGTCAACCTTTTTATGACCTAATTTTAATTAAAGGTCTTTGATACTGTATAAATAGAGAGAGAAAACTCTCATTTTTTCATGATTCACTCATCACACAAGTGGTAGTCTGAAATTCAACCCTCTTCTAGGGTTATTGGCTGAAATGTTCGACACACTTCTCTTGGAGGCTAAAAATTTGCAACTTGGATCATTCTTGGTGAAGTTACTTGGCAATTCTAGGGTTTTATGGCTTGATTATTCTTGGTGAAGTAAGTAAATCTGCAATTCTTCATTTCATTTGAATGGTTTATGGTAAATTTGCTTGTTCATGTTAAAGATTATGAAATTGTTTGCTTGACAAACCCTAGGAGTAAAGGACTTAATTTGCTACTTCTTTACTTTTCATTTGCTATACCTTGCCAAGAGGATTTTGACCTAGGTAAACTTCTAGAGCCCTAAACACTAGCACTTTAGAAGTTATTATCTAGTCAATTGTTGCTTCTAGTATCTATTCAATAGTCTAAGGAAGGAAGATCTTGCTAGAGCCTAAAATTGCTTACACTCTAGTAAGTTTGTTCTTAGGGTTTGGATGTTGAGGCCTTGAAAAGCCAACACCTCTTATATCCATCCATCTCTTATCCTTAGGCAAGTATTATCATTGTGTCTTTTCCTCAAAGTATAAACTGTCATCTCTAGACTCCATTACCCTATAAAGGCACTACTTCACTCACCTTAGTGATTGATTGATCAAAACAAACTCTCAAACCATCTTCCTTGAGACCTCCACTAACTTTTACTAACATCAAACTAGACTAAGTCCCTAACTAACTTGAGGTTGCTGCAAAAGATTGCTACAACCATCTTACAACAACAATTTCTCTTTAAAAGTGACATTTAAAGCTGATCAAACATTGCCAACTTTGTTGTTGACAAGTTGTTATCATTTTGTCAAAATAGAGATATACTTTCTTGTCATTTTTAAGCATTCTTAAGGCATGATTGTTGTGGTTGTTACAAAATATTCATTGTTGTTATAGTTAATTACTTTGTTGCCTTATTATATTAGCTCGCTTATTTTTTAGAGGTTCATGGTTTTATGAAGCACTAACAGCATATGGTACTTGGAAATTGCATTATTTTTCTATTGTTGTCTTGTTCTGGGCAGGTACACCTTATTTATCTTTCAGCTTCATCTCTACAAGACACAAAGAACCATTAAACTTGAGTGACCTATGAGAGGGGGGGACTTTCTTATCTTTTACCTTAGCCTTCTCAAACCCTCAGGTCACCCGGGACGTCTCCCCTAGAGTATTGTGACATACTCCTAAATAGAAAGGGGTTTCCTATTAAGGTGACAGTGATAGGTCACTCCCCGTTACACCAATCTTGCATCCACTTGCTTTTGTCTTTGGGCAAGTACATATTCTGCGATAAGAGGTCGTACTCTCATAAGAATGTGTCAGAGTCGATAAGAGTAGACCCACTAGCAAGAATTCAATGGGGACTTTCTATACTAGCACGAGTAAGAGACATAGATACTTGTGATAATGAGATGAACATGATGGACTCAGGAAGGCTGACTTGAAAGGTCAGAGACTTACTGCAGAATGGCCAACTTAGGATGAAACTTCCCTTGAACAAAAGCACGACACATTGTGTGACTTAGGTAACATGGATTATAAACTGGGATACATTTGTGATACATGAGGCATCAACAAATGCTCCATATGGTTGGAAGAATAACCAACTGGGGGTCAATATGCGAAAAAACGAGAAAATGTCTCCTAAAGCCATACCAAACCAAAAATATCGAGACGCTGACTCAAAGATTGTGCTTTGTTCAAGGATGACAAGACTGTTGTCAACACAAGAGATAGACGCTTTCCCCCTTATTTTTAGATTTTATTATTATTATTATTATTATTTGTCTTTTTCATGTTATTAAAGCCCGAAAAAGAATAAAAGAGTGTTATGGTATAGTGGAGGAAATACCTATGCTCAAAGCAAGGATGCATGTGTAGGATAAGGACTCTCAGGGGAATGTCTCCTCCGTGGATTAAGGTGTCGAGTCTCAAAGGCATAAATTGCAAGGCTATCAACTAGTAGGAATGCATAAGCAAATGGTTCAACAATAGCTAGTTGAAGTCGACATTTTAATATGTATTGCAATTGCAACTCAACAAAATTTTGGAAGCCCCATGGGTACATTATCCAAAAAGAGATTGAGAGGAAATCACGAGGCTTCAATGCAAAGACATGGCGGGACTAAAGAGGGATTTCGAGCCTACTGAAACAACTGCAACATGGGTGTCAAAAATGCCAGTGAGGTACTAACCGAAATCCCCGCTCGAAAATGTAGAATTATTTTATTTTTCATATTTTTTTAGGGCATCCGCGGGTTGTACACTAGAAAGGCATGAATGTTCGCGTGTTGCACCACAGTGAGTCATGGATATACGCAAAAACAATGTTTTTTTAGTGGCTCTGACGAGGAAAGTTGGGATTTAAGCTTGCAAGTCAAGGACAATGACTAATCCATCCCACAATGCAAATGGTGTGGTGAATTGTGGTAATGGGTTCCAAACATTAACACAAAAACAAAAACATGGGTTATTAGAACCATACCTAGAGCCATTGCCTATCATTCCAATTATTGTTGAAATTTCCCATCAACCAAATTTAGATGAATATGTTCAAAGTGAGGATAGCTTAACCCCTGCTAAATGGGAAAAGTAGGGAATGCCTTGCGTATGATTCAAGCAATAAGATCTCAAGCTTCAAAGGTAAAGTCGAGGGAAAAATCGATTAAGGAAAAGTTATATTTTTAGGGAACTCTGATCTTTATAGGTTTGCATTTACTTAGATTGTTTGTTAATTTTGAATAACACAAAATGTAGCATAACAATGGTTAACCACTATGCCTTTTATCTCTTTAAAATTGTAAATTATTAAAATGATTAGCTTAGGGACCATAGAGGCTATAAGAGTGATTAAAATGGGGACGATAGTGATTATCAACACAAGGACCGTGTGGGTTAGGTAGGTTATTAACACATGGACCTTGAGGTATATATGAGTTATTAGTAACATGACCATCGATATGATTAACATAATGACCATAAGGGATTTTTAACACAAGGAGCATATTGGTTATCAACACAAGGACCACACAGGTTATTAACATATGGAGAATATGCATTATTAGCACAAGGGCTAAAGGGGTTATTATCATAAGGACTATAAGGGTTATTAACTTGGAGGCATGGATTACGAGAGTTATTAATATAGGGACCACAAGGGTTATTAGAACTGGGAGCACATGGGTTATTAGTACAAGGACCATATGGGTTATAGATGTTGTAGAGGTTATTAGTATATGCATAATGGGGATTAGTATCATAGGGAGCTTCAAGGTTATAAATGCCATTAGCAAGAAGAATATGAGCTATTAACATGGAAACCATAGGGGTTATAGGAGGTTATTATTATCAATACCACATGGGTTATAAAGGTCACTATCACATGGACCATATGTGTTATAAAGGTTATTAGCACATGGACCATGCGGGTTATAATAGTTATTGGATTGAGAACCACATGGGTTATGTGAGTTATTTGCACACAGACGATAGAGATTATAGGGGTTATTAACACATGACCATAGGGTTACATGAGTTATTAACATGGTGCCCATAGAGGTTACATGAGTCATTGACATGGGGACCATAGGGGTTACATGGGTTATTAACATGAGGAGTTATTAGAATGTGGACCATAAGTTTATGAAGACTCTAGATATTATTAGCATAAGGATCATAGGGACCACAAGGACTATTAGTACATGAACCTTTGAAGTTATAACGATTATACTGGAAATTAGTAAAGGGACCATAAAAGTTATTAAGACAGGGTGATGAACATGTGACACACACCCACTACGACAACTCAGATTTTCTTTTTCTTTTCGTCTTTTCTTCGAGGGACAGAACCCCCGAATTTCTATGGGGCCTAGCGCAGACCATCCCTTCCCTTATCCTCCTTCATGTGATCGTTGGCTATGACCACAGGCCTTACCAAAAAGGTGCTCCAACTTTCACGATTTGGGGAATCGCGATGCAAGCGTTCCCCTGTTCTCTGTTTTTCAAAATGTCGAAACCCGAAAGGGTCTAACAGATCTTTAGCTCCTCCCTCAGGTCGCTTTTCATACGACTGATCCTATGATCTGGTGCTAATCCTCTAAATGCTTTCGGGGTTTCACGATTCGGGGAATCGCGATGCAAGTGTTCCTCCTTTCCCTTTTTAATCCCCGAGACTCGAAAGCTCGGTATCATCCGGATCTATGGTCTAGATTGTTGACTTGATCAACGACCCGGATTAAATCCTGGCATTCTACCTTTTGGGATTTTGGCGGGGTATTCACTCCTATTTCCCCGATCTCCAGAACCCCAACGACTTTAGATCTTCGCCACGTGTCCCTACAAATGGGCGGTCCAGATTCTTTCGGGACTCCTCCTTCCTACCACAAGACCTTGTCCGTGGACCTAGGGCTCATCCACAGAGCGCATACGAGTTTTGCGTACCGGGATTTTGCGACTGGTGAAGACGAGGGGTCTTGCCCTTGGGTTTCTCAGGTGCCAAAACACCGAAACCCATTCACGCTACACTGATTCGGGGTTTCGCATACCGGGATTTCGTGACTGGCGAAGATGAGGGGTCTTACCCTTTGGTTTCCCGGGTGCCGAAACACCAAAACCTATTCACGCAAAACCGGCTCATCTACAGAGCGCATCGGGGTTTTGGGTATCGGGATTTTGCGACTTGCGAAAACGAGGGGTCTTACCCTTTGGTTTCCCGGGTGCCGAAACGCCGAAACCTATTCACGCAAAACTGGCTCATCTACAGAGCACATTGGGGTTTCGGGTACCGGGATTTCGCGACTTGCGAAAACGAGGGGTCTTACCCTTTGGTTTCCCAGGTGTCAAAACGCCGAAACCTATTCTCGCAAAACTGACTCATCTACAGAGCGCATCGGGGTTTCAGGTATCGAGATTTCGCGACTTGCAAAAACAAGGGGTCTTACCCTTTGGTTTCCCAAGTGCCGAAACGCCGAAACCTTTTCATGCAAAATTGGCTCATCTACAAAGCGCTTCGGGGTTTCGAGTACTGAGATCTCGCAACTTGCGAAAACAAGGGGTCTTACCCTTTGGTTTCCCGGGTGCCGAAACGTCGTGACGTCGAAAACCTGAGAGAACTACTCTCTCTTGTACAAGGTTTCCAGACTCAGATCACATGATCCTTCAACGGTTTCTTGGGTAATTATCTATAGGCTTGGTGACCTGACTGAAAAGCCTTCCTAATTCGACCAGCCATGAACTATGTGTCAGGGGTAAGGTAAACTCGTAGGTTTACTAAAATGGTAGTCTTTTCAAGGAACTCACTCCGGCTCTGGAATGAGAGAGAACTTCCCGGGAGGAGGTGCTTTCGGGAAATCAAACCAGGACATAGCGCGGGTCAAGTAGATAGAACAAATCTCAAGGGAATGGACTCGTATTCTGAATTTATTCATTCTATACATAAACCGATTATGGTCATATAAGTGTAAGCATGCATCCGTTATTTCCGATCAAAACACCAGGCAAACACTTCTATACATAAACCATTTATGAGTGTACAAACATGAACATGCGTCCAAAATATTCAATTCAAGATACAAGATATAAACACTTATAAGAAACACCAGGTGTGACACGACTGCTGAGAGGGGTGCTCGTTTCCACCCAACCATAGGCTCAACGACTCCGAATGAATTTACCACTAGCCACCCCCGAGCTAGACCACGATGCTCGAGATTCAATCTCCTACTTCTAGCTCAACGGAAGTCAAGGATGAAGGTTACTCTCCTTCTCCTCTATTCAGAACTCCCCGTATTTCTCGAGTTTCTCTCGGTTCTCTTCCGCGATCTCTGTCGTGTGTGTTCTTCTCTCTTCCCCTTTACCACACTTCCTTTCTTGCTTTTTCTCTGCAAGATTGCATGTGGCGTGAATTTCCCCGTCCGTGGTCAGGTCTGGGAGTTGTTACGGATGGGCGGTTCACCCCCATCCCCTCATTAACTCTTGAGGAGCCTCCCCACCTACCAATCTGACGGGAAATCCATTCCAGTGTCATAGAGCTACTTTGATCTCTGAGCAAGTAAAAACCAGTACGGTACTGGCCCAGTGGAAGTTAACGCAACCATTCCAGGTCCCTTCCACCACCTCTAATTAGCCGTCGTGGTCTCTTTTAGCACATCCCCCTCCCAGCAGTCATGCAACACATAATCATAACATAATTTACTATCATCGACCTTTTATACAAAGGTTCGTCAAATCAAACATTCACATCTTTGAGTTTGCCATAGTTCTTGGCCAATATAGTTATTTTTACAGACTGGGGGAAACAGGGTGTTACAACATGGAGTAAGCTAATCTTGTAGCAAATAGATTCTCTTTTTTTGTCACAAATCTAGTAAGAATACAGTAGAAATTCCAGGCATGGATGGGTTTTGGACAATTTTGAATTGACTCAACTTGTCAAAAATTTGATCAACATTCCAAATCAATGAGAATTCGAACATTTTTATATTACAAAATTATTTTTTATTACAAGATTCAACATCTCCAATAAAAATGATTAATATAAATATTATAAACACAATAACCATATATTTTTTTTTGTTCGAGTATGGTACCGAGGATAAACCCTAGAATCTTTAGGGTATAAGGCCGATCAACATTGGGGTTCGAAGCCATTACAATAATATACTCGTTAAGAGCTCAACGTGTCATTTGTGGGAATTGAACCTAGGTGGGGAGGATAACAATCATTCTCCCAACCACCCAAACTAAACCTAATTGATATATATATATATATATATATATATATATATATATATATATATATATAATTTTGTGACTGGCGGAATCAACAACTAGTCGGGCATGATATCCCCTGGTCTAGGGGTAACTAAGGAGATCATGTCTCAAGGCCCATAGGTAGCAGACATGGAGTGCAGAGACTCAGATTGACCAACATAACCTGCATGGCCCCTCCTCTTCATGTTGATCATCACTCATCGCCAACAACATAGAAGCATCCGCTACCTCAGAATTGGATCCCAAAAAGACAATAAGTCTTGCTTCATGAGGTAACAAGTTTGGTGTTATGGAAAGTGTCACTTTAATATTTGAAGCATTTGAGCATGTTGCAAAGAATCCTTTATTGATTATGGAATCTTTGCTTGGAAGTTATACCTTTTGCCCAATTTCACCTTGGTGGTTGTCATTGTGTCCTAGCAAGTTGGTCACACTCAGGAAAAGGGTTGTTGCTGGGTATTTCTTTGAAGGGTCATCATACCATTCCCATTCATAATTAACATTTTCCACACTTCTTCCCCTCCATCTCCTCATATTTTGGGTTTTCGGGTTCATTGACACCAAAAATAAATTGTACCTCATTTCATGAGAAGAAGGGGCTAAAGGCCTAGAGGTGTCGTAGTTGGAAAAAAGATAAAAGCCAATATTATCCTTCTATATGTTCGCCTTGATGTCATGGGAACAATAAAATGATTCTCCAAAAAATGAAGGACCTGCAAAAGAAATCACATAATTAATAAATGTTCCGCTTGTTGGGGAAATGCATTTTGTGGTGTCCCTTACTTTCCATTGCATATGACACTCTATGTGTTTATATCTTCAAGCGACAATGTGGCACTCTTTACTTTCCATTGCACATAATACTCAATGTTTTGGACCTTAATCAATTAATGGCAATAAAAGGGCTTGGAAAAATGTTGCATTGCGGACGAAGGCCAACACACCCTCTACAAATAAAGGTACCCATAAAAGAGATAATACAAACCCTTGTATGTCAAGAACCTCATGCCTATAAGTCTTGTCCCAATCCACCTCATATTCATTTCATCACTTAGATGGGGTCTTCTTGAGAAACATTCTTTGACTTGGGGATTGATTTACCCAATAGGGCACCTTAACACCCCTCCCATATCTAAATTTGGCAAAGTTTATAGGGTCTTTGAGCATTTGTTTAATTTGAACAGGGGGGTTTGATGCACATGTTTGGGTGGTTCTCTTATTAGATGTGGCTTACTTAGCATGATTCATGTGACTTGTGGACCCTTGAAAGGCGTACTCATTTGTCTTTGCAGGACCTTGCCCACAAGATGGATGCTAGACCCCACGTCTGGGGCACCATATGATGATAAGCATTGCACATTGACGATGAAGGGCATTGCCTTTGGAGGCATATTGGCATGGTTAGAGGATGAGACTCCACCCTTCTTCACTTGAACATTAGCCTTTTGGAGGCCTAGATGTCACCCTCCTAGCCCTTAGCGTCACCTAGTGTAACACCCTGTTTCCCCCAGTCTGTAAAAATAACTATAGTGTCCAAGAATTATGACAAACTCAAAGATGTGAATGTTTGATTTGACGAACCTTTGTATAAAAGGTTAATGAATGTAAATTATGTTATGAATATATGTTGCATGATTGCTGGGAGGGGGATGTGCTAAAAGAGACCAAGATGGCTAATGAGAGGTGGTGGAAGGGACCTGGAATGGTTGCGTTAACTTCCACCGAGCCAGTACCGTACTGGTTTTTACTTGCTCAAAGACCAAAGCAACTCTCTGACCTTGGAATGAATTTTCCGTCAGATTGGTAGGTGGGGAGGCTCCTCAAGAGTCAATGAGGGGATGGGGGTGAACCGCCCATCCGTAAAAGCTCTCAGACCTGACCATGAACGGGGAAATTCGCGCCACATGCAATCTTGCAGAGAAAAGGGCAAGAGAGGAAGTGTGGTAAAGGGTAGAGAGAGAGAGAGAGCACGTGCAACAGGGATTGTGAAAGAGAATTGGAGAAACTCTGGAAACACAAGGATTTATGAACATAGGAGAAGGAGAGTAACCTTCGTCCTAGATTATTTTTCTGTATCAGGAGAAGGAGAGTAACCTTCGTCCTTGACTTCCGTTGAGCTGGAAGTAGGAGACTGAATCTCAAAGCATCGTGGTCTAGCTCGGGGGTGGCTAGTGGTAAATCCATTTGGAGTCACTGAGCCTACGGTTGGGTGGAAACGAGCACCCCTCTCAGCAGTTGCATCATGCCTGGTGGATCTGATAAGTGTTTTATCCCTTGTATTTTGAATTGGATATCATGAATACATGCTCATGTTTATATGCCCATAATGATTTCTGTGTAGAATGATTGCCTAGTGTTTTAGACTGGAAATAATGGATGCATGTGTATACTTACATGCCATAGTTGGTTTATGTACAAATGATTAAGTCTGGGGCATGAGTTTGCTCCACCAAGAATCGTCTTGTTTGCTTGATTCTCGTAATATTCTGGGAAGGCTCCTCGAGAGTACTCTTCCCCTGGAATTACCCCATAAACCTTGGAACCGTACCGAACCTTTACCTAGAGACTCGACTAAGATCAGGGACAATTGCCCAAGAACCGTCTGAAGGTTCATGTGATCTGAGTTTGGAAACCTTATGCAAGAAAGAGTAGCTCTCTAAGGTCTCAGAGTCGTGGGAGTTTGAAGCTCTGAGAGGTTGAATTTCGTGATTCAAGCTCAGAAAGGATAGCGAGTCCAATTATCGAAAGAGAACACCCCATCGTTTGGTAGACGAACGGTCGGAATCCTTTCGGAAATACCCCAGATCAGTCAAGACCGATGGATCTAGAGGAGGAGCACAGGCGTTAACACCTCGACCCCTTCAGCCTTCGCAAGTAGCGATGGGATCCAGGACCGTCGATCCAAAGATCTGTTGGAGCTCTATTGACCGTCGATCTCAACCTTTGCATAGGAAGGAGAGTGGACTCGACAACGTCCTGAAAGTCCCGAAGTATTCAGAACCGTCCATTGGCACTGAATACTTGGAGTGGTCAAGGGTAGGACTGCACGAACTCACGATTTGCGAAATCGCGACGTGATCATGGTCGTTGGATCCAAGCCACGAGAGAACCGTTGGATTAGAACCTTCGCGTGGTATCGCATATCGGGGGTTCAAAGGTTGAAATAATTTCTTTTCGATTGCAGAAGTCGCGAAGTGCCGAGCATCGAGGGCTCGTGCGAACACGTGGCACATCCATTAGGTGGGGACCGCATGGTTGACAGGTGGCGTAACAACAAGCCCTCAAAGAAAGGTGGGAGCGGGTGACAGGTGGTGGACACATGTCGCCTGGGAAAGAGTCAACCCATTGTTGACTTATCGTGGCTCGGGGTTTCAAAGGATGAAGAAGTTACACCCTGATCGCTAAGGTCGCGAGATGTCGAGAGTCGAGGTCTCGTGCGATGGGCGGCAGCGACACAACTCGTAAGCAGAGTACAGTGGAGGAGACAAGTGGCGTGTACACGTCGCTTTGGCAGAGTCCACGTAACATTGACCTTTCGCGTTTCAAGGATTCACAAAGGAGGAGCACGAGGGCTCAACGCTCCAACTCGCGAAGTCGCGAGTTGCGAGTAGTGCTAGTGTTTAGCCTAGCCTACGATTATATGTAGCAGGCACTAGTGAGGAGGGAGCCATACCCGTATCGCATCTCGAGTATCAGCGATTGAAGAAAGAGGAGTCGAGAGCCTTGACTCTCCAACTCGTGAGTTGCGAAAGGCGCTTGCACTAAGGCCAGGTTGTGGTCGCTTGGAGGAGGATAAGGGAAGGGATGGTCTATGCTAGGCCCCATAGAAATCCAGGGATTCTGTCCTTCGGAGAGAAAAAAAGACAAAAAATCTAGCTCGTCATAGTGGGTGTGTGACAAATTGGTATCAGAGCATGGTTACAACAGTTGGCCTGCTTGGGCTCATGAATGAGTTGTGCAGAAACTCCATTTGAAGTACTCTTAAAAGGAGTAACCCTCTATCTTAACCCCCTTTATCAAAAGTCAAAGTTAAGAATGAAAATTCCTATTGTGTGTATGAATTTGAAAAATATGAATTATGCGCTGGTTATGAATGAATATAAATATTGACTAACAACAAACGTTTTTCCTACACACAAGCGGACGATCAATCGCGGGAAACTGCAGACGCATAGAATGGTGACGCACCACGAAGTGGGGGATGGCTCCCACAATAGAGATGGAGAGTCTGACGAAAGGAGGGCGGTAGAGACCCCTCCAGATCTAGCTGAGACTGTGAGGAACCTCATGGTCAAATTACAGAGCTGGAAGGCCGACAATGAGAGGTTGATAAAAGGGCAAGAAAAGCAAACAGAAATTAATGCAGTCTTGCTGTAGAGTTTATCCGACATACAAAGACAATTGCAGCATGGACCTGATACCAGTCACGCGGATCGACGACAGACAAAGAAAAGTCGAAGTCCACCTGAGATACATAAACGTGGTCTTTTAAGTGGCACACTGGGAAGAGCACCTCGAGAAAGGTCCACCCAAGAGATAAGGGACAAGTGTCGGACGATTACTCCGGAAAGGAAAAAGGCGACTCAAAGGGATCTTCTAGTAGTAGAACTAGATCTTATTCCCGAAGAAAATGGAAGAAGCGAAAGCATTCCAAAATTCATAATCTCGAAGAATTCAAGAAGGCCAAACCACCCTCTTTCGACGGTGAAATAAAGAAGGGGGAGGAAGCGGAGGTATGGCTGCTTGGACTAAAGAAGTATTTCAGAGTCCATGACTTCTCAGAAAACTTGAAGGCCCGAGTAGCCACTTTCAACTTGAATGGAAAGGCTTCCATTTGGTGGGAAGACCTTAAGAATGTAAAAGAGATTCACAAAGAGGACCTATCTTGGGAATGGTTTGAGAAATACTTCAGGAAGAAGTATCTGTAGGAAAAGTATTTCGATGAAAAGACTAAAGAATTCTATGAACTCAAGCTGGGGCAACTCACCATAGAGGAATATGTCAACAGATTCCTCGAGTTGCTGAGGTACGTACCCTATATAAAAGCAGAAAAGACAAAGGTGCGACGATTCATCAGTGGACTACCTAAGGACTATCAGAACAGGATCGAGTTTGACGAGCCAAAGACCCTAGAAGACACTATTCAAAAGGCAAGATATTGTTACGAACAGCTTGGGCGTTGGACATAACCTTGCGAAGGCTGGAAGCAGAAGAATAGTTCGGTATTCCAGAAAAAGAGGTTTAAATCCCTAAGATTTAGAAACTATAAAAAGGACTCAAGGATGAGCTTCTCAACCCGAAGTGTACATCATCAAAATTTCCCCTCCCAGAGCGAAAATAAACCTTCTGGATCTACCCTAGGAAAGATTGATAACCCAAAGAGAGAACCCTTGAAATGTTGGGGTTGTGGAGAAGAACATCTACTGAGAGACTGCCCGCACTGACAACAGAACAGTCGGAGAATTTACAACGTTCAAGAAGCTACCACCGTCAATGACGTGGCCAGGAGTGTGCCGCAAATTTATGCAGCCTTGGATAATAAATAAGATGAGCACCAAGCTTCAGTGGTGGAGATGGAAGGTATGATCACCAACCATCTATTGTCTATTCTAATCGACCCTGGTTCGAATTTGAGTTATATAGCTCCTAAGGCTGTTGATAAGTGTAAATTACAACCACATAAACACGCCAAGCCATGGTTGGTACAATTAGCCACTGGCACCAAAAGAAAGGTAGCGAAGGTCATACCAGCTTGCCAATTCACTATGGGTGAATTCCCCACCCAAGCAACCCTTAACATACTACCCCTAGGATCATATGACCTGTTGATTGGTATGGACTGGCTAGCCACATGTAAAACCAGATTGGACTGTTACCATAAAACCTTAGAATGTGTAAGTGAAGGAGGAAGAAGGATAACCCTTCAAGGGATCCAAAAACCTATCTCGGTGAGATGAATATCAGCCCTTCAAATGAGAAAGTATTGCAGAAAGGGATGTCCACTATATGCGATATAGGTGTTGGAATCAGTTGAAGATGACAAACCAAGCCTTGAAGACCACCCCACACTAAGAGAATATAGAGATGTATTTCCGGAAGAGGTACCGGGTCTACCTCCGAGAAGGGACATTGACTTATCGATAGAACTTGCACCAGGAGCGGTGCCAGTGTCTAGGACACCCTACAGGATGAGCACACCCGAGCTAGTTGAGCTTAAATTAGAACTAAAAGAAATGATGGACAAAGGCTATATCTGGCCCAACGTTTCCCCATGGGGAGCACCAGTTCTGTTTGTGAAGATGAAAGATGGTACCCTCCGACTGTGCATAGATTATAGATAGCTCAATAAGGTAACCATAAAGAACAAGTACCCCTTACCTAGGATCGATGACCTGTTCGATCAATTGGGAGGTGCTTCCATCTTCTCAAAGATTGACTTGAGATCTAGATATCATCAAGTCTGAATCAAGGGTGAAGACATCCACAAAACTGCCTTCAAGACGAGATATGGTCACTATGAGTTTGTGGTAGTACCATTTGGATTAACCAATGCCCCTGCCACTTTTATGTGCTTGATGAACAATGTGCTCAGCAAATTCCTAGACAAATTTGTACTAGTTTTTATTGACGATATATTAATTTACTCCAAGAATAGAGAGGAACATGAGGAACATCTTAGACTTGTGCTTCAAGTGCTAAGAGGACATCAGCTCTATGCCAAATTCAGCGAGAGTGACTTTTTCAAAAAGCAAATACATTACTTGGGCCATATCATATCTGAAGAAGGAGCAACAGTAGACCCTGACAAGATCAGGTCTATCATGGAATGGCCTACTCCAAAGGACGTTTCAGATGTCAGATCCTTTATGGGCTTAGCAGGATACTATAAGAGATTTATAAAAGGATTCTCCAAGATTGGTTGTCCAATCACTGCCCTCTAGAAGAAGGGAGCTAAATTCACATGGACACAAGAATGTGAAGAAAGGTTTCAATCCCTAAAACATCTACTGACCCACGCATCCGTGTTGAAGATCGTCGATTCCGAAGATGACTTCCTCGTGTGCACAGATGCCTGCAAGGAAGGGCTCGAAGGAGTCCTTATGCAAGGAGGAAGTGTAGTCTGCTATGAATCCCGAAAATTGAATGAGCACGAAGTCAACTACATGATCCATGATCTAGAACTGGCCGCCATAGTGCAGGCCTTAAAAATGTGGAGGCATTACCTCCTGGGAAGGAAATTTGTACTTATGACAGACCACTGTGGATTGCGATATCTGTTTGACCAACCAAAGCTCAATGCGAGACAAGCTAGGTGGATGGCCTTCCTTAGCGAGTTTGATTTTGAAATCAAACATATTAAAGGAAAGGAAAATAAGGTGGCC
The DNA here is from genome assembly GCA_009831015.1 of Picea engelmannii. Taxonomy (NCBI): domain Eukaryota; kingdom Viridiplantae; phylum Streptophyta; class Pinopsida; order Pinales; family Pinaceae; genus Picea; species Picea engelmannii. Next base: position 55,618 of record ML800181.1, read on the forward strand.
GATGCCCTTAGTAGAAGTATGAAAACAATTCACCTGACAGTGGTGAGCACCTGCGAGATGAATGTCAAGGAAAGAGTCAGGAATGCACAAGAAACATACACATTCTTCCAGACCGTGACCTCGTACCTGGAGCAAGAACCCACAGGGATAAAGTATGAAGGCTACCAGATGATAGATGGAGGTCTGCTAACTTACAAAAACAGATTGTATATTCCAGATTGTGATGACTTGAAGAGGTTCATAATGGATGAACTACATAAAAGACCATATACTGGTCATCTAGGATACCAGAAGATGATCATGGCCACCAGGAAACAATTCTATTGGTCTGGATTGAACAAAGACATAGCCAAGTACTTAGCCAAATGCATAGAATGCCAACAGGTTAAAGCAGAACACCGACACCCAGCAGGATTATTACAACCTCTACCAATCCCGGAATGGAAATGGGAAACCATCTCCATGGATTTCATCACCGGATTACCAACCTCGACC
>ML800181.1:117441-134232 GCA_009831015.1 Picea engelmannii
TAGCTTGTGCCACTCACCATATTATTGCCTTGACCTATTTATTTACTGATGCAATATAATGTAACTTATTAGTATAGGATTCTGAACAGCTTCTATACTGATTTATTTTAGGACTGATGAAATTATAGTGTCTATGCAATTAATCTGCTTAACCTTTTGGTTTGCTTTTGGATTTGTTGTTCTTTATTTTCTGCTGGTAGTAACTAGCCTATATGGAGAGTGGGATACTCCCAGACATGAAGACCTTGATTTACACTTGCCTATGTCAAAGGCATTTATTTTTGAATTACTCTGATCTTGTTGTACTGATTTTCTTTCTCAGTCAATGTGGATGATGCTATGGTTGACATAATTCGCCAATTGAAAGGAGTTTCAAGTGGTCTTCGACATAGCATTGCTGGCTCTTCATCTGCAGAATTACATTTGGAACGAAAAGGAGATTACAGGAATTTGCCTTGGACATCTGATACGGCTTTTATGAAGGATACACATTGGGACAGAATGAATAGATCCCACTATCTTTCAGATGAAGAGGAGGGTGTTCAAGAGGGTGGTGATGGGGAGACTCATTTCCTGGCACGAAGTGATGGTTGGCAGTCTGACACTGAATTGCATGAAGAATATTTTGCTTCTCGTTCAAATCTAAACTTGGGAGGCATTCCTATGAGTTCATCTTTGGAGAAAAGTCAGCAGTCTGACAAAACATATGAGACCATTGGGTCGGATGAATCTTCTGCTACTGGCTCTTTGACAGGGTCTGAAATGATAGATGATGGAACTGGAGTTCCTCAAGAGGTAACTTATGCAAATTTTGTTGTATTGACCATCTTTTTTCAGGTTATTGTTTGGCATTTGTAATTGACCCCTCTGTTTATATGACTAGGTTTCTCATGTATTAGTACATTTGTGGCTGTTGTTAAGCATGAATGCCATGAATTCATGGGCACAATAATAACTTTAAATTTGGTTTGCAGTCGGTTAGTATAGTGATTGCCCTGTTTCTTGATTTGGCTATAATCATCCTGTCAGTTGGATGTCTTTTCATGAACTTTTGTTGATAGTATTAAAAGTAAACTCTCATGTCTTTTGAACTAAAAAGATGGATACTGTCTGCTTCGTAGTGGTCCTGGTAGGCTTGTGTATTATTTTTAATTAATGTGAATCCATGTATCCTTGCTCATCCATTTACTTTGTAAAAACCACTGACAATTGCAGTTGATGAAAGGCATTTCTTATTTGATTGGAAAGAAGTTGCATTTGCCTTATCCCTTATGCTTGGCTATTTATTTCCATGTTTATCATTTCTTTTTTTTTTGCGGAACATGTTACAGATATTTGATTTTCTTACACTCCGTTGTAACAGTTCTTCATAAACCATAATCACAGGACACTTTTTCTTTGTCTATGAAATATTTGTTTAGAAGGAAGATCAAGAAAACAAGTGGTGCAGCCTGTCTCAATCAAGGCTGTTGGGAGTGGGAGTGCAAAGCACTAATTTCAAAAAGACTTTGGGAGCGTTTTTTATATAATATATATTTTGGTGCATATATATTCAAAAAAGGCTGCATAAAATATGAAAACATAGACTTTTATAGTACACTAATGACCATCATTGAACCATCAACCATTTAGTACACAAATAACATCAACCATCTGGCAGTTATAACTTATAGCATACACACCAAAAAAATTATAGCATTGTCGTCACATGATCAACCATAACATCAATCTTCAAGTTTCAAGTTTCAGCATATAACATTTGTCATCAACAAACTATAGCAGATAACATCAACTGTGAAATGTGTTAATATATCTTAACCCAACACTGGCAGATTTTTCTGAATAAAACTGATTTATTGAATAAATGCACAGCTAAGTTACTTAATGAAATTAATCGGCGGAAGCAATTAAAACAAAACCAAACACATTGCACAAGAAATTTCTGGGTAAATAACCCCTGGGAAAACTTCGAAGGGAAAACCAGTTCTGTGAGATTTATTATTATTATTCTGGGCTCCCATCCTGGGAAAATGGTCCACCTGAGGAATACAAAAACAACAGATAGCCAATCCCTACAAACCTCAAGATCAGTACTTTGATCTTGCTGGTTGGCTGCCATCTCCCTTGCTGCCCCTTTGCTCCTATCCTCACCCCCCTGCCATCCACACTTGGATGAATGTCCTTCTCCAACCAATCAATGAGAGCTCACTCTTTCACTTTGTGTGTGACACAAGCACATGAGCAAAGAATCCCTCTTTGCTCCATTGTACTTTCTGTGTGTATCTCATCCTCTCACTTAGTTCCTTTTATAACGTTGAGTTAACCCTAAATCCAAAACCCTAGATCTCCTAAAGTGATCAAGGGTTGAGATTAGATCTCCCCTTCACTTTAAATCTAATGGCTAGGATTTAATCAACTAACTTAAGTTATTAATGCCAAGAACTTAGGAATTTAACTTAATTAAATTCACATTGATTAAAAAGGTCATTCACTTTAATTATTGACTCATAAAGTGAACTTCCTAAGGTTCTGAGAGGCATAACGGACGTCTTCCACATGCTAGACACCAAGCCTACGTGGAAGTACCTGTCCGATGTTAAATACACCAACACTCCCTCTTAGTGAGGAAGGTACTTCGACCACTCGAAGGTGGCTCTGTCTTCCTTGTCAGATCTGCTACCATGGATGCTCCCTTTGACATGAAAGCTATCCCTGTCATCTCATTCAAACCCTTTTGTGAAGACCTTTTAGTGGTTTCCCGGATACTTCCTTGGGACCCGCTGCCCGGACCTGCTACCCGGACACATTGCCTGGACATGCTGCTTGCTGCCTGGGCATGTTGCTCGGACATGTTGCTTGAACCTACCCTGGGCTGCCCACAACCTTTTGCTGCTGCCCGATGACTTCTGCAGTTTCTCAAGTCCTTTTGGGTGCTGCCTGACTACTTTCTGGGCTGCCCAACAACTCTTCTTGCTACCCACGGCTGCCTGACGACTGTCTTGGCTTGCTGGCAGCCCTCCTGGCCTTGCTGGTTGGCCTGGGCTGGCCGACGACTCGCTGTACGACCCAACCAATGACTCTCCTTTTTCTTCTGCCGGCTGCACATACGGCCCGCGATTTTTCATAGTGCTCTCACCACTCGGCTGACCTCCACTCGCACAACCCGCACCTGTCGTCACCTTCTTTTCCAACCTCCTGTTTGCTGTTGGCTGCTGTACCCATGCAGATCTACTATCTACTGGTGGTTGCCTCACTACATCCAACCGACGGTTGGCTGCTCTGCCTATTAGCAAAAACTATCCGCATGGATTTCCTTGCTTGGTCGACGACTTACTCCCAGTCGTCTTCCCTCTGCACGCGCAACTGCTCCTTAACCGCTGTCCTCTGCTCCCAGCACGGATCTTCTGCAGTAACCGTCGGATCCTTCTTCAACAACTCCAATCGACAACTTCTCAGCCCAACTCAACTGCCTGATCCACCTGCGGTGCCAGTTGTTGATCAACCTCACACCCAATTTGCAACTACACTTAGCAACCACAACCTGTATGCATCCGTATGCAACACGACGACTACCGTACGTTGTACTTCTATTTTTTTTTTAATTTATGATTTCTCACTTTACCTTGCAGCCTGCAAAATTAATTTTCCTACGCTGCAAAAATCTTGATCTCAACAAATCTGGTTTCTTTAGAGTCTCGACTCTGATACCATGTTAATTTATCTTAACCCAGAACCGACAGATTATTCCGAATAAAACAGATTTATTGAATAAATGCACAACTAAGTTACTTAACAAAATTAATCAGTGGAAGCAATTAAAACGAAAATCAAACACATTGCACATGAAATTTCTAGGTAAATAACCTTCGGAAAAACCCCGAAGGGAAAACCAATTCTGTGATATATATTATTATTATTCTGGGCTCTCGTCTTAGGAAAATAGCCCACCCGAGGAATACAAAAACACTAGATAGCCAAGCCCTACAAACCTCAAGATTAGTCCTTCGATCTTGCTGGTTGGTTTCTATCTCCCTTGCTGCCCCTTTGCTCCTATCCTTGCCCCCCTTCCCTCCACACTTGGATGGATGTCCTTCTCCACCCAATCAATGAGAGCTCACTCTCTCACTCCGTGTGTGACACAAGCACATGAGCAAAGAATACCTCTTTGCTCCAATGTACTTTCTGTGTGTATCTCATCCTCTCACTTAGGCTGCCTTTTATAACGTTGAGTTAACCCTAAATCCAAAACCCTAGATCTCCTAAAATGATTAAGGGCTGAGATTAGATTTCCCCTTCACTTTGGATCTAATGGATATGATTTAATCAACTCACTTAAGTTACTAATGCCAATAATTTAGGCATTTAACTTCATTAAACTCACATTAATTAAAAAGGTCATTCACTTTAATTATTGACCTCATAAAGTGAACTTCCTGAGGTTCTGAGAGGCATAATAGATGACTTCCACATGCTAGACATCGAGCCTATGTGGAAGTACCTTTCCGATGCTAAATACATCAACAAAATGAAACAAGCCATCATGACCAAAGATTGTAGAATGCAGTCAGTAGTTCAAATTTAAACCATAAACCACTATATAATGTTTACAAAATAGGCCATAAAGAGTTGAAAAATAATTCTAAGTTCTAGAATCTAGAGTCTAAACTAAAAAAGACAAATAATTCTATTATCTACTAAGCTTTCCTCTTTCTATTTAGAAGTTATTAGTTATAGTGGATTTGAAATTAGTGATCATGCTGAATGAAGGTAGAACAAGGACAAAATGTTGACAGAGACTGTTCTTATTAATGATTGTAGAGACCTAGTTGGAAAAGATGAAGATGTTAAGTAACCTGTTCTTCACTTACATAAGAAGGCTTAATATATTAACTGAAGCCTGATTTTTAATGTTGGAGCTGCATGGGGTCAATTAGGAATTGATCTAAAGTGGTAGCTCATAGGAATTATGGATTTTGGTTTGAGACTTGGACTAAGGTCATTGAACATGGAGTGTGTGTTGTTTGTAGACTTGATAATTTTCCAATGTTTGCATTGTCCATGGAGGGAAGCGTGCCCATGGAGGGCAGCGCCTCATTTAGGTATTGTTACCCCCTCACATCTAGGGGTAATTAGAGAAGATTTTTTTCTCCTATGATCCACATCATAGACAATAGTCGTACACATGACATTCTTGGTTCTCCACAGACAATTGCCCACAGATGCCCACTTTATGCTTAGCTCTCTCACATCAACACAAATGAGGTACCTTGTTTTAATGCTTCATATTAAGTGTTCATGCTCAATGAATTTGAGATTAAAATAGTGATCACGAGTTGAGTTAGATGATGGATCATGATGCTTTGAATTTATACCTTTTGCCTTGTTTCACCTTGGTGGTCATCATCATCTCCTAGTCAAGCGTTGTCACTCTTGGGAAGAGTTTTACTACTGGGGGGCCATGATAGGGGTAACATGTCCATATCCCAATCCACACATAACATGCTCCATCTTTCCCATTTTTTGTTATCCCTTCAGGCTTCTTTTGGGTTGGTTGTCATATGTCACCCATATAGGTTCATGCTTCATAATCCCATGAGAAGACGCAACTAGAACGCTTGAGGTTGATGCAACTTGATATAATAGAAAAAAAATAAAAGAAAGGAAAAGCAAAGTCAAGGGCCAAGAAAGAATAAAAAACATGAGCTCCACCCCCTCGCTAAGAGGCCATCACCCCAAGTCCTACACAATGAATGCATACCTAAAAAGGACTTAGAAAATGAAAGTCAAAAGCCAAAAAAGATTGAATAAATAAAGAAAACGACAAATAGGGGTTTGGAAAGACATTGTGCTGTGGAAAGGGCAACTCATTGTCTAAGCGCTCCCTCATACAAAGGCGCTCATGAGGATGAATATCATACATAACCTCACATGACTATGTGGCACTATCCATGAAGTAAACCCCAAACTATACCATAAATCATTACACATATTCTTTGATGGGTCTTTTGGGAAATGCTCCTTTTCTTATGTACTAACACACCTAACAGGGGTTAATGATGATCCTCCCATACCTAAACTTGGCAAATTGTATAGGTTTACGAGTTAGTGTGAAGTTTGAAAAGGATGCTTAATGTGATCTATCTAATGGCTTTTACATTGACATGTCTCTATTTTTATGTTGCATTTGACTTGTGTATATGCCTCTGAGTTGATGGATACATTTGACCACACGAGCCCCTTCTTGGACGATGTACTTCACATGGTTACTCACTTGGATTGAGCCTTGGTCCTTTGGAGGACGTTGATGAAGATTTTCTAGCTCCTATCAAGCTGCCAACTAGGTCCGTCTTTGACCTCAAGTTGGCTCTAAGTTTTAACTGACTAACAATGGTTTGCTGCTGTTTTAGGACAAAAAACTGTTTAGTAACTTCTTCGCTGATTTGTTACGGTTACATAGGCCATTTAGGTGCTCTAGCATGTAGTTTTAGTCACCAAACGTTAGCACATGCATACCAAAATATATGTAACACACCTAGAGATCTTTACTGCTGAAAAATGCTGTAGTTCTAAACTAACATACATGAAAATGAACACGGGTATTTTTGGTCAACATGACCCTGGATAAAACCCCCTCGGGGAAAACAAGTTTGGAATATAAGTGTATATATAGGGAGAATGGAAGGTGGAATACAACAAGTACAATATATAGAAGAACCTGATACAATAGTAGCTTGATCCAAGCTGCAACACAAGCCCAACTGAAGCAAGAGCGCCCTCCATAAATGCTGACAAGACCACTGAACTGGAGTTAACTGCCAACTGGAAGCTTTGATGAAGAAACCCCTCCATGGTACTTTGATACTGATGAGTAGCCTCCCTCTGAAACAAACCTCACTGCAATCTGAGCTCTGAAAGTCCTCCCTGCTGTTGATGCGCCCTCCTCCAAGCAACAACCTCCCCACTAAATAAATGAGGACCAAAGCTTGCTGGCTGCCTCCATGGATAGAAGCGCCCAAGCTTTCTTCAACACATGCAACAAACCTCATCCTCATGTTCTCTCTCAAACTCTCCAAGTGAACAAATGAGTGAATGAGCTCCTCCTTGCCCTTTGCGCCCCTCTTGAACCTCAATAAGGAAACCTAAAGTTTGGACGGTTGAGATCATCCAATCTCATGTCCAATCAATGGTTGAGATCATCGCATAATAATCTCACTCTCAAACCCACTTTGGGTTAAGTTCCCTAAGTTCACTTTATGTTTCCTAATTCACCCACAGAGTGAATTAATAGTCATTTAGGATAAAATGACCAAATTTCACTTTTGACTTAAATCTCCTAGGTCAAAGTGAAATTAGACATAAAATACAAGGCACAAAGTACATAGTACTTCCCACATGTGTTTAGGAGCTCACAAACACATGGGGAACACTTCCCAAGGTACATAATCTCAACACTCCCTCTTACCGAAGAAAGTGTTTCTCACCAAGCCCATCTTGTCTCTGAAGTAGACATGTTTGCCCCTTGGCAAGGCCTTGGTGAGGATGTCTGCAATCTACTCATCAGTCGATATATACTGTAACTGCACTGCCCCTCTCTGATGAAGTGATATCTGATCTCAATGTGCTTCGAACAGTCATGGAAAACTGGATTCTCAGAGAGTTTGATACAACTCTGATTATCGCAGTGTATGACGGTTGGTGGCATCTCCTGACCAAATAATCCTACCAGCATCTTACGAAGCCAAATGGCTTCGCAACTGGCATGACTGGCTGCCATGTACTCTGCCTCGACGGAACTCAAAGCAACTGACTTCTGCTTCTGGCTGATCCAGGAAACAAGTCCTGATCCCCAACCAAAGCAGCACCCTGAGGTGCTTTTCTTGTCAGTAGCACATCCTGCCCAGTCTGAGTCAGTGTAGCCAACCAAACTGACCCCACCACCTCTGATATAGTCCAGGGAAAAATCAACTGTCCCAACAATGTACCTCAACACATGTTTTGCCCCAATCTAGTTAACACTCCTCGGCTCTACCATATGCTGGCTGAGAGTGTTCACGGCAAAACAAATATCTGGTCTAGTGTTGACCAGATACATAAGTGAACCGATCAACTGCCTATAAACTGTAGGATCTACCAACTGGGAATATGAAGCACTAAGATTCTTCCAGTGGGTAACCATGGGTGTCGACATAGGTCTGCAAACCTCCATCTGAAATCTGCTCAGAATATCTGTAGCATACTTCCCCTGCCTGAGAAATATGTGTCACTCCTCCTGCCATACCTCCATACCCAGAAAATAGTGCATCAACCTAATGTCACTCATCTCAAACTCTGATGCAAGTCCCAGCTTGCACTCAACTATGAGATCCTTGACTCCTGTGATGAACAAGTCATCCACATAAAGAATGAGAGTGAGCGTGTCCTCACCTCTAATGATGTAATAGGGGTTAGGATCAACATCGCTCTTCTCGAAGCCCATCTGAAGCAAGTATGTGTCAATATGTGAATACCAAGCTCGGGGAGCTTGCTTTAGACCATAAAGTGCCTTTCTCAAAAGACACACGTGAGTCTCCCTCTCACTCACCTCAAACCCCTGTGGCTGTTCAATGTACACCTCCTCATCTATAAAGCCATTCAAAAATGCGGTCTTCACATCCATCTGATGAAGGCTCCAACCCATCTCTGCCGCTATGGCAATAATACTCCTGATCGAGGTGTATCTCGCAACTTGTGCGAATGTCTCATCATAATCGACTCCCTCTATCTGAGAGAAGCCTCGCGCCACAAAACGGGCCTTGTGTTTCTCTATGCTGCCATCTGCAACATACTTGGTTTTGTACAACCACCTGGAAGTCACAACTGACTTCCCCACTGACCTCAAAACCACCTCCCAAACATCGTTGCGCACAATGGAGTCATACTCCTCTACCATGGCCTCTCTCCAGACCTACTGGTCCACTGCCTGCGCAAATGTCTGTGGCACAGTATCTGTGATACTCGTCACTAAAGCCAAATATGATCCAAGTCTGACTAGAGGTCTACTCTCTCTGATCTGGCTCTTGGGATCCCCTACATTCTCCTTGGCCTCCTTCAGGGTCTTCTGAAACCATCTAGGTCTCCTCTTCCTTGAAGCGGTGAATGGAGAAGTAAGGTCTCTCTGCCCAAGAGTAACTGCCTCAGGTCTAGTCTCAACACTCTGAGATCTCGAAGCCTCTGCCCCCTCTGACTGAACACCCTCTGATTGTGACCCTAAAGCTGTGCATGGTGACCCTGTCACCCTTGATGCTGGCGTACCATAAACCTAAGGCTGTGCTCCCTCTGAGGCATCAATCGGTGCCTCTGCATCATCCTCCACACTGAATCTCGACTCAAGAAATCTCTGAAAATCCCTATCCTCCTCACATCTGACATCTCTGCTCACCACCACTCTCCTAAGTGATGGAATGTAGATACGATAGGCTTTGGACACCTCTGAGTATCCAACTAGAATCCCTTGCAGGGCTGTGGGGTCCAACTTTGTCCTCTTCTCTGAGGGGACATGAGAATAGGTCAAGCACCCAAAGATCCTGATGTGATCAACATCGGGCCTCCTACCAGTGAAGGCCTCCTGAGGAGTCATCTTCTCCAATATCCTGTGGGGGCTCTTGTTCTGCAGGTAAACTGCAGTAGCACTCGCCTCTACTTATAGGTAAAGAGGCAAAATCTGATCTTGCAGCATGGATCTCGTTGCACTGATGATAGCCCGATTCTTCCTCTCGACAACCCTGTTTTGCTGGGGGTTGTATGGTATGGTCATCTCTCTTCTGATCCCATCCTGGGCACAAAAGACTACAAACTGTGTGGAGGAATACTCTCCTTTGTTATCCGACCGCAAGACCTTGATCCTCTTTCAAGATTGGTTCTCCACAAGAGCTCTGAACTCTTGGAACCTCTTGAAGACCTCACTCTTGGTCTTCAGGAAATAGATCCAAGTCTTCCTTGAGTAGTCATCAATGAATGTGAGATAGTACTCACAACCACTCAAGGACTTCCGAGACATGGGTCCACACACATCCGTGTGTACTATATCCAGTATCCCAGCTAACCTGGTGTCACTGCTAGGGAACGAGGCCTTGGTAAACTTACCAAGTGCACACCCTCTGCAAACATCCTGATGCTCTGTATTGATCTGTGGCACTCCGGTCACAACCTCTCTTTGTCCTTCGAGAGCTCCATGATGTAGATGGGTCATCCTACGATGCCATAGCTCTCATGTTTGTCTGCTGCTGTCGCTGCTCACTGCCAATGCATGAAGAGGTTGAAAAAACAATTTGAACAGTTTACCATCCTTCACTCCAATCACTTGTCCTGAGGAAAGCGAGGACCCCTTAGGGTGTGTTGCCGTCCTAATACACACTTGGGTTATCGTGGAAGAAACCTTCAATCCACTTGGTGTGTCCTTGGGGCCAAGTCTCGAGTCAAGGTGCTGTCACCTGATCCTCAACTCCTCTGTCTAGGCCAACTCCTAGCGAAGCCAAGGGGGGTAGTCCCTATAAAAATAAAACCAAGGCTTTTTAAACTAAGCAAGAAAGAAAACTTTATTCTAGGAGTTTATTGCTTAAAATAAAACTTTTAATCACAAGATAAATTTATCACCACATGATATTTAACCAAAAGGATACTGCCTGCATCATCAACCGTGAGCTTTATGAATTATCAAATAAAGACAAGCATTTGCCCTTATTAAACAATATAGAGATAAACTTTAAAGACCAGTGCCAAACATAAAGCAGTAAAATGTGATGTGATGAAAATGCCGCGTTAATTTTATCTCGAGTGTTTTAATTATGGGATTTGGTGTTATTAAAAGAGGTTTTGAAACCGTGAAGTGGGGATTAAAGTTGGGGTCCCCACTCTTTGTGTGCAAAAGTGAATGTGGCCTCTTCGTTCGTTATTCGCCAATCTTATAGACTTATCGACCGGGTGTGCCGTAGGTTCAACGAGGAGAGAACCTAGATCTCAAAGTTCCCCCCTGACTTAACACACTCCAGCCAGGGTAGAGGTCTTAGATGAATAACACAACTTAGAGATTGTCCTAATTATACTAGCGTGCACTATTCAAATCTTTTCTGGGTCATCGAAGCACTTAAAGCATGACAATGGGCTTGCATACTCAGATTTGAATAGCTGGGGTTTATTCCAATATATTTGCAAAATTGAAACTAAAGATAAACAAACCTAGAACTTGCAAAATATTTTTTAAGACTTTGATTTGAGTGATGTGAGTTAGTTTTAATCTTGTTTATGCATGAGAAACTAAAAGAAATCAACAAAACGGGAAACAACCTCGAAAAAGCAAGAAAACACAAAAAACACCAGTTTCTCCCAAGGGGCAGGGGAAACAATTAAAGATGAGCTTTGTGGCTCACTAACTTTATTACAAGATGAGATTACTTTTCTTTTGGAACACTTGACCTTTATATGGAGAGATCAAAGTGCTTTACAAAACTTTTATGATGGAAAAAATCAAATACAAGGCTCTTGGGAGCACTGGGAGGGTCCTGGAAGGGGCGAAACTTCAAAAGTTCAGCAACATTTCCTCTTGTACCTGTCAGATCTGCACTAAAACAACAAGTTATTAAATGCAAAAAGGGACCAAAAACACTTTAAGAGTGTCTTTGATCAACCCCCTAAAAATATGTGAAAAATTTCTAAGTTAAACTACACTAAGGACAAAAATTAACTAAGGAGTGATAGCTAAATAGCTAACCTCCTTAGGATCTTATTGGCTGATATAAAATCAACAGAGAACAACAACCTATCTTGCAGATTTATACTTTAGAAAACAAAGTAGACTTTTGCCTCTCACAAGCCTAAAATATTTGTTAGAAATTGAAGGCTAGTAAGCAGCAAAACTAAGCTAGATCTTGGCAAATAGATATATTCTTTCAACAAAACTCAGATCTAGTTTTAAAGGCTACATGCAACTGATATAAAACAGATTTCAACTTTTAAAGACAAATCAAAACCTTGCATGCAACAGGAAATCAAAGGACAAACAGATTTTTCTTATAAATTTTGAGAAAGTAAAGGGGAAGAGAAATTCAAAACCAAGAATTTGGGCAATGGAGTCAGAATGTTGCTTAAAGAGGGGAATCCTTCCTTTCTTTGCACTTGAAGATGTTAGGGGTTCAAGCAAGAACCTTCTATTCCTCCAAGATAGAGAACCTGTAAACTTGGCAAAACCCTTGCAAGCGAAATGTTAAAATATCCAATATATAACTTAAGAAAACATGTAATTAAAACAATAATGACATGCACTCCACGATTAATTTGTAACAAAACAAGGATTAGCAATACAACCTAGTTTTACTAATACCTCATTCCAAAAGGTAAATAACAATGCTAGCGAGAGATCTTTACCATACATTAAGAACCATAGTAGGAGTAGATCCTCCACACATACACAAGACAACACAATGATGCTCCAAAGTCTTTTATTCCAATGCTTAAACAAGTATTACAACAACTCTTCACCCAAGACTTCGCTAACAAATGAGAGAGGTCGACCTCTCTTAAATAGGAATGGAGGTGATACTTCCTAGGCAAATGCATGCGCTAGGGCTAGGGTTTTGGAGTAGGAGATGCGTGGGTATGAGGAAGTGGCACACTAGATGAGGAGGAGATGCGTGGGAGTGAAGGGTAGGTAGTGTGTAGTTAAGTGGGAGCGTAGGTAGATGAAGGGGAGTGAACTAGGAGTGAGTGGTGAGTGAATTGAAAGAGAGTAGGCGTGAGGTGTGGGTCCCTAAATAGATGCGCTAGGGTTAGGGTTTGCGCCACTTAGGATGAGAGTTGAGTTGGAGATTCCTCCCTAACTCCAAGTCATCTAGATAGGTCGACCTTCTCATTAGTTAACTCACTTTTAGCCTTGAGTTGACTAAAAACACACAAAAAACATGTTTAAAACATGTTTTCCAGTTCTCCTAAAATTTAGGAGACTTAATTAAATACCCCTTTTCCGTATTTTCCGAGTAAAATTGACTTTTTTAGTGATAATAATCACTTAGTCTCGAAAGATAGGAAATATGGGTTTACATCATACTCTGGACTGGAAAACGACTGTAAATATGACATCTGACAACATTCGATGCCATATTTTTTACATTTATTTACTCATAATTAATAAACTCCATATTTTTAGGAATTTAATTAATCCACTAAAAACTTAAAAAACACTTATCAGACTTAGCCGCAATTTCCAAATGATTCAGACACTGTGTTCTAGTATGAGCTTATATACATTCTGACACCAGACATTGGATTTTCCATGCCAAGACCTGTTTGTCAACACATACTTCGGCTTTGGAGCAAGTCTTTTCATGAGTCAAAAAACTTAGAAATTATTTAATCGCTCACCAAGGCAAGCAGAAAAAATAATTAACAAGTGAAAAAACATTCCGGAGTATGTGCCCACTCCCAGATCAAGGGTGACCAATAGCCTTTTACAATATCTCTCTCAAACTGAGTCTGAAACTCTGCCTCCTCTGCTGTAGCTGCGGTACCACCCATTTTCTTCTTCCTATTGGGACACTGTCCAACATAGTACCCCAACTTCTTACAAACAAAGCACTTCACTTTGCTCATATCTCTCTTCTGACCATTGCTGCTCTCTCCTCCCTGTGGTGAGGCCCCAAACTTTGGACCCTGTCGACCTCCCCGACCGACCTTCTTCTTTCCCTTTGTCAAAAGTGCAAGATCCTCATCACCTTGAACTGTCTGCTGCTGCTGTTGCTGTCCAAAAGCCTCTGCTACAAGTCTAGTCTCCTCCTGGACGAAGTCATCCCACATCCTCTCCCATGTGGGCATGACCTCCTTGGCAACAATGCCATGAACGAATGGACCCCATGGTTTGGTAAAGCTGTTTAAGGCTGTCCTCACCATAGAATTTAGGTCCACCACCTCTCCAACGACTCCAAGTTCGTCTCTGATCTGGGTGTATCGACCAAGGAAAGAAGTCACCGACTCACTCTTGAGCATCTTCCGATTCTCATTAGAGCTCTCATAAAGCTTACATAGAGATTCACACATCTCAAATGCATAAGCTTTCCCAGTCAAGTGGGGAATGATATGATCCCACACTGCATCACATATCGTCCTCTTTGCATTGTTGTTCCTCTTCCTGAACTCTGCTAACAAGACTAGAGCAGTAGCAACAGGAATAGGAACAACTGCCTGAACTATATCCCATAGTTCAAGGTCCTCCAAGACAAAGACGATCCTGGCCTTCCAAGGTGACCAATTGCTAGCTCCAGCTAGCCTATCCTCCACACGCATCTGAGATGTTGACATCACTGTCAATCTGCACTCAAACTGATGCTCCAACTGCAAAGGAACGCTGCCTCACTCCTGTCAACATAGGTGTGAAAAGAGGCAAGCGAACACCGACCTCACTCCTAGCAATATAGGCGTGAAAAGAGGTTGTGAAAAATCAGCCTCACTCCTACCATGTAGGTGTGAAAGGAGACTGACGAAAATGTCCACAGATTGCTTTACAACCCTCTACAAAATTCTGCCAACAAGCTGCCACTAAACACTGTCAATCGCTGTCCAAAAAATCTGCCCAAAAGGTGTCTAAAACAGCCCACTCATATGCTGTCCAAAACTCAGTAAAAATCAGCCACCAAGCTCTGATACCCTGAAGATTTTCCAGGTGCTATCAAGCTGCTAACTAGGTCTGTCTTTGACCTCATGTTGGCTCTAAGTTTTAACTGTCTAACAATGGTTTGCTGCTGTTTTAGGACAACAAACTGTTCAGTAACTTCTTCACTGATTTGTTACGATTACATAGGCCATTTAGGTGCTCTAGCATGTAGTTTTAGTCACCAAAGGTTAGCACATGCATACCAAAATATATGTAACACACCTAGAGATCTTTAGTGCTGAAAAATGCTGTAGTTCTAAACTGTAACATACATGAAAATGAACACAGGCATTTTTGTTCAACATGACCCTGGATAAAATCCCCCCGGGGAAAACCAGTTTGGAATATAAGTGTATATATAGGGAGAATGGAAGGTGGAATACATCAAGTACAATATATAGAAGAACCCGATACAATAGCAGTTTGATCCAAGCTGCAATACAAGCCCAACTGAAGCAAGAGTGCCCTAGGATGGTGCGCCCTCCATAAATGCTGACAAGACCACTGAATTGGAGCTAACTGCCAACTGGAAGCTTTGATGAAGAAACCCTTCCACAATATTCTGATAGTGACGAGTAGCCTCCCTCTGAAACAAACCTCATTGTAATCTGAGCTTTGAAAGTCCTCCCTGCTGATGATGCGCCCTCCTCCAAGCAAGAACCTCCCCACTAAATAAATGATGACCTAAGCTTGCTAGCTGCCTCCATGGATAGAAGCGTCCAAGCTTTCCTCAACACATGCAACAAACCTCATCCTCATGCTCTCTCTCAAACTCTCCAAGTGAACAAATGAGTGAATGAGCTCCTCCTTGCCCTTTGCATCCCTCTTGAACCTCCATAAGGGAACCTAAAGTTTGGACGGTTGAGATCATCCAATCTCATGTCCAATCAATGGTTGAGATCATCCCATAATAATCTCACTCTCAAACCCACTTTGGGTTAAGTTCTCTAAGTTCACTTTATGTCTCCTAATTCACCCACAAAGTGAATTAATAGTCATATAGGCTAAAATGACCAAATTTCACTTTTGACTTAAATTTCCTAAGTCAAAGTGAAATTAGACATAAAGTACAAGGCACAAACTACACAGTACTTCTCACATGTGTTTAGGAGCTCACAAACACATGGGGAACACTTCCCAAGGTACATAATCTCAACAATTGAGGGACTACTTACACGTTGATGGAGGTCAACCCACTATTTTAGAGGGGTTGTTTCACATGCTTGGAGGACATTGGGCTTTCCTTGAGGACATCACATCGTTGAGATGACCTAGCACCTTGTGAGAGGACATGACATCTTTTTGAGGGGATGTTGCATCTTTTGGAAGTGACTTTACACTTGGAGGATGAAACGTTGCACCCTTTGGAGGTAGCGTTTCACTTTGGAGCCCCTTCATATGCCTTTTCACATATTTTGAGGCCCGCCAACTTCAGGAGCAATTATCTTTTGACAGAATGCCCATAATTCCGGGATTTCCAAAATGTGGTCATAGTAGAAATTCGAGCAAAAATTGACATAGTTATGGTGCTTTTAAAATCCGTTGCGATAGGTTATTGCCGAATTTCTGACCACTCATGGGACACCTTTTGAGGAGGTAGTTCCACCTTTTAGGAGGTTGTTCCACAAGTTGAGGAGGATGTCTTAGCATTTGAGCACTTTACTTCATCTTGGGAGTATCGTTGGGGGTCTTGTTGACCTATCCACTCTTGTATCATGGATTATTTATGTATTGTGGCCTTTTCTATAGGGTTTGTAGAGAGATAAAGACATTTTTTTTTTCTTAGGGCTTTTGCTAGGAAAATATTGTTTTTTTATTGAGATGGGTGCTAGATCTTCCATATAAATAAGAGAAGCACTTCTCATTTGGATCATTGCTAGAACTTGTGGAGAACATTACTTGTCTACTATGACTTATATATTTTTGCTATGGATGGATAACTAGAGCACCTTCTTGAGGATGATGTTTTGTGGATGATTTTGCAACTTCTATGGATTTTCATGTCTAGGGTTTATGGATGAAAACAATTTCTTGAGTAATTGTTCTCTCTAAATCTTGTTGGGTTTTGTTTATGAATGATTACTTGTACTTCTCTAGTGGTGGTGGTGCATTCT
>ML800181.1:136878-152415 GCA_009831015.1 Picea engelmannii
TTCAGCACTAAGTTTCATGAAACATGGAAACGTGTACTAATTTTCGAAATGGGAACGTCTAGAAACGTGAGCCATCCAAAATGGGTATGCGGGGGAAACACGATATGCAAAAAATATAGATGTATAGTTTTTTTAAATAACACATTATCTTGCAAGAAAATAAGCAAGAAAATAAGAATGATACACATAAAGGACATCTTAGAAGGAGACCCATGTCTATATAAATTGTCATAGATGATTACATGATGCAAAATCCCATAGCTTGGTGGTCTT
The DNA here is from genome assembly GCA_009831015.1 of Picea engelmannii. Taxonomy (NCBI): domain Eukaryota; kingdom Viridiplantae; phylum Streptophyta; class Pinopsida; order Pinales; family Pinaceae; genus Picea; species Picea engelmannii. Next base: position 137,152 of record ML800181.1, read on the forward strand.
GATTAATGACAATCCCATACCCTGATACATGATAGAATCCATTGGAAACACTACAATCTTGCCGACACTAGAATCCTTAAAACTGTTAAATATTCTGAATTCCGAATGGAATATGGAATTCTACCTTCTCCATATGAAGTCCAATGAGGTTTGAACCACTGCCAAACATCCTGAAACAATTAATGGTAATGTTAAAAATTTAAGTAAAAGGATAGAAAAGGTAAGATAAAGGAGAATGCCAACTTAGTTTCAGTAGCAAAAACAATGGTTATCCTTGCAGAAACCCTAGTCATCCATTAAAGAGAAAAAAGGAGATGGAAAACCTTGCTTTGAACTTGTCCCTTAATTTCTTCCGCCCAAAAGTTCTTCAACTTTGTTTGTAGGGGAAGTCCCACAACTGCACCCATGCCTCTAATAAATGAATCTCTTTGCTATTTATAGGCTTCCATCCTCTCAAATCAAGGTTTGGTCCCTTTTAGGATTTAAAGAGGGAAAATGATATTTTAATCCATAAATCTTGTCCTTCCACCTAGGGTGCACCCCCTTAGGCCTTCTTCATGGGTAGTGAAGGCCTTTCAAACCCTAGCACACCTCCTCTAGAGCCCATGAACCCTAGCTCTACTCTTCATGAATAAAAATGATGCTTCATTTGGTATTTCTTTAGGCATATATATGCACTTTTGACTTGGTTCTCATCCACCATCACTTGTGTTCACTTGTTGCTTTCATCTTTCTAATTCTTTAGAGTATGCATTCATTCTTTGTTTAGTGGCTTGGATCATGTCATTGATGCCACATGTTGCTCCCTCATGTAAAGGTCTCTCCAAATTTGTAGAACATGCCTCGAACAAAGTGTCCTTGCCTAAATGTTTCAAGGGTATAACATGCCTCCAAATATGTGGAATATGCCTCGAATAATGTGCACACTTTACTATGTTTTAAATGGCTTCTTGCCAAGATGTCCCTCCTACAAGGGGGTAGGCTCATGATCTAGCAACCAAAATGCTTCCTTGAAGTGGAATGCTCCTCATCAAGTGACCTTTGACTGAACAAGTGGTTCCATTGCCACATGGCCTCATCCAAGCCAGGGTGTTTCTCTTCTAGCCTTTTTCCTTGCCACTTGTTATGTTCTGAGCATCCTCCAAGAGAGGGCATTTGCGCTTTTTCATGTTGTTGACCTCCCATGTATAGAGTGTTTTTTTTTGGCTGTGTTTGACCCCTTACCACCATAAATCATGCTCTGGGTCCTAATATGCTAGGGCGTTCCTGTTCTAGGACACCCTTCCTCAACTGTGCCAGGTGTGCCAGAATGGAATCCCCTAGTGCAATGTGCCTCTGGAAAGTCTCCATCAACCTGTAACTACCCCTGAACTCCAAGGGTCTTCTTCTGTGCTTGGTGAGAGAGGAAATCTCATGAAAAAGAAGAATGGAACATGCATTTTCAAGGGGTAACAGTCGCCATTTATTTATTAATTCATTTTTTTAATGATGTTTTTAGCTATCCAATTGTCTATACAAGGTAAGAGAGAGAAGCAGTCCATTTAACACAATTTTTAGTGATCAAATGAGATTTAACAGTTCATGTAACAAGGTCCAAGGTGGAGCCAAGAGCTGATACCATGAGCTGATTTCCTCAAGTTTCATAGGAACGGGTGCCTTACCCTGCATTCAAGTATGGTTGGTAATCCTGCGTAACTCGATTCCAGTCCAGTGAGCTAATGTGTGATATCTGTGTATGTCTGAAATTAAAGACTTAATACAGACTTGTAAATGATCAACTTGTGAACAAAGTATCAGTTACAGATTTAACAGTTCATGCAAAAAGGTCCAAGGTGGAGTCAAGAGCTGATATCATGAGATGATTATCTCAAGCTACAAAGCATGCTTTTTCATAGGAACAGGTGCCTTACCATGCATTCAAGTATGGCTGGTAATTGTGCGTAACTCGGTTCCAGTTCAGTGAGCTAATGTGTGATATCTGTGTATGTCAAATTAATTACTTAATACAGACTAGTAAACTATCAACCTGTGAACAAAGTATCCGTTACAGACTCAGAGCTCTTTGGTGCCTTACACTAGTGCCAGATTTCAGATTAATTCCGGTCTTTTGCAAAAATTGTACAGGTAGTTTTTCATTGGTTCAGTCGTGCAATTTATGTATAGTCACATGTTTGCAACTAGACATATCTTGCAGATTAAGCATATTTATTGTTATAACAACTTTGGTAGCATTACTAGTTATGGAACTTAGTGGTAGCCATGTTCAATACCTGGCCTTTGATACCCACTTTTACCTCTAGGCTTGGACCTTGTGTCATATTCCCTTTAAAACAGTCAACAGGGCTGTTTTGTGGAATAATGTCGACACTGCATAGTACAAATTGTAGGCATTATTTGTATGTTGATTGTGTTTTTAGTTATTTATTTTCCAATATATGATATGAACTACACTGATGCTTAGATTTCTATTTTTTGGCATGTCTGCAGTGGGCTCCGCCAAGATTAAGTGTTCCTATGCTGAATTTAGTTGATAAAATTTTTCGGCTTCATGAGAGGGGCTGGATAAGGTGAGTCTAAAGAAATGTGAACATGTTAATGATTTTAAGATAATTTTAAGATGAATAGATCATACCTCTAGCACACCTGTTTATCTGTAATACATTTGTCTTCTTTTGCAGAGGTTTATCTCATCTTCTGTTTGTATTTTAATATTGAAAGGAATTTAGGTGCATGGAAACGTCTCCTCTTTTATCAGTTATAATCCCTCAATTTAGGTGAGTTTGAATCCCTCATTAGGGTGCAATATTTCAGCCTGGCCAAGCTACTACCGGTGATCTCCCAGGTGGATTATACTGTATAATATGAATAAGTGCAAAATTATGGACTTCATTAGTGACTCAACCCTTTCATGAAGAACATTTAGGGAACTTCCACTTTAGTTTTAGGAGTGTAAAGCTCCCTAATATGGTGCAATTACCTCTTTTTCTTCCATGTTAAGGTTTGAGTTTCTTCAAATATAAGTTATCTATCTGCCATTGTTTTCTTTAATGGTAAGTTTAAAGCATCCAAATTGGTGTATTGTTTAAGCTTCTATAACTTGTAAACCTTTTCCTTTGCAATAATGTAACTTTTGGACTTTAAGTTGTTCGATATAAAGGGCCCATATTGGTGCCTCTTCTTAGTCTATTAGTATGGAAATCTCCCTGTAAAAGGAACCGATAAATAGGATTGGTAGAGAAAAACGCTTTCTGTTGACACAAAATGCAATGATGTGGGTATAACGTATTTGCCAGTTGTTGAATGCATTAAAAAATATATGCCTTTTTGCTCATATGTCAATGTAATTTTCTGTGTCATCACCACTACTGGACTGCATTGATGACTATTGTCTTGGAATTTTGCAAAATGACAGTTAAATACCTTGAAATTGTGAATATGTGCTTGTTTAGGATTTTAAAAAGTCTACACTTCATAGTTTTATAAAAAATCACTTGATGTAGATTCCATGTCCATAGCCTATATTCAGCCTTATGGCTGTAGCAAACAAGTTGTTACAGCAAAGAAATCAACCACCAAAACTTGCCAAAAATCCACCCAAAGATGCGCTAAGATTAGTAGATTATGTTGGCAAATTCTAACGGTTGAAATGTGAGTTATCAAGAGATTTGTATTAGGGTTTCTGCAGCCTTAATGGCTGTAGATTAAATGTTATAACAACAGCAAGAAGCACTTACCAAAATGAGATGCCCTAGTGGCTCAACCAAGCATATAGAGCATAGAATTGATTCCAAATTAGACAATCTCAAAATCCCGAGTTTTCACGTTAACCAATGCAAGATTTTATTTCTCCAATGCAATTAGATTAGTGCCTTTAGCTATTGGGTTATGTAGTCAAATAAAGAGTAAGCTAGCAATGCTATCTCCTTGGGGGTGTAAACCCTCTTACTCCCCCAGGCAAGCAAGGCTAACTAGGAAGTACTAGGAGGGTGTAAACCCTTTTGCTTCTCCTAGTAGAACCTTATGTAACAAATTATTCCAAGACAAGAATGATGGATATGGTGGGGTTGTGTTAAACCCTAGATTTTCACCCGTGAAAATCTCGAGGGTTAAGAGCCAGCATGCATTCCTTTGTTTGGCATTCTAAGATTCTCCTAGAGTTTAACACTAGTGTTGAGCAAGAGGTTGGTTCCCATCGGAGGCAGGTATATGATCGATACATGGTTGTTTGGTTCAGAGTTAGAGTTGACTTGGTTTCCATGCATTTTTGAGAGAGATGTATACATACAACAGGTGTTGCTATTTTTTATGAGACACGGTTTGAGTGGGTCTTTTGACAATTTTGAGCAGTAATGAGCATATAGTGTGAGTCCTTGCATGATTCTAGGCCTGATAACACTTTTTCGGGCGACGTGCAAGGACTTTCTATTTTTAGCAAGTTTTGCTCCAGGGCACGGATTCATATTCTGAGCATGCAATATTGATCCCTGAGACATCCAAAGTCTTTTGGATCTTTTCTGGGATGTTGTGGCACAATTTACTATTTTTAGCAGGTTGAGCACCAGGGCTTGCATGTCAGTTTTGCTCGCATATTCGGATTCCTTGCGGAAAGATGAGATCAATGAGTATAAATTCAAGGGCATTTAGACGAATTTCTATTTTTAGCAGTGTCTATTTTTAGACAGTGACATGTGGCAGTGTTCTCCCAGCCATCCCGGGTGATGTGGACAGTTTCCTAAAATTTAGGAACTAGATTCTATTTTTAGGAATGTCTATATTTAGCAGGTACAATCATCATCCATGCAGTGCYAAGTGGCACCCTCAGAGATCGACATGTRGCAGAGTTACAKAGTGATGTGGCATCCACCTAGGCATGGGTTGCATATTTCCAAGACTTGAGCATCAATAAATAATTAATTGAGAAAAGGGAGTCGCATAACTGGGCCTAAATTTAGCCTTATATTCCTCCGTATAATCACCCCTCCACTTGTCATGCATCAACTCCTTAAAGTTCGTCTCCAGTTGAGTTTAAACCGTATTTTCCTAAAAATTAGGAAATTCTCTAAAAAACGGGGCAAATTTCCTCTTAGCCATAATTCACTCATGCTTTTGTCAAATTTAGCAGAAGGACATGCATTAGAAAGCTAAACTTGGCCTCCATGCGTTTCTTTCACTCCATAAAGCCAATTCACATTCATTATCATTCATTACTCCCTTTCTTCCTCAAGTGCGCCTTCTTAAGTTTTAGGGCGCATTCTCCTCTCTTGTGCGCATGTAACCTTCATGCAAACTCTCACATACACTCATTCATCTCACATATCTCTCTTCCTCATGCGTTTAGACTCCAAATTTAACCKCTYATGCATCTTCTCCTTCTCCCTTGGGATATGCGCCCTCCTTAGGCTATATATTGGATGCTTCACAAAGGTTCTTGGTCGGTTSATTGCAGCAACAACATAGTGTCTTTCTCATTCTTCTCTCTCTCTTTCTCTAGTCTCGTGGCTCTTCTYTGAGAAATGTAGTCATTGTACCGGTTGTAAGCTTGCCAAGTGTGGCRCAATCAACTCTCTTGCAAGCGTGATCAATAAAGAAGTGTGTGTTTGTCTTCAAACCTCTTTTCTTGGCGGTACTATGGTAAATTTGTTATCTGATATGTCATTTTCTGAATTGTTCATTGTGGTTAATTTTGATCATTTTGAATAGTTTTCTTCTTCTTTCCAGTCTATTATCATTGTGCTAACCCTGCAGGTTCACTCCAAGCGTAGAAGATTGTTTTTACTCATCATTTTGGATTGCTTTTACATGCTTTCCAAGACAAAACCATTTGCTGTTTTGTAGGTTTTATAAGCAGAAATCAGACTTAAAGACAGCAACAAGGCACTTCATTGTGCCTGGGGACTCCCCCCAGAGGTTAGCAAGCACTAGCCCAAACAGAGAGGGGTTTGGTTAGTGACAATTGCGGCCTTACTCCTTTAATTAGCTAAGTTTTTACCGCTGTCCTAACACATATTAACCCCTAGATTTTCACCCTTGAAAATCTTGAGGGTTAAGAGCCAGCATGCATTCCTTTGGTTGGCATTCAGAGATTCTCCCAGAGTTTAGCACTAGTGCTGAGCAAGAGGTTGGTTCCCATCGGAGGCAATAGTTTTCTTCTTCTTTTCAGTCTATTATCTTTGTGCTAACCTTGCAGGTTCACTCCAAGCGTAGAAGATTGTTTTTCCTCATCATTTTGGACTGCTCTTACATGCTTTCCAAGACAAAACAACTTGCTGTTTTGTAGGTTTTATACGCAGAAATCAGACTTAAAGACAGCAGCAAGGCACTTCATTGTGCCTAGGGACTCCCCCTAGAGGCTAGAAAGCACTAGCCCAAACAGAGAGGGGTTTGGTCAGTGACAATTGGGGCCTTACTTATTTAATTAGCTAAGTTTTTACCGCTGTCCTAACAAATATTAACCCCTAGATTTTCACCCTTGAAAATCTTGAGCGTTAAGAGCCAGCACTCATTCCTTTGGTTGGCATTCTGAGATTTTTCTAGAGTATAGCACTAGTGTTGAGCAAGAGGTTGGTTCCCATCGGAGGCAGGTATATGATCGGTACATGGTTGTTTGGTTTAGAGTTAGAGTTGACTTGGTTTCTAGGTATTTTTGAGAGAGATGTATACATACAACATGTGTTGCTATTTTTTAGGAGACACGGTTTGAGTGGGTATCTTGACAATTTCGAGCAGTTATGAGCATACATTATGAGTCCTTGCATGATTCTAGGCTTGATGATACTTTTCCGGGCGACGTGCAAAAACTTTCTATTTGTAGCAAGTTTTGCTCCAAGCCTCGTATTCAAATTCTGAGCGTGCAATATTGATCCCTGAGACATCCAGAGTCTTTTGGATCTTTTCCGGGATGATGTGGCACAATTTACTATTTTTAGCAGGTTGCGCACTGAGGCTCGCATGTCAGTTTTGATCTCATGTTCGAATCCTTTGCGGAAAGACGAGATAAATGAGTATAAAGTCAAGGGCATTAAGACAAATTTCTATTTTTAGCAATGTCTATTTTTAGACAGTGACATGTGGCGATGTTCTCCCAGTCATCCTGGGTGATGTGGACAGTTTCCTAAAATTTAGGATCTGGATTCTATTTTTAGAAATGCCTATATTTAGTAGGTACAGTTATCATCCATGCAGTGCCAAGTGGCACCCTCAAAGATCGACATGTGGCAGAGTTATAGAGTGATGTGGCATCCACCTAGGCATGGATCGTATATTTCCAAGACTTGGGCATGAATAAATAATTATTTGAGAAAAGGGAATTGCATAACTGGGCCTAAATTTAGTCGTATATTCCTCTGTATAATCACCCCTCCACTTGCCATGCATCAACTCCTTAAAATTTGTCTCCAGTTGATTTTAAACTGTATTTTTCTAAAACTTAGGAAATTCCCTAAAAAATAGGGCGAATTTCCTCTTAGCCATAACTCACTCATGCTTTTGTCATATTTAGCAAAAGGACATGCATTATAAAAAGCTAAATTTGGCCTCCATGCGTTTCTTTCACTACATAAAGCCAATTCACATTCATTATCATTCATTACTCCTCCCTTGGATCTGGATATTTACTGCTGCGTTGTTGATCTGGCTGCAGATCTGATACTTTGGGGGTTTCTGGATGCATATAAATGTTTATGCTTGCAGATTTTGTAGTGTTTATGTGTTTATAACAATCATGCAATGGTTTTCGGAACACAAAACAACTCAACAATTTCTATTGAGCAGAATAACGAAAAGTACAATATTGCATGCGAGGAAAATAATTGAAATCTCTCAGCTAGATCAAGATTGGATGGATATTAGCTAGAATACAATCAAAATGCTAAATCAAAATACTCAGAATGATGAAGGTGGATGAATCATGAAGAGCTGCTGCATACACTCGACAACACCCACGACAACTGCTGCTGGAGACTGGAATATTCGCCCTGGTGGCTAAACTCCTAGGATATGCCTGGAAACTCTTTCAATTGGGTCGCCCTGGCCTCAAGCAACCTCTCATTGCCTGTCGGCTTGAAGACCTGGCCTCTGCTGAACTGTATGAACCCCGGATGAGCTCCCCTGGGGGTTTACGCACTTTCTAGGCTCTGGTAATGCAACCTAGTGATTCCATCGTCATAAACTGATGATAACTGTCTCAATTTGTGCGCCTTGGTCTCCTCTAAACTGGGTCAGAAGGGATTCCCCGGATTTGGTCCGATGATCTCTCTGGAGCTCCGACTCTACCTCCACAGGCACTGCGCACTTTCTGGCTGGGAAGTGCGCCCTGGATGATTCCTCTATCCGAATGGGTCAAGTACTGCTGCTGAATCTCGATGAAGAACCTGTGTGATCCTTCCGGTGACTAGGGTGTGTCTCTCAACACCGAAAACAACCTGTGGTGGTGGTTTCCTTCAGAAACCCACAAAACAATGGAAGTCGACCTTCCTTGTTTGGAACCTGTTTCCTCAACTCAAAATCATCAATAATGACCCATTAGGTCGCTTTTCCTCTCCTTATATCCATTGAAACCCTAATTCTTCGTTGACTTTTCACTTAAGCGCTTTTCCTAAGTTTTCTGATTTAATATTCAGTTAAGAGCTTAATTACCTTTTTCCACTTAGTCACTTAATGCCACTTTCAAATTATAACATTTCCCTAGTGAATTGACATCAAATGAATATTTTCCCTTGTTTCTTCTTGGCTATAGTCTAAAGGGAATGCTTAGACTACTAAGCCCTCCTGTCTGAAGTCCTCACTCGGAAAGGGACATTATAGTTCTCCCTTCCTGAGATTGCTTGTCCTCAAGCAACATCAATCCAGGGTGCTGCAAAATCTGATCACTCTCCCAAGTAGCATCCTCTACTGGAAGTCCCCTCCATCTGACCAAACACTCTCTGATGACTTGGCTCCTCAATTTCCTCTCTCTGAACTCCAATATCTCGTCCAGAACCAACTCAAATTTTTCCTCCTCAACCAAAGGCGGAAGCTCCTCAGAAATGCTAATAAATTGTCCCACCGCTTTCTTGAGGCAAGAAATGTTGAACACGTTGTGAATCCGGCTCTCCTCCGGTAGTTCTAACTTGTAGGCCACTTCACCTTTCCTACGTATGGCCCTGTATGGTCCATAGAATCTGGGTTTAAGCTTCTTTGCCCCTCTCTTCTTCAAAGATGCCTGCCTGATGTTCGTAGCCTCAGGAATACTTGATCCCTAACCTCAAAGCTATGCTCTATCCCGTGTCTATCTGCATTCACCTTCTGTCCATTCTGCGCCACCTATAGATTCTCCTTTAATACTTGGAGAATCTCCCGACTTTCTGCTATCCAGTCTTTGGCCTTGGGAGCCGTGCTGTCTCCAAAAACCAAATCAATCAAATTGGGAGCATCATATCCATATAATGCTTTGAATGGGGTCATACCTATGGACATGTGGAAGGTAGTGTTGTAATAGTGCTCTCCAAGATGTAACCACCTTACCCACGCTTTTTGCCGTCCGCTCACATAGTTCCTCAAGTAGCCCTCTATCCACTTGTTGACTATCTCAGTCTGGGGGTGGTAACTGGTGCTGGGTGTCAACTCTGTACCAACCAACCTGAATAACTCCTGCCAAAATGTGTTGATGAACCGACTGTCTCTGTCACTGACTATACTTTGTGGCAACCCGTGAGGTCTAAAAATCTCTCTGAAGAACAACTCTACCACCTGCACTACGCTGTAGTCTGTAGGAATCGCGAAAAAGTGCGCAAATTTTGGTCAATTTGTCGACCACTACAAATATGCAGTCCTTACCCTGAGACTTAGGTAGGCCTGTAATGAAGTCCATGGATATACTTTCCTATTTTTGCTCCGTAATAGGGAGTGGTTGAAGCAACCTTGCTGGGAGTGTCTGCTCTGACTTGTTTTGTTGACAAGTCACACACTCACTGATATGTCTCCTCACATCCTTCTTGAGACCCTTCCAAGAGAATCTCTCCCTGACCTGCATGTATGTCTGGAAGAACCCCTGATGGCCTGCTAAAGGTTAGTCGTGTACTGCCGCCAAGATCTTCTTTTTGAGACTAGATTCGGGCACAAGGTAGATTCGGTCTTTATAGAAGATGACCTCATCTATGACTCTGTACCTGTCGTCCTATACCTGTCTGTCCAATAAATCACATGCAAACTTATTCTTGGAATACTTTACTAGCAAGTGTGATTTCCAATTTGTTGAGATCTCCATCTCAATGGTGTGCTCAGACCCTCTGTATGGGGGTCTCCCTGGCAGCATCGGACCAAAAACCTGCTCATGCTAACTCGACAAAGGCTTGATCTCTGCTTGATACTGCTGGCGACTGTCTGAATCTTTCCGCGTGCTGATCACACACTCTGCTGCATATGCTACTCCCCCATGTCTTAAGATCGTCTCCATCCTCTTTGCTGACACTGTCCTCGGTGCCCCTGTCGACATACCCCTCAGTACAATCTTCTTCCCCTCAGTGTCTCTGAATCCCATCTCAAGTGTTTGGTAATTGGTAGAAATATTTCCCAAGGTGATCAACCATTGGACTCCCAATACCACATCTGTGTCAAAAAGGTCAACCACATAGAATATATCTGTCACTGTGTAGTTATCTAGCTTGACCTCTAGGTCTGGAACCCTATCCAAGCATGTCATGGTACACTCATCTGCCACGACTACTGTAAACCCCTCAAACTCCTCAGTGGGTAATCCCCTCCGGGCTACTATGCTGCATCTATGAAGTTACGGGTTGCCCCACTGTCTACCAATGCTGTGATGCATTGCCCCTGTATGAGCCCTTTGGGTCTAATAGTGTTATACCTGGGTACTCTTGAAAGGGTTGCTATGGTACCCCCTTTTGCAATCCTACAAGGGTTTGTCTCTCCCCTCAATGGTGGTTCTACCTGTGGCTGGGGTTTCTTTGGAGGCTGCTCTAACTTCTGTGTGTGCTCCTCCTCTGAGTCATTTCCCCTCTGAGTCACTGCCTGTTGTTGATTTGATTATCTCCTCCTCCTCACTGTTTGCCTCCATCTCATTGTAGTGGATCTGTCCCTTGCCCATGCATCTATGCCCTGGGACCCACGGGTCTCTGCAAGAGAAGCAAAGATTCTTTCTCATCAACTCCTTGGTATCATCATCTAGCTTGGGTTTTCCTTCCCAATCCCTCTGAGGATTCTTCCGATCCTTGTCTCGCTGTGGTACAAAGGGTTTGGTGAAGGTCTTGGGTTTCTACACTGAGTCCCCCATGTCCCTAGTGCGCAAAATGGCCTCCTGTAGGGTGTGAGGCTTGAAAGCCTTAACCCAACCCCTCAATGGCTCTGTCAATGCCTCGGTGAATAACATCACCAACCTATGCTCAGATATATCTGAAATTGCCACTGCCTTCCGTTGGAACTCTGTGATGAAAGCTTTGACTAACCCGGTCTATCTCAGCTGTGTCAAGTCTATGAAATGGAGTTCTGGATCCCTCCTGTCAAACCTCTCCATCAACCGCTTGGTGAACTCCAAATATGATGTAATGCGACTGTGACCCAAAGTCACCAGTCCATGATACCACCACTCGTGGGCCTCCCCCTCCAAGTGTAAGATAGCGAAGCTAATAGCTTCTGACTCCATCATCGGGTTGAGCTTGAAATATGTGTCAAGCTTCTGTACCCATGCTTGAGCTGAGCATCGAGATGACCCGTCGAAAGTAGGAATGTTAAGCTTTCCCACCTTCTTGATAAAGTCCATGTTTTGAGTCTGCGTATTGCCCCTCTGTGCATCCCTGGGCCTGTTCTGATACCTGATCGAGCAATAATCTAATAAATTCATGTCTACATGGAACTCTGGCCCCAGTGCCAAGTAGTATTGCCTGTACTTTGCAAAAGGATCCTGTGGCACTGCCTGCCCCTGTCCTGACTGCCCTACTGTCTGCCCTGGTTGTCCCAATTGCTGCCCCCTCTGGAACTGAGGATATAAAGGTCGAGGAATCCTCCTTGATGATGTATAGGCACAAATGGGTGAATGATGCCCACTCACTCCACCCTGGGATCTGTTGGAACCATTGACACCACCTCCCCAGTGTCCTCCTGAACCACTCACTCCACCTGCCACATTGGCACCAATAGTGCCCACACTGTTCTGGATCATCTGTGTGTTGATGGCCATTTCTGTTATGGTGTTCATCATGTCCCGCTGCCTTCTGGCTAGGTCATTTAGGATGGCCTGGGTATTGTCACGCAGTATCTTGGGGCCTTTCTCCTTGCCCTCTAGTGTCTCATGCCTGTCACCCATAATCCTCTCTATCTCTGCTTCTGTCCTAAGGGCCGAAACTGATATGATCCCTATCTTTGTCCTCTGGCTCTGGCTATGTATCTGACTGAGTATGGAAAGGAGTGTAGTCCCTCCTGTTCTTGTCCCTTCTGTCTCTGCTGTGACCCCTACGGTACTGAATGTACTCGTCCCCGACGCGACCTCGGCCCTCCCGGTATACTTCACTTGTCCCCGAAATCATGGGATCATGAGATAACACTTCTTCACAGGCTGGCAGGAAGATACCACTGAAATATCCCAAATCCCTCGGATCTCGATATTTATTGCTGCGCTGTTGATCTGGCAGATCTAATACTCTGGGGGTTTTTGGATGCGTTTAAATGTTTATGCTTGCAGATTTTGTAGTGTTTATGTGTTTATAAGTCATGCAATGGTTTTGGAACACAGAATAACTCAACAATTTTTATTAAGCAGAATAGCGGAAAGTACAATATTGCATGCGAGGAAAATAATTGGAATCTCTCAGCTAGATCAAGATTGGATGGATCTTAGCTAGAATACAATCAAAATGCTAAATCAAAATATTCGGAATGATGAAGGTGGATGAATCGATGGATGAGAATGAAGAAATGCTGCATGCACTCGACAACACCCATGGCAACTGCTGCTGGAGACTGGAATATTCGCCCTTGTGGCTAAACTCCTCGGATATTCTTGGAAACTGTCTCAACTGGGTCGCCCTGGCCTCAAGCAACCTCTCACTGCCTACCGCCCTGAAGATTTGGCCTCTGGTGAACGGTATGAACCCTGGATGAGCTCCCCTAGGCTCTGGTAATGCGCCCTAATGATTCCACCGTTAGAAACTGATGATAACTGTCTCAAACTGTGCGCCCTGGCCTTCTCTGAACTGGGGCAAAAGGGATTTCTCGGATTTGGTTCGACGATCTCCTTGGAGCTTCGACTCTACCTCCACAAGTGCTGTGCACTTTCTGGCTGGGAAGTGCACCCTGGATGATTCCTCTGTTCAAATGGCTCAAGTACTGTCTCAAAAGAAGCGCCCTGCCTTCTCCTCAAATGGGTTGGAAGGAAATCTTTGGATCTACCCTGGTCGGGTCTGGCTAACTCCTTGAGCCTCTCAACCATCATGCCCTCACCCTACTGATTTGCACCCTAGCTGACTGGAACTGCAAACTGCTGCTGAATACTGATGAAGAACCTATGTGATCCTTCCGGTGACTAGGGTGTGTCTCTCAACATCGAAATCAACCTGTGGTGGTGGTTTCTTCCAGAAACCCACAAAACAATGGAAGTCGACCTTCCTCCTCTGGACCTGTTTCCTCAACTCAAAATCATCAATAATGAGCTATTAGGTTGCTTTTCCTCTCCTTACATCCACTGAAACCCTAATTCTTCGTTGACTTTTCATTTAAGTGCTTTTCCTAAGTTTTTTGATTTAATATTCACTTAAGCGCTTAATTACCTTTTTCCACTTAGTCACTTAATGTCATTTTCAAATTATAACATTTCCCTAGTGAATTGACATCAAATGAACATTTTCCTCTGATTCTTCCTGGCTATAGTCTAAAGGGGATGTTTAGACTACTAAGCCCTTCTCTCTGGAGTCCTCACTCGGAAAGGGACATTACATTGCAAGCGTGATCAATAAAGAAATGTGTGTTTGTCTTCAAACCTCTTTTCTTGGTGGTACTATGGTAAATTTGTGATCTAGTTTGTCATTTTCTGAATGGTTTATTGTGATTATTTCGATCCTTTGAATAGTTGTCTTTCTCTATTTCTAGTCTATTATCATTGTGCTAACCTTGTAGGTTCCCTCCAAGCGAACAAGTAATTTTTCTCAAGTGTTTTGGATAGATTTAGCACGTTGTCCAAGACATATCAACGACCGATCTTAAGGTTTTATACACAAAAATCAGACCTAAAGATAGCAACAAGGCGCTTAATTGTGCCTAGGGACTCCTCCTTGAGTCTAGCAAGCACTAGCCCAAATGGAGAGGGGTTTGGTTAGTGACAATTTGGGGCCCTACTTCTTTAATTAGCCTAGATGTTACCGCTGTCTTGACTCTTAACACATATATCAACTTAGATTGGAGGATAAAAATTTGTGCTAACAAATTGGCGCCGTTGTCGGGGAACACCAACCTTGGTAACAACCACATTGGTGAGTTTTTACTTTAATTGATTTATTTTTTCTAACTCACTTGGCTACTCCACAGGATACAGGGATAACTCCAAAGGGGAACTTACACAAGAAGATCATTCGATAACGATTCCCTCACAAGGTCTGGTTCTGAGCTTGAAGTAACTAACATATTTCTGGAACAAGACTATCATTTCACCAAGAACTCCTCTCGAAGTTGGTAAGCATAAGAGTTCTTAGGTAAGTTCTTTTTCAATGAGCACTATGGTGGGTGTATCTTTGACATTTTCAACTTTCTTTTTATTTCCATCTCGAGCTAGTAGTTGGGTAGCAAATATGCTTGTTTCTATATGAGATTAACAATATGGCTGCAACTGTGAGGCCACCAGTAAGGTGGAGATTTTCTTCTTTTGACCCACTAAGCTTTGTTGCATTCTCAGATTATCCTCATGACTTACCTGCGCGTAAATGGCTTAAATGCTTACCTTTGTTTGCAGGAAGATCGGGAGAATCAGTTGAGGACCACTTGGCTGCTTTTTCAAAATTGTTGGATGATTTTGAGGTGGAACATTAGGATGTGTCGATGAGGATGTTTGTGTCAACCCTTGAGGGGGAGGCACGAACATGGTAGAAATCCCTTTCGGATGCCTTCATTGATGGATGGGATTCGTTGCAGGAGAAGTTTACTGAAAGATGGGGGAATAAGCCAGACAATTCTTTGTTAATTAATGCTTTTACTCATATTAAAAAGAATGGGGATGAAACTGTCACTGATTTTAATGCTCGTTTTTCTAAAAATTATTATAAATTTCCTATTACTATAAGGCCT
>ML800181.1:152685-168602 GCA_009831015.1 Picea engelmannii
GCCACTTTTGGTTTAACCAGAAGATGATGTCCCTTTCACTTTGCCTACTATTTCTCATCCCGAGGTTGTTCTTCAGGATCCTGAGATTAATCAGAGCTTGGATATCAGATTTCATCATGACCTAGTTGAGCTCAGGATGATGGAGGTATTTCGGCAGATAGATTGTAAGAGTCTCGACTCTTATGCATTCACTCTTGTTACTGTTGAAATACTATGTTCTAAGTCCTAACTCCCAACCAACAACTTTCAATCAACTAGCAACCTTCATCTATGCCTTCATTGACAAGTACATCAAGGCAAATTTGGGTCATATGAGATTTCATGGCTAGTCCCCCTGGAAGGTTGACTTTGTTCACCTCTCTCGTTGGACTGATCATTTGTTTGCATGGTTACATTGGTCCTTTGAGTATGATGGTTTTATCATGGCAACTTTGAGCTAAAAAAATTTGGGTCTAGGGTAGTTGTCTTTCTTTTCCGCATTGTCATTTATGTATTTCCTTCTTGCTGGTTTTTCTACAGTTTTAGGACAATAATCTACATTTTCCTTGTAGTGTCTTTTCCCTATGATTATCTACTTCAGTATTTGCATAAGTGTCGTTGATTTTTTGCCTACTTATATCAACATGTGGTCGTGTCTTGTGTGTTCTTCCTTTCATGAATAAATGACTGTCCACTAGTGTTTTTCCCAACAATGGACACAAAAATTGAGGCAACACGAAAAACGATGCAAAATAATATAACACATACCCAACATAGCTCAACTTACAAGTTTTTTTGGATCGGCTTATAGGGCCTTTTTTCCTTCCACACCGTTACAGGGGTATTTTTGGTACACATTCCTCAGTTTTCAGAGCATCATCAATACATATTACAGAGTTAACATAGAGCAATATTGTTACAGACACATATTGTTATGATTCCCGACATCCCACAGGGGGATCCTGTCCCCTTGAGTCGCCATTGTTAACCCCTATATTTTCACCCTTGAAAATCTTGAGGGTTAAGAGCTAGCATGCATTCCTTTGGCTGGCATTCTAAGATTATCCCAGAGTTTAGCACTAGTGTTGAGCAAGAGGTTGGTTCCCATTGGAGGTAGGTATATGATCGGTACATGGTTGTTTGGTTCAGAGTTAGAGTTGACTTGGTTTCCAGGCATTTTTGAGAGAGATGTATACATACAACAAGTGTTGCTATTTTTTAGGAGACATGGTTTGAGTGGGTCTCTTGACTATTTGGAGCAGTTATGAGCATATAGTATGAGTCCTTGCATGATTCTAGGTCCGATGACACTTTTTCGGGGGATGTGCAAGAACTTGCTATTTTTAGCAAGTTTTGCTCCTGGCCCTGGATTTAGATTCTGAGCGTGCAATATTGATCCCCGAGACATCCAGAGTCTTTTGGATATTTTTCGATATGATGTGGCACAATTTACTATTTTTAGTAGGTTGAGCACTAGGGCTCACATGCCAATTCTGATCACATATTCGGATCCCTTTTAGAAAGATGAGATCAATGAGTATAAAGTCAAGGGTATTTAGACGACTTTATATTTTTAGCAGTGTCTATTTTTAGACAGTGACATGTGGCGGTGTTTTCCTAGTCATCCTGGGTGATGTGGACAGTTTCCTAAAATTTAGGTACTGGATTCTATTTTTAGGAATGTCTATATTTAGCAGGTACAACCATCATCCATGCAGTGCCAAGTGGCACCCTCAGAGATTGACATGTGGCAGAGTTATAGAGTGATGTGGCATCCACCTAGGAATGGGTCACATATTTCTAAGACTTGAGCGTAAACAAATAATTAATTGAGAAAAGGGAGTCGCATAACTGAACCTAAATTTAGCCGTATATTCCTAAATATAATCACCCCTGCGCTTGCCATGCATCAACTCCTTAAAATTCATCTCCAATTGAGTTTAAATCGTATTTTTCCTAAAAATTAGGAAATTCTCTAAAACATAGGGCAAATCTCCTCTTCGCCATAACTCACTCATGCTTTTGTCAAATTTAGCAAAAGGACATGCATTAGAAAGCTAAATTTGGCCTCCATGCATTTCTTTCACTCCATAAATCCAATTCACATTCATTTTCATTCATTACTCCTCCCTTTCTTCCTCAAGTGCGCCTTCCTAAGTTTTAGGACGCATTCTCCTCTCTTGTGCGCATGTAACCTTCATGCAAACTCTCACATACACTCACTCACCTCACACTCCTCACATATCTCTCTTCCTCATGCACTTAACTCCAAATTTAACCACTCATGCGTCTCCCTTGTGTTATGCGCCCTCCTTATGCTATATATTGGATGCTTCATAGAGGTTCTTGGTCAGTTCATTGCAGCAACAACATAGTCTCTCTCTCATTCTTCTCTCTCTTTTTCTCTAGTCTAGTGGCTCTTCTCTGAGAAAAGTAGTCATTGTACCGGTTGTAAGCTTGCCAAGTGTGGCACAATCAACTCTCTTGCAAGCGTGATCAATAAAGAAGTGTGTGTTTGTCTTCGAACCTCTTTTCTTGGCGGTACTATGGTAAATTTGTGATCTGATTTGTCATTTTCTGAATGGTTTATTGTGATTATTTCGATCATTTGAATAGTTTTCTTTCTCTATTTCTAGTCTATTATCATTGTGCTAACCCTGTAGGTTCCCTCCAAGCGAACAAGTAATTTTTCTCAAGTGTTTTGGATAGATTTAACATGCTGTTCAAGACATATCAGCGGCTGATCTTAAGGTTTTATACATAGAAATCAGACTTAAAGACAGCAGCAAGGCGCCTCATTGTGCCTAGGGACTCCCCCTTGAGGCTAGCAAGCACTAGCCCAAACAGAGAGGGGTTCGGTCAATGACAATTTGGGGCCCTACTCCTTTAATTAGCCTAGTTTTTACCGCTGTTTTAACACATATATCAGCTCAGATTGGAGGGTAAAAATTTGTGCTAACAGGTTGTAAGCCCGTATACTCCCCAAGAAGTCTAGCAAATCACACTTGTAACCAAGCAATGAAGCAACAATAAGATAGATTCCTTAGCTAGTCCAAGCAACAACAAGATAAACCTTCGTTTACCAAGATAATCCACTAAAAATGCAAGAGAATAGCTTGAAGAGAGGTAGTGCACTACTTCTTCCACCAATAGCCAAAAGAAACCATAACAAGAGCACAAGAGATAGAGATTGCCCAAAGAGGGTGCAAATTTCAGCTAGGAGTCTTCTCACAATGGGAGAGCTATGATCCAAATGAGATCCAAATGATCTCTATTTATACAAATCTTCTAAAAGATAGTTTGTCCACAAAACTTAGGGCAAAACACAAGATAAGGGGTCAACAACCCTTATCTTGCCCCTTTACAAAAATATTATTATTTAACTCGTACTTCGCACATAAGAGAAACCCTAAAAACATGATGTCACACCTTTCTTGTGCAACGTTTGGCACTTTTGGTCAGTTCATTGAGTTGGAGAAGGAAACGCCAGGCCTCCAAAGGCCAATGGTCTTCAATCAATGCCTTTCTTCCATGACTCCTAGGGTTCTTTCCTCCAAAATGTGCCAAGTGTCCTCAACACCACCAAACCCTAGCCCTCCATGATGTCTTCTAGGCCTCCAAAGGCATATCTTCGTCATCCGACATGTGGGCCCTTGGCATCCAAACTGTGGGCTTCAAGCCCCACGGAAGCCCAAGCTAGGCTTGTTCTTCCAAAATTGTCCACCAGCTAGGTCCTGCAAAGACAAATGGATATGCCCTCCAAGGATCTCAAGTCAAATGCATCACGAGGAGTAAATCAAGTCAATAAAAGAGCCATCTAAGCATGTACATCTAAACCACCTCATCAAAATAAACCAATGCTCAAAGACCCTATGCAATTTGCCAAGTTTAGGTATGGGAGGGTTCACAAAATGACCTATTGGGTGAATCGTACCTCAAGTTTAGGGGTGTTTCCTGAGGGGACCTCCTTCTAAGTCATGTGGATGAGGTGTCATGGATGGGGGGAAGACCTTTGGGCATGGGGTTCATGACATACAAGGGGTTGTAGTGTCTCACTTATGGGTGACTTTGTAGAGGGTGTGCTGCACCTTAGTTTTCAATGCAACCTTTTTCCAAGCCCATTTATTGCCTTTTATTTTTTTAGGATGTTTCCAGGTTGTAGCCAAGGTGGGGCTTCTACCTAAGCATGAAAAATTGTTCCCACCTTGACTCTACAATGGTCACATTATGCTTTCCTCAGGTTTAAAACATGTGTGGGGCTTCTACCTAATCAGTAAAACCAATGCCCACACATGCTCCACCTTGGTTGGCATTTTGTTATTAATTGTTCTTTTATGGGTTCCATCGGTTTCTTATGAGAGACATTTCATTGTCTTCGAGATCCCTGTGCAAGCATCTAGAAGGTTAATGATTGGATTTTATCTTTTGCCAACTACAAGCCTCTGGGCCTCCAGTCCCTTCTTCCCATGAAATGAGGGACAACCCCTTCTTGGGTCAATATACCCGAAAATCCCAAAAGATAAGGAGATGAGGGGATGAAGTGTGGAAAGTGACAAGTATGGTCGGGAATGGCATGACGACTTGTCAAGAGGACCTCCCAGTAGCAAACCTATCCCTAAGGGTGACCCACTTACTAGGGCGCAATGTCAACCACCAAAGTGGAACAGGGCAAAGAGTATAATGTCCAAGCAAACGTTACATAATCAAAGGCAATCATAGATGCAACAAACTCAAATGCCTCAAATATTGAAATGACACTCACCATAATACCTGGCTTGTACCTGATGGAGCAAAACCCAATGTCTTCTAGAGGCCAACTCATGTGGTGGATACCGTCGTGATGAACCTGGAGCTGTGGTGGTGAGGTGGGTATCTGTCTGTGCAAGTGGACATTGCTAGTCAAGCTGTCTCTCAGTACTCCATGTTTGCAACCTAAGGGCCTCGAGACATCATCTCCTTAGTTATCCCTAGGATTTGGGGATAACAGGATCCATGCCACATTTCTTGGGATTTGTGACATTGCATTGGATACATGTCATTGCCTAGGGATCCATGACAGTGCATTGACATCATCACTTGTACACTTGGCAACATATGGAGCCTACATGAGCATATTATGGTGGTCAACGCTTGATATTTCTAGCACACGTGGGGTGCACCCCTTTTGGACCCTTCTTTTATACATGTGGGTTTTTTCTAGCCACTTGGAGGTTGTTTTTTCTTTGCACTTGTGTGACACTCCACTTGGCCGCACTTTCTCTCTTCTCGTTCACACATGTGGAGGTTTCTAGAGTTTTTGGTGGGGCACATTTCATTTATTTGCTTGGAGATGGTTTATTCCATGATTCTTGGGGTTATTTAGGGGGTGCCCTTGCTCTTGGGCCTCCTTTTGACCCGACATGCATTTTGGAGACGTTGTTGCCACTTTTTGAGGAAGGCGTTCTTATTTATGTGCTCTCATGGACCACACATGTGGCATATAGTTAACATTTGTTCATTTTGTGGAGGGCGCCCCTACATTTGAGGATTTTTTGTAACCACCTATGGTATTCTCCCATGGTTTCCACTTGGAACATGGTATTGGGATCATGGTTTTCATTTGAGCACATGATATGAGCACTGTTATCCCCTAGCCTAGGGATAACTAAGGAGATCCCGTCTCGAGGCCCACAGGTCCTAGACATGGAGTACCGAGAGCCAGACGACGGAAGCATGGTCCCAGAGGGCCCCTCTTTTCTTCAGTGCAATCCACATATCACCAAAAGAAGTATCCATCACACCAGTCTGGTCCTGAAGTAGCAGTGAGTCTTGCTCCATGAGGTAATGAGTTTGGTTATCGTGGTATGTATCACTCTAATTTTTGAAGCACTTGGACACGTTGTATTGAATCCTTCTTCATTTCATGACATTTGCTTGGAAATTATGCTCTTTGCCTTGTTCAAACCTGGAAGGGTGACACAATGCCCTAGTAAGTTGATTTCCCTTTAGGATGGGTTGCCACTGGATGGAACTTTGAAGAGTCATCGTCCGTTCCCTCCATACTTACCACTTTCCATCTTTATTCCTTCTATCTCCCCTTTCCTTTTTGGGCATTGGGATTGGCTACACTAGGAAGGGTTGTACCTTACCTCGTGGGAAGAAGGGGCTAAAGGCCCAGAGGGTAAAAGTAGCTGGCAAGAGGGTAAAAGTAGCTGGCAAGAGTTAAAAGCTAATTTTGAAACCTTTGAGATGCTTCACTCAGGGATCCCCGAGAAAGCAGTGAAAAACTTCTCAGTAAGCAAAGGGGACCCACAAGATAACGTAAACACTCAAGGTACTAGTTGATGGATAGGAGGTCTCATCATGAGCCGACCTATTATGACCATGGGCATGTAGCGGTATGACATTACCACCTATTTGGTCACCAAACCAGGGTAGTGGCTCTTGGTGGCATAGCAAAGAGAAAGGGTTTCATTATGAGCCAACCTTCTCATTTCCGTGAAATGTTTGTGGATAACGCTGGCACCTCTAGTCATCATGCCAAGACAGTGGCCCTCAACTTTTCCCTTGAAGCACAAGAGCAAAAGATCAAAAGAAATAAAGCTAAGAATAAATGACAATGAATGGGCTAGGAAACAATTGCATCCATGACAAGGTGCAACTCACCCTCCACAAAGGCACCCACATGTAAGACACTACACTTCCCTGTTATCACATGCACCCCATGCCTAAATATTTACCCCATGCCACCTCATACACTTACATGACTCAGACTAGACTCCACCTGGGAAACACTCCAAACTTAAGAGAGGTTAGCCCAATAGGACACCCTGAGACCCTCTCCAAACCTGACTTGTCAAATTGCATAACGTCTTTGGGAATTTGTTTGGGGTTAAGGGGGGTTTGATGCACATGTTCGGGTAATTTAATTATTAGATGTGATTTACATGCTATGATCCCTGTAACTTATGAACCCCTGGAGGGCGTACCTGTTGTCTCTGCAAGACCTTGTCCGACAGACAGGTACACATGAGGGAATGATTAGCTCAGGCCTTCATGGGGGGCTCAAAACCCACAGATGGATGCTGAAACCCCAGCCAGGGGGTAAGAAGAGACTAAAGGCTTGCACTAAAAGAAGGAAGGACATTACCTTTGGAGGCACTGTGGAAGACCCAAACCCAGGGTTTCATGTTCCTCCCACCTGAATGTTGACCTTGGGAGGCCTTGGATGTCACCTTTGCAGCCCTAGACATCACCTGTCAGCTAGGGCTGTCACCTTGGAGGCATTCATGAGGCTATTGGCACATGTGGGCAAATTTTAGGCTTTTGGAGGCCCAACGTTTCATCTCCTTTGCACAACGTCCCACACTTGAGGCCCAACGTCACCCTAGAGGGGCATGATGTCACCTTTGGAGGCCTATTTAGATGCTAATTGAATTTATTTGGGTGAAAACTAAATTTTGTTGTAAATTGGCCAAGTCGGCCCTGATATTTTGACCTAAAATAATTAAAGGTCAAATTTTGGTATAAATAAACATAAAGTGACATTCATTTTCATCATAACTCTCACTTGGGAGAGTGGAGGTCTGAAATTTTCACCCTACTAAGGGTATTGGCTGAAATAAGGAGGGCCCTACTCTTTTAAGGCTTGTTTTTTGGCATTTGGACAAATTTTATGAAGTTTTGTGGCAATCTGGCATGGTTTTAGATGATTATTTTTGGTGCAAGTAAGTAGATTTTTACTTAGTCATTGGAAACGGTTTGCTTGCTCATACAAGATTATGAAATTGCATGTTTTAATTAATGCTTGAAGTAAGAAACTTAAAGTGCTAACTTTCTTGCTTTTCATTTGCCTAGCTTTATTGAATTGATCTAGTAACTAGTGAAACCCTAGGGCTCTAAAGTGCTAGCTCTCTAGAGGTTTATACTTAGTTATTGTGCAAAGTACTTTTCATCCATAAAAATCCAAGAAGAAGCATGTGCTAGGGCCTAGAAGTGCCTACAAACTAGCTTCCTCATTTCTTGAGGTCAAACCTAGGAGGACTTAAGGTGCTATTCCTCCTAGGTCTTTCTCCCTCTTGGATTATGTGTAAAATCACTTGTTAGCAGCCTTGAAGGAAGCCGCCTACTTGACTCCACTACCCTTAGAAAGGCACTAGTCAAACCTCACTCTTTGACAAGTATTTTCAAACTCAAATTCCAAACCGTTTCCTACTTGATTACCCTACTAACTTTAATTAGTTAACTAACCTAGCTTAAAGATACTAACAGCCACTTAATTACTGCTGATAATTCACTGTTACAGCCATTTGTTTGCAGTCTATATCAGTGTACCAACCACCTTAGAACAACCCAAAATTTGTACAAGGCAAGTTACTAATAATACATGCTCAAGTGTTTGTTCAATTGCCTTAGCAGAGTACATTTCTGAAGCTTGTTTACTGCCGTCATTACTTCTATTTTACTGCTGTTACATTTAACTTAGACAACCTGTTTAAATCCAATTGCTGGTTGATATATTTAGAGAACTCACATAAGACAAAGTATTATCATTGATGCTTTAAATACTTGTTCACATTGTCTGCACAAGTGTGTTCTTGTTGATACAAATTGCAGCTGTTATCATTTTCTTCTCGCTATCATCTACTTATCATTTGCTGCATATATAGACAGCCAGCATATATTCACAAGTTTACTGTCTTGTTGAAGCATCATTATCATTTGTTATTGCCTTTAATGCTTGCTGTTGTATCGGTAAGGGGAAGGTACACTTTAGCTTTCATTTGCTTCATCCTTCAAGACTTAAACTTGACTTGAGTGACCAAGAGAGAGGGATAGTTTGCTTATCATTTCTTTCCTTTCATCAACCCACTAGGTCGAGGGATGTCTCCCTTGGAGAAGGTTTTTCCTCCTAAATAGAAAAAGGGTATCCTGTTGGGGTGACAATGATAGGATTACCCTCGTGTTACGCTAATCTCGGCCTACTTGCCTTTAGGCTTTGGGCAAGTACAGATTGTGCGATAACAAGCACATTGTATTGTTTCTAGCTCATGGTATTGTATGTATGGTTTAGGGAGTGCCTTATCTATATAAGGAGGGTGCCTCCCTCACTTTTTCTTGTTGGAAATTAATTGGAAGGACTTGCGTGCTAAATTGTGTTGTGAGATTTTTTTTATTTTCTTGAGTAAATGTTGTAGGGTAATCATAGAAGGATTTGATATTGCAAGTGTTCATTGAGGAAGGAGTGCATTGCAAGTGAGGTATGAATTGTTTTCTATTTCATTTCTTTGTTAAATTTCAGGCTAGATCTATTGTATTGAGGGTGAATATATTAGGGTTTCATTTCCTTACCCTAGGTTTAGTTTATGTTTTATTTTGTAATACTTGGGTTAAGTTCTTAGGAATTAGCCTCCCTATAATTCTTGCAAGATTCAAATTTCTTAGTTTGATGCTCACCAAGCAATCTTTATGATGTTTGGGACTTCATCAACCAAGACAAGAGGACAAATATTCAAGGGCAGTCTAGAGTCTAGACCCCATAGCCCAATGGTAAGTGCTAGATTCATTTGTATTTTCTAACCAATCACATTAAACTTTCCCTTTTTTTGTTGTACATAAGCAATCTAGTGTTTTCATAAGTTTCATTTTCAGATCTAGGTTGCTCCTTTCAAGTTTTGAGCTAACCTTTAGATTTAATGCAGGTCACTCTCACTAATTAGATTTAATACAAATAGATCGGCTTTTTCATGGGTGAAATCTAACGTTTTCTCTCATTCAAACATAGATCTAACACCTATGCTCTCTAAAGAGATCAAATAACTCACAAACCTAAGGCATCCACTTAAATCTGAATGCATTTGAAGTATTTTTGCAGATCTAATAGTACATATTAGTGGATACGATGATTGTTTAATGGCATAATTCATGTTTCATACTGAATACTCATTTTTAGCGTGCTGATTTGGAGGTTGTTTTAAGTTTATCATGAACTCATACACTCATAAAACCTAATCAATACCCCAAGTCTTTGAGCGCTCTCAATTTTTAGTGAAACATTTCATCTTTATTTAACACTGTTTGCTGGTAACACACAGATTTCATAAACAACTTCGGCAAGTGAATGGTTCATTTGATTTCACTGTTTGGCTCCATGAGACTTTAAACTCTTAAATGCTGTTTGCTGTTCAATGATCAATGGTTTAACTCTGCAAACTGAAGTTAATACACTCTGTCCAAGGGCTTCATAATTCATGTGTTTGTGGCTTTTCTTAAACATAATTGAGCTGTTTGGCTCTGTTGACCACCTATTTCAACTAGGGGGTCAACTCCATGTGCCACGAAGCTATGTGCCTGATGGTGCAACAAAGTTGAAGACTTATTGGTTCTACAAGGCAATTTTGGCCTCAACACTTCTTTTTGTAACTGGAATTTCCGCTCCCCTGCGTGGGATAATAATGTAATGGGTCTGCATGGATCATATTTTAGGTTAGTTGCCTAGGACTTTATCATTAGGGAAGTCTTTTCATCGAGTGTTTTTTTCCTCAGGTAGTTACTTTGGCCTAACTAGCCTTTTTAATTACCCTTGAGTTTTTCACTACCACAATAATCCTCCAAAGTGGTGAAAGACGTTCTAATGATCGAGCCCAATGGGTGACTAGGGTCTAGGAATATTGTACATGACCATGCTAGACATCTCCTAGAGTCTTGCGGAATTCCGTCGAGTCTAAGTAGTTTTTTTTTAATTTTTTAAAATTACCCAATTAATGGTAATTTTAATTAATTTTGATGTAAAAATGTAAAAACTAGATCCTAGGGGATTTTGATAGGGGTGCGAGTACTCAAAAAAAATGGAAGGAGACCCCCTACACCCTTGGACCAAGTTTCAACTCAATTGAACAAGTTTTGCTAGGTCATTGTCCATGAGGAGTACAAATCAGTCTTGAGTCAGCAATTTAATTCCTTAATTGACAAAGTCAAAATGTCATTTTTTTGTAAAAATGAGCAAAAAGGTTAGAGGAAGAGTGGGAGATGATGTCTAACCCCTTTCCTAAGTTAGAGAAACACGTTTCCTAACTTAAACTCACCCCCTTACCTAGCCATCACTTCATTTAACTCATCCCCCTAGGGAAGTTGCGCCCCCCTTGGTGAGAAAGTCATGCCAAATGAAAAATTAAAAGGAAAAAGGCCCTTTCTCCCTAAGTGCGCCCCCCTTCATCTAATTTGTTGTTGGACTATGTCAAAAAGGTGTTTCCCATTCCCCTCAATCATCCCTCACAAACCCTAGACTACCAATTGTTAATGTTTATGCCATTATTATAGTTCTTTGCATTTCAATAGATAAGAGCAACATAAGAACAAGATCACTGAGAAATAAACATTCACAAGAGACACACCATTTATCCTGGGAAACCCTCTAGGGGAAGAAAACCCAACAAAAACTTCCTTATTATAAATTGCCAATACAATGTTCAAGAGATAACTCAAACCAATACAGATGGTCCTCTCCAAAAGATGCGCCACTCTTCTCCTTCTCTCCAACTGGTAAATTGCAGCTTGCCTCTTAAGAATGAGCAAGTGAGTTGTGTGTTAAAGTGAGGCGCTAGCCTCTCTATATATACAAGACTGACACGTGTGAAGGGTCTTCACTGGTAGGGCCGACCTTTCACTCTGGGTGGGTAAACCCACCTTTAGTTTATTTCTGGGTCTCAATAATAACTGCTGGGGCCGACTTCTTATTCTGCCTATTACAATTGTCCGTTGACCAATCCGCAAAAGGAGATTTGGTCCTAATACAATTACCGACATGATTAATCCACAATGGGGATTAATCCTATGAATAAAATAACAATAATAATAAGAATACTCTTTGTAGTTACATTATTTCAACACCAATTTCCAAAACCCTAAAAGTGCGCCCTCCTTGAGATGATGAACCCTTTTGGGTGAGTGACACTTGGAGCTCATCCAAGAGGGGTCACTCTTGCCTCCCAAGTATAAAAGAAAGCCTCCTCTCCCTCATTTCACAATCTATTCTTAGTGTACTGTTACTATGCTCAAATCTCTCCCACTTCTCTCCCACTCTTCTTTCTTTCTCCCATTTGCTCTTGCTCTTGTGTAAAGCTTGCTGCAAGTATTTGCAACAACCTTTTGGTGTTGAATAAAATAAAGCTTTGGAGGATCCATGGTGCATTGAGAGTCTTCTTGGTGCCATCTTACTTATTGAGCCTTTGAGGTGATATTGTTTGGTTTTTCTTGTGCAAACATTTTGGTTATAGATCTAGAGTAGAAACCCCAAGCAAATTATTTTGCTTGGGTAGATTTATAATAGTATTATTGTAGATCTAGTGAGTAGTTTTTGAGATCTTACAAAGTATTTTGTTTTATTTTCTAGATCTACTCATATCTCCTCTGTTTTGTAGCTTTGCTTCACAAGTTTTGCAGGTCACCCAAGGGTTTTTTGGACAAATTTCAGATATGGAAATTTGTCCCTTCACCCAACTTGAGCCTCTAAAAATTTCTGCAATATTTTTCTGTACATTTCCATACTTCTTTTAGGCAGTATAACATCTTTGAATAGTTCATTTTAATACTTTTTACTTGCAGATTTTTACCCAGAAATTTTCTGTTTTAAGTAACAAAAAATATTTGAAGATTTTGGTCTCTTTTGCAGCTTTTCCAGCAAGCTTTGCTTGCTGGTTTTTTCCAGATCTGAACCAAAAATTAGGAGGTACAACCCATTTAGGGCAGTAAAACGTCAAGGAAAGACCTCCCAAGTTGGGGTATTATTCACCCAACTCTTCTCTCTTCTTTCTTCATTGTAAGCAAGCCCAAAGAGAGTCTCTTGGGCTTGCATTTCTCTCTAAGATAAAATTTCTGTGTTTTTTTATTACTTGTGCCTACACCTTGCATAGTGGATTGGCCTAGCCACCCATGCAAAATCGTAAGGCTAGTTGTTAATTTATTTTCAGCATTTGTATTTCATTTCAAGTTTGCCCCACTTGTCCTTAAGGCAGAGTTGTGTGTCTAGGATTTCTTGCTTTCTTTTCAAGTTAATTATTTCATTTAGTCTTTTCATTTCACCCACTTGGGCACAAAATCAATAGGCTTGTCCTCCATCTTGTGCATTTGTTGAGGTTGCAAGTAGAGTAGTTGCTTTCCAAGTTATTTTACTTTCTTTACTTGTTTTCCTACACCCTGTTGCTATTCTTATACACACTTGCAAACGTGAGCTAAATCCGGCTCACTTAGTGTGTCCTTGGAGGCACAATGCCTAGGTTCAAAGCCCACGCTGTCACTTTGACTTGAACCTCTTACGTCTAGGCTCACTCCTAGGGAAGCCAACGGGGGTTATCCCTAGTTACTAGATAAGTTTTAGAGTTAGGTTCTAGGACTTGATTTTAATTTCTTAAGGTTAGAGGGGATCTAATCTAGGATGCTAAGGCAACAATGCAAGATGGAGGGGTTAGCATGTAAAGCAAACCTTTTCCTAGGGCGACTAAGACTAGTGCCTAAAGATTGGGCTTGGGGTCAACGAAGTTAAGGGGTTGTTCGTTACAAATAGATTACAATATTATTTACAAAAAATAACTTGATCAAAGAAATACTAGATACAAGATTTACAATTCAAAGAATGCTAAAATATAACAACAAGCTAACCAATGATTTATTTGTGTTTGTGCAGGATATAAAAAGATTAAAGCATCATATAACATTATCATCAAAGTGTCAAGATCATCATCATCAATACATCAAGAAGAAAATTTATAAAGTTAAGCACAAGTATCAAGGATGAAGATCAACCACTCTTAATTATTAAACCCACAAGTATTTAGAGATTTAGATCCAGGGTTGAGTTGTTAAGCTTTCTTAAGGTTATCAAATTTTATTAAGCTTTCACCAAAGCCTCCTCCCCCTTTTGCCAAATAACTACCGGATGCTCAATAAGTGTTGCCACCCTAGCTTCGCAGGTCAACCCTAAGACAAGAGTACTTCCCGGAGAGGACACATCCTGTACGCCGTGAGACAGTCCCCTGTCTACACCCTCTGTTGTTTTTCTCAAGTCCCGTTTTAGATGGTGAAGATGGTGGTCTAAGGTACCCTAAAGAGTTATTAAGTTTATATATAAGTTAGGTAGGCTTTTAGGAATATTAAAGAGTGTTTTAAGAATTTTATGACACTTTTTAAGGGTAATTTAGTGACTTGGCCGAAACTCACTTCAACTTTTAAAATGTGTTGATTTAGTTATGAGATTAAGAGCATTAACACATGCATATGTCACTAGATTGCACAATTAGATAGCTTGAAAGAATAACAAAGGCAAGAACAACTTGCCACCCAATAGAAGATATGCAATCACACTTATATCATGATCAATGGCATTTAGATAAGAGCATTTAGTGTGAAAGAGAAAAAGATTTAGATGTGCCTACTTATCAACAAGTTACTTCAAGTATGTAGCATTAATGAAAAATAACACCATTTACTTGTTGAAGCATCTAATCATCAAAGGTTATAGATCTAAGCATGAAACATAAATATAAGTACTTGTAGTGAACTAAGCATGCATGAGATCTAATTAAGTTGATTTAGGTGCCCAATAGGCTTAAGCTAGGGAATTATAAAGTGTATTAGATCTAGATCTAGAATATTATAACATTAATCATTTAGATCATTAACCATAAATTAAAACCCTAACCTAACCTTTTGGGGTATTCCTCTCCCAACTAGGTAGGCAATTAATTAGCTTGCTTATTAATTGAGATTATTGAAAAATGAAAGAAACAAGCAAGCAACGAAGAGGAAGCAAGAGAGAGAAAAGCGAACCAAGAAACAAGCAAGCAAGGAAGAGGAAGCAAGAGGAAAAAGACAAACAAACTAATCAAGAGGCAAGCAAACAAACCCTACCCCACGTCCTAAGGTTTGGGAGATACCCTTTATCTCACAAACCCTCACGTCCTAGCAAGAGAGAGGCAAGAAAACAAGATCTAGATCAAACCCTAATTACCCAAGGCTCACACGTGGGAGGAGGCCGTACCCTTTTTCTCCCACAAATGTGAGCCACTACAAGCAACCAAAAAAAATGAGAAAAATGAAGGAAAAAGCTAAGAAAACGAAGGAGCAAGGTTGAGAAATAGCTACCAATCCCTTGGGGGGTCTTTGAGTGTTGTGTGGATGCCTTTGGGTAGCCAAAACCCCTCTCAACCAAATCTGAACCTGCAAAAACCAGCAAGCTATGCTTGCTGGAAATGACACACACAACTATACAAGTGAAGAAAAATATTGCTTTTTTAGGGCAAATTTTTTCTTGAAAAATTTTAGTGAAAATTTTAGATTATGATGACCAAAGAACTCTATTATGCTCGCTGAAATATGGATCACAAAGAAATAATGAGAAGAAGTGCAATAGAAGAAGATTGCTTGGAGTGTATGAAAATCTTAAAGGGAGACTCTTCCAAGAGGCACCCTAATGAAATCCTTGAAGTCCAACCTGCAAAAACTCACACAATAGCATGCATACAATGGATAATATGGAGGGTTAATCTAATAAAGTGAAATACTTGCACCCTATCTAGCTAACCACATATATAGATTCACAAGACTACTCTATGCAAGATCTACTTAAATAAAATACTTTACCTAAGATCCATTCATGAAACCATTATATAAAATTAAAACGATTTTACCTCATATGTTTGTAAGAACACAAATACTTGTAGATCTTCCCAAAATCCTCCAAAGCTTCTTTTATTATTGCTGTTGCCGTCCTAATGCACACTTGCAGACGTGAGCTAAGTCCTGCTCACTTAGTGTGCCCTCGGAGACACAATGTCTAAATTCCAGCCCACACTGTCACCTTGACTGAAACTTCTTCCTTCTAGGCT
The DNA here is from genome assembly GCA_009831015.1 of Picea engelmannii. Lineage (NCBI taxonomy): Eukaryota > Viridiplantae > Streptophyta > Pinopsida > Pinales > Pinaceae > Picea > Picea engelmannii. The sequence continues at coordinate 168,525 of ML800181.1, forward strand.
TACTCCTAGGGAAGCCAAGGGGGGTAGTCCCTAAGTTGCTAAGTTAATTTTAAAGTTATGTGTTCTAGGAGTTAATTT
>ML800181.1:187318-199386 GCA_009831015.1 Picea engelmannii
AGCCACAAGGGACACGTCCACCTGTGCTAAGCCACAGGGACGTCACTCTCAACAGATTAACTTAACTAAGTCCATAGGAGTACCATCTGGAGAGCCATCTCAAGTCGACTCAACTAAGTCCATAGGAGTCAGACAGGAGACCATCTCAAGTCGTCTCAACTCAGTCCAAAGGAGCACGACAAGAGACCACATGTCATCTCAACTCTGTCCAGAGGAGTATGACACACCCATCACATGGGCTGTCTCACAGATCGTCTCAACTCAGTCCAGAGGAGAACGACCTGGAGAATGTCTCATGAAGCTACAATCATCAACACTAACTCCATGACAAGTCAAGTAATAATGTAATAATAGAGTAGTAGATCACTCCTCAATCAATGGTTGACCATACCAAATGGATCATGTGGTCTCCATCCTCTTAAATAGATGTTGCCCTATCCAAAATATCAAGACATATGCAAGATAAGGTTCCAAGAATGGGGGCACATCAATAGGATAAGAATAAATGTATATAACAATATAATAATCTCTATAGGGGAGCGCTCTTCAACCAACTCCATGGGATAAATGAAAACAATAATAAAATAAAAGAGTGGTTATAACCTTCAACAAGATAAGCTCAAGAAGATAAGGTTGAATTAGGGTTTTGACCATGCAAAGCCCCAAGAAATATTATAATATGATCCTCCCCATGTGTGCTCTCCAAGGAAGTAATAAAATAAGATAAGGGTGTGCTCCAAGATAAACCCTCCAAAAATAGCAAGAGGAAAGTCTCCACATGTGTGCCCTCCAAGATGAAGCTCCAAAAATAGAAATGAAACCAAGTATATGCTTGCACAAGTGGTACATGTGGCCCTTCAAGTGTAACTTGGCCCCCAAGGAAACTACTCCATAACAACCTCCAAATAAAATAATACAAGTGTCAAGTCAAAGAGATGAGGGTGCTCTCCAAGAGATATAAAGTGATGTCGAGTGTAGCTGAAATAACCATGTAATAATGATGAAAAATCACCTAGGAGAGGTGCACCCTAGAAGAATGTGGAATGGTGCCACCTCAATCCATCAACTAACATGAAGTGAGCCCTAAGAGAATGTGCCAAGGATGGTTACACTCCATGAATACATGTGCCAAGGATGGTTACACTCCATTAATACATGTGCCAAAACCATGTGTTGTTTTGCAAATCCATCCACTAATTCCCCAAATCATGTGCACAAGAGAATGACGCCCTAGAGAAGTGTGCAAAGGTAGTTACACTTCTCATCAATGAGCAATAAAATACTCGTCTATATGCCATGTCATAATGATATCTAACCAACAAAAGGAGGTGCGTCCTAGAGAAGTGTGCCATCCTCTCAAAAATAGTAATATAATACATTCATGTCTTGGAATTTGTGCTAAAGAGGGTGAGCGCTACATCAAGAACCCTGTACCTCCTCCAAATAAACCCCTCCAAGTGTGAAAGGATGCCAAATGAAGTAGGGCACTTCACTAATAGAGTCAAGTAGCCACTAGAATGATTAAATCATCCTCAACATGTGTGCACAAAGGTTAATGCTATAATATAACCATAGTTCACCTCCAAATAATCATTGAATGATTAAATCAACATGGACATGTGTGCCAATGAAGGGGTGCACTCTACTAAAGTGTTGTACCATGCACTTTTACCTTTGATTTCCTTTCTGTATATTTAAATGATAAATGCTTATACCTTTATATTAGAACTCTTCTTAATATATCTTCTTCTTCTTTTAATGTACTCTTTTTTATATATATAAAAATATTTATATTTTTTACCATATGCTTTTTTTCGTTCTCCTTGGTATAAAATATAAAGTACTTTCTTTTTTTAAACTTTTATATTTGAAATTTTATTTTTTTACTTTGGGCAATAACTTGAATAACCCTCTATCACTTTTGAATAAAACTATTAGAAGTTTAGTAATTACTTTATAGCCTTTTAAAAATTTAATATAATAATTCAACTTTTATAATACCCTTAGTAATTACTTTTATAGCCTTTTAAAAATTTAATATAATACTTCAACTTTTATAATACCCTTGATAGCATTCTAAATACATGTCGGTCTTGAAATATATGTATAAAATTTGATTTAAGGTCTTGGTACTGTTATCCCCTGTTTCTAGGGATAACTAAGGAGATGATGTCTCGAGGCCCGTAGGTTGTAGACATGGAGTATCGAGAGACAAATCAATAGCCATAGCCCTTCACTCAGCACACATCACCATCCGATCGATGGCAACAACGTCCACCACACCAGCTTGGCTCACAGAGGATAGTAGGTCTTGCTCCATGAGGTAACAAGTCCAGTATCATGGTAAGTGTCATTTTAATATTTGAAGCATTTGAACATGTTGCAAAGGGTCCTCTCTTGATTTTGAAAACGTTTGCTTGGAAATTATGCCTTTTGCCTCATTTCTCCTTAGTGGTTGACATGTTGTCCTAACAAGTGGGTCACCCTCAGGAAAGGGCTGCTACTAGGGGGTATCCTTGAAGGGGCATCGTACCCTTCTCGTCCATACTTGTCACTTTCCACACTTCATCCCCTTTCGTTTCCCCCCATCTTTTGGGTTTTCAGGCATTATTGACCCAAGAAGGGATTGCACCTCATTTTATGGGAAGAGGGGTTGACGGCCTGGAGGAAGATAGCAGTTGCTATAAGAGAATAAGAAACTAGCTGAAAAGAAAGTGAACACAACAAATAAGGACCATCAAAAGCCGGTCCCAAATATGATGCTAAAGCTTGGAAACCCTTAAAGGGGGACCCTCAAATTTGAAAATTATAAATGATAGCAGGGATTGGAAAGATGGCAAAAAGGAGCTTGGAAAAAGGTGGCACGCAAATAGTTGGTAACTCAAGAGCAAGCGCACCCTCAACAAAGGCGCCTATAAATGAGATAATATGAGTCCTTGTATGTCAAGAAACTCCATGCCCAAAAGTTCACCCCCATCCACCTCATACTCTTTACATGACTTAGAGAGGGTCCAATTGGGAAACACTCCTTGACTTGGGGAATGATCTACCTAATAGGTCACTATGACAACCCTCCCATATTTAAATTTGGCAAGTTGTATAAGGTCTTTGAGCATTTGTTTATTTTGAAAAGGGGGGATTTAATGCACATGTTCGGGTGGTTCTTTTATTAGATATGGCTTATCTATTTGTCTTTGCAGGGCTTTGCTAGGTGGAAGTCTTTTCATGAAGGCACAAGGTTGCTTGGACCTTCATTGAGGCATGAAGCCCACCGGTTGGATGATGCAACCCTTCTCATTGGACACATGTGAGAGGGAACGTTGCCTTTGGAGGCACTTAGAGACCATGAGGTGATCACATTCCAGCTCCTTGCACCCAAACATTGGCCTTTGGAGGCCTAAGACGTCATCTCCTAGGCCCTAAACGTCACATGGGCTTGGGGTTTTTGATGGGGCTCTCATGGTTGATGGTGATGTGACATGGTTTGGTGGAGAGAGAGAGACTTTCCTTACACTAGACCACTTGATGCCAGGAAGTGAGGCCTTTGGAGGCCCAACGACTTCACTTGGGAGGAAAAACGTCTCATTTTGGAGGCCTAACGTCACCCTTTAGGACATGATGTCACCCCTAAAAGGGTTTTTCTTTATGTAATTTTGAATTTTAAGATGTAAAAGGCAAATAGAGGAGGTCGACCTCTTTGAATTATTGAAAGTGGATAGACTTTTGTGGACAAATTGTCGAAGTGAATTCATATAAATAGAAGTCACTTTCATTTCATTTTCATCAAAACTCACTTGAGAATTACATATTGCATGGCTGAAATTTTCACCCTACTTCGACATTTTGCTCTATCTCTCTTGTGGATGCTAGTACTTGTCTATTGGTGAAGAAAAGTAAGGTGCTATCTCTTGGATGCTTGTTCTTAGTATTTTTGGTGGAATATTCTTAATAAAGAAGGGTTTCTTCATGCTATTCTTGGAATTGGTAAGGAATTTCTGCATTTATTGTATTGTTTCAAGCTTTAATTTGTTTATGTTGATTTTTTGGTAGCTGCGGGAGTATTTTCCTTTTGGACAACTTTTCTTAGAGAAGAAGAAGATTCCAAGAAGTCAAAGGCAGACTATTGAACAATTGAAGAACACTCCTGAAAAGAATAAAGTGAAATAGAAGACCACAGAAGAGAAGTTGGCCCACAAGAAATAATAATAAAGTGGAAATATAATTTCCAAGAAGAGAAGTCGGTCCATAGAAATAATAAAGTAAATTTGAAGACCGAGAATAAGAAGTCGACCTTAGACAGGCGCCTAGATTAGTATACATACAAGTCTGGGTTAGTTCATTTGTACAAACAATTCTCCTTTTGCAGTGCACATTAAGAAGTTGCAACTGCAGTTGGAACAATTTCACTATTTCTGGTCTCTGGTTCTCTTGGAGAGTGCACCCCACTTGGGGAAGGATATTCTTGGTGGCTCTTGGTGATTTCTCTTATGCGCAACCTTTGGAGGAGTTGCACTAAGGTTGTGTGTTGCTGCTCAGTTGCTTCATGCCAATTATCCGTTTTAGTTGCAGTAGCAATTGCAATTACCGGTTACCAGTGGTGCCAACTCTAGTGATGCGCCTATCTATGGTGTGCTATCTTGGTGCCAGTTCTATGGTTTGATCAGTTGTTTACCCTTTCTAGGGTTTGATAGGAAGAAGATAGAAGTATTTGTTATCAGGGTTCTTCATTGTTGGTTTGCTCTTGTGATTAGAGCTTGTTCATGGTTGTATTGGAATATTCTCTCTAAGAAAAGTTGGCTGGGTTTTTCCCAGGATAAATCTTTGTGTCTTCTTGTGCTTGTTTATCCACTGCTTATATATTTCAGTATATGATTATTGAATGTTAATAGAAGATAAAAATGCTATGGTAAATTTAATGTTAACGAAACTAATGAAAATCGAACAGTTTAAACCCTTGGAGGAGTATAAGGGCATACAACCTACATCAAGTCTACTTTGTTATCATTGAACAAGCTACTTTGCAAAGATTGCTACAAGGAGTAAAAAGGCTTACACCCTTGTAGATTTAGCGTGCTAGGTTTGTTTGCTCTAGGGAGTAAAAAGGCTTATACCCCTAGAGAAGTAATAAACCTAGCTTTACACGAGACTCCATTGCCCAATTGATTAAGCACTAGTCTAATTTGCATTGGAGATATAAAATCATTGCATTGGTATACATGAAATGTTGAGATATTGCAATTTTAAGTTGGAATTGATTCTATATGCTATAAGCTTCCTTGTGCCCCAAGGGCGTTTTCTCTAGCCAAGTAATTCTTTTTGTTGTTACAAATTAATGCTACATCCATTAGGTCTGCAGTAAAACTCTTCTTCTTTCGATCTTTGCTCACTATTCTACCGCTGAAATTCACTTGTAAACCTTGGTAATTGTTCTACTAGTTATTGGCTAATTTTTAGGTGGTTTACTTCTTGATTTCTGTGGCTAGAAGTTGCTGCAGTAGCAATTGTTTGCTACAGCCATTTGGATGTCATAAAAGCTTGTTGATAACATCATATAACGACCCTCCAAACATCACCAAAGTCTTGCTTTATTAATTGGAAGTTTAACTAGTTATAGCTAGCTTTGTTTCCGTCATCTTATACTTGATTTTGGTGGTTAGATTTGCAGCTATTGATATCATTTGTTGCTAATTTATACATTCATATACTGCTGCAATTTGGGACAATGAGGATTCTTGCTTGATCCCCTTTGATTAAAGGCTTGGTTTATCATCATTTGTCTTGTTCCAGGCAAAGCTAACATTGTTTCGCAGGTATTCAACACTTGACAACCATTTTCCCTCTCACAATACTCGTCTTCAAGCATTTCTTCCTCTCCAAGTTTGACCTATAGGGGTGCTCATTCATCATCATCTCACTTTCCGTCTCAACCCCCCTAGGGTCATCGAGATTCCGCCCTTGTGGTGATTGCATCATCACTAAAGCGAGGGGAGTGTCTATTTAAGGTGACAGTGGGTAGGTACTCTTATAATTGTCTCACCTTTGTGACTTGGGTTGGGCTTTGCTCAAGCTACAATCCATGCGATAACAAGTACCTTTCTCGTTCCTGGACTTGGCATAATTTAATATGCTTTTTGTTAATGCGTGAGAGTGAGAATGGGTGAGTGGAAGAGTCGTCATGGTCAAAGTACATTAACCTTTGAAATTTCTTTTTCCAATCGCCCACAATTTATCCGGTCGCACAATATCCTAATTTACTAAGATACCTTTGAATGCTGAAGTGGAAAGTGCGGATGTTGCGGATTAAGGTACATGTACAGGACGAGTTGGATGTACGGCGGATGACAGCGGTTGGTTGTACATGTGGTTGATTGTATGGAATATATATATATTCCATGCCACCGAGGTGAAGACGCTATTATTTCCTGTGAGGTGACTGCTGTAACCAATTGCTAACCGACGACTTAATGGATTTTATTATGGCAAGTGTTTCGATAGTTTCAATGGTCAACTGTTACGAAAGAGTATGACAACGATTTTTGTGGTTGTACAACGGCAATGTACGGATAGATGACGGATGGAAAGAAACAATGGTGATTGGTACGGAGACGGCAGACGACGGCTGTATGCTAAACTAAATTTCGGCTGTACAGATTGATGGCAACTCGATTTATTGTTTTTATGGCAGCAATTTCTGTAGGGCGGCAGATAACTGCACTTCTAGTCAACAGTTAAATATCCACTGACAACACTATTTTGAATTGTTTCTACCCTATGTTTTCGGTTTTTTTTTTTTTTAAAATGATTTGTGGTAGTTTATATTTGAATGGAATCACTCGCAGCTGCGTAATCTTCTTTGTATGCTTTAATTTTTTTCTTCGTCACTTTTGGTTATGTTTATCAGATTTACAGCGGAATGTTCTTCAAACGTAACTTCTGATTTTAAAAGGAAAAATGCCTTGGTGTGGTCAAAGACCTGGAAATCAGAGAAACTCTGAATATTTTGAATGGCCAAAGGCCAATGGAGTTGTTTCCAAGGGCAATGAAACTTTGACCAAGGGTCTTGTGGCCAACGGCCAGGATTAGATTGGCTCTGATACCAATGTGGTGAACCAACTCGGTTTACTTACGTAAATATCCAATGTAAATAGGACAATATGTTAAAATCCATATAGGACAAGCAATAAATAATTGAATAAGATATGATGAATGATTGCAAAGAGAATGAGGGTTGTATATATACCCACGCAGGGGTGCCCTTTCGTGAAGAGATGTGACTCTTCATTATGAGGTGTCTCTTCATTAGTAATTATTAATTATTTTATATTTTGTATATATTTATGTTATTTATGTTCATATAACATGGAGAGAATGATCCATCAAGCAAGACATGAAAGTAGCATGAAAACCATGATATGACCACCAACCACGACCATCCATCAAGAAGAAAAGTGAAGATCCTCCACCAAGATGTCCCATCAAATGATCAAAAGCCAAGGAGAGAAGAGGCTCCATGGAGGTGCATATCCCCCAAGCCCATCAAAAGCTCCATGATACCAGCAGAAAACTCCACCAATGTGATGAAATTCACAAGGTGGAACCTCATACAATATTAGGTGTAACAGAGTCAACATCACCTAGTAGGGAAGATTTCCAAAAACGTTTTCTATAGAGCATATAGTGCCAAGTATCCCATACAAGCTCCCAACATTTTTGAGCGCACATACAGGTCCACAAAATTTGGCAGATGGTTTCAGTCCCCTACAATGCAGGCATGAAGTATGAGTAAACCCTATCCGAGACAATCACTTCTTGGAGGGAAGTCCCTGATAGATCAAGAGCCATGCAAAGATCATCAGCCTATGGGAGGGTTTGAAGGACCACACTGTCCGAAGGCAATCTATCCATTTATCTTTGTCTTCTGCAAGGCCCTGTCTTCTGTTAAGGGTTTTGTTGAAAGTATAAGTTCAACGAAGAGCATGAAACAATTTGTTATGCTTATAAAACCAAATGAGTTTATCATAATGCCACATCTAATCCTGTCAAACGGGTATTTAGTTTATATCACCCAGAATAAAGGTCTGAATTTCTTGAATGGCAAGCCAATCAAAGCATGGGAGTTTGTACTCACAGGAGAGGCAAGGCCAAGTCTTCCACTCTCTCATGTCCTTACCATTGGTCTTTCAAGCAGAATAGTGCCTTCCTAACTAGCCTCTTTGGAAGAAATATCTCAATATGAGTTGCTGCTGAATTCTGCACTTTCCATTCATTAATTCATTCAATCTCCGGCTGAACTGTCTTCTTGCACTTCTAATCCTGGGTTGCTTCTTTTAAGTGCATGCTTGTTTACAGTTACAGTGTTGTATATTATATATACATTGATTACTTATAATGCGATGTGGAAATCATTTAGCATGTTTCAAAATTCATACTAGTTACTTTCAAAATTAATGTATTTGTAAAGTATATGAAGGATCTCCTCATAAATTGGTTGTTTGGATGTTAGAAGCATGCTTGTTCATGAATGGAAATAGATGTGTTCCATTTTTTTGTATATGACATTATTATGTGGTGATAGGTCTTGTTGACCGATGTGATCTTCACTTCTGAAAATGGCTTTCAACAACAAACAGAAAATGCAAGAGCTGGCAACTTTGGTGGTAAAACTGCTGATAGGGTAATGGTACACACAAATATCATCCCACCATCTTTTCAGCAGCAACTTGAATCAGCTCGTAGGGCAAGACTTGTTCACGACATGATTCTTGGTAAGCTAAAAGCTTTAACTGCATAGACTTATTCATTTCAAAATCTAGAGCGTTTTTTCATTAATAGTCCTTTCTTTTTAAACTTTTGTTCTTACAGTGAAGTTCATGTTTTCCATTACTTCTGTGTAGAGCCAATGGCTTTACACCCTTTATTCCTTTGCAATGCTAGTTGGTACCATGTAAAATTCACTCAATCACAATTGTGTTCTTGAGTGCAACCATTCAAAAAAGAATTGTTGGAAATGATGAGACTCTAAATAAAGATGAAAGACATTGGGAAATGTTCATGTGCATTATTACGTCTGCTATCCCATGGTTTGGGATGTACGGACTAGGGATGAGGTTCTTATACAACTGGGCCCTATATCCCATGTTTCAGATGACCAGGGGAGGGGGATATCAGCATAAACCATTAAAAATACAGAAACTAATTTTCAAGATAAACGTATATTTTTAGGAAAATGCTCTTATATTCAATTGACAAAACATTTTCATTACATCAATTCTTACATCTGAGAGCCAAAGGGCTTACTGCAACAACTTTCTCATGCAACATAGGCTAGAAAAGATAACAGGTCAGTTTTAGCTCCTATCCCTATTGAGTATGCATCTCTCTTGAAGATATCAAGTTTAGCTGTAATGTAATATGCTATGTCAGCCTGAAAGTCCGAAAATGTTGAGTTTTGTGTACCTTGGGAAGTGGTCCCCTTGTGGTTGTGTGTCTCTAACAACAAGAGGGAAATGATTTGACCCTTGTGCCTTTTACTTTATGTCTAATTTCACTTTAACTTATGAGATTTAAGTCAAAGGTGAAATATGTCACTTAAGTCATAAAGTGACAATTAATTCACTTTGTGGGTGAATTATGAGACACAAAACAAACTTAGGAAACTTAACCAAAAGTGGGTTTCTAAGTGAGATACTTGAGATGAGATCTCACCCATTGATTAGAGATGGCTAAGACTGATCTTAGCCATTGATCTCTAGGTTTGGCCTAAGGATGGCTAAAGAGGGTGCATAGGGCATATGAGAGGTTCATCATTGTTCACTTGATCACTTGAGAGAGTTGGGTGAGGAGAAGAGAAGTGAGAAAGGAGGGTTTAAAGGAGCAAGCTATGGCGCACTTGTTCATGGAGGGCGCGAGGAGGCTTGGAGCTTCATTCATGGAGTTGTAGTGTGTTTGCTTGGTGGAGGGCACAACCTTGGTATAGGGGCGCAAGCTTGCAGGCACATGTTGGAGAGGAGCAAACTCATATCTGATTGGTTCATTGTTGATGGAGCACACCAAGAGTAAAGGGTGTGAAAGGGTTTCTCAATCAGCCAAAGGAAAGGTCAAGGGCGCATTCATCTTCAAGCTTGGACAAGGAAGGAAGGGCGCACTTCTAGGGGCACATTCTTCAAGGAACCTGATTGCTATGATTGAGGGGAGCTAGCAAATTGTACAGGTTCATTTGTATTGTATTCCTTGTTGTTATTAGTGCTTGAGGAACTCCATATATATTATATATACATCTATCCAAACTGGTTTTCCCCATGGTGGGTTTTTCTAGGGTCATATTGACCAAAAACATGATGTGTTCAATTTTCATGTATGCTTAGTTATTGATCATCCTTAGGAGTTGTTAAGATCCTAGAGGAGTATTGTATGTTTTAAGTTTTATGCATGTGCTAGCATCAGTTACAAAAGCACTTGCAAGGGCACCTTAAAAGAGCATCCAATCATCAGTTTAATGGCAGATTTGAGGGGGAGTTTGAACAGATCTATTTTCTGTTTTAAAACAGCAGCAAGGACAAATTTGGAACCTTGAACTTAGAGCCCAACAAGAGGTCAAACGACAGACCTGTTGGGCAGCCTTTAGTTCCTCAAACATTTTCATGGGATCAGAGCAAAAGGACACTTTTGGTGGCTGATTTCTGAGGATACAGTTGGCAGTTTTATTGTGCACAGTTTGGAGATTCTTGTTCACAGTTGTGTTGAGTGTGAAGTTGGCATATTTTTGTTGCTTCAGAGCTGTTCAGTTTTCTTGGTTAGAGAGTATCAGTTTGGCATCGTATGGCAGCCTTGGTTGCTAGTGGTTTGAGAGTAGAGGATAGACTTGCCGGGGCAAGTAATTGGTCACCTTGGAAGGCAAGGATAGTGATGATTCTTGATGAGGGAGAGTTGTGGGAGATTGTAGAGTACCCCCTCATACTTCCTATGGATGTGGTCCTTCTTGCTGAGTTCCAGAAGAACAACAAGAGGGCCAAGAGAACAATCCTTGACGCGGTGAAGGACCATGTGGTTCCTCACATTTTTGGCAACGACTATGCTTATCAGATGTGGCAGTCTCTTTGTAGTCTTTATCATAGTCCAAACTAGAATCGCAAGATGGTGCTTCATGAGAAGCTAAGAAGCACCAAGATGGTGAAGACTAAGACGATTATCTCATACCTCTCGAGGTTCACTCAGATTCGAGTTGAGTTCGGTGTAGTTGGCGAGATAGTAGATTCCTTTGAGTTGGTACATACAACCATGAATGAATTTACTAAACCGTGGGGGATTTTTGTACACAATATCGTGGCTAGGGAGCATATGCCTAGTTGGGAGAGGCTCTGGGACGATTTTGTGCAGGAGGAGACTAGGCGTGGTTTTGGATCTACGAGTCAGCAGAGAGGTGGAGAGATTGAGGAGGATCTTGCTCTTTTGGCAAAGGGCAAGAGGAAGACCAAGAAGGGTCCCAAGGTTGGGGCCAAACGACAATAGAGAGGTGGAGAGCAACAGAGAGATCTGAACAAAGTGAAGTGCTTTGCTTGTAAGAGTATGGGGCACTATGCTAGACAGTGTCCCAATAGGAAGAAGATGAAGAAGCAGGGTGGCACTACAATGACAACAGAGAAGGAGTTCACCACTCAGTTTGAGAGGGAGTGCTCCTTGATTGTTTGTTGCGCATCGCTTGAGTCACCTTCTAACATTTGGTACATTGACAATGGAGCTGTTGAATTTTTAATGATTGCTCAAGCACATGTAGTTTCTTTTCAATTTAGCATGAACTTGAACCATAAACAATGCAGCGACACAATAGCTGTAGTAACCAAGATCACAAGAAGAATAACCATGCACAAGACACAAGAAGTTATCTTGGGAAAACCCTTGTCAAACAAGGGAAAAACCCAACAATCCTTTGCTATAGAGTCAAGAGAAGATCACCCTCACACCATAAACCCTAGCGCACACAAGAGGGTGCTCTATGACCAAGAAAGCTAGCTTATAAGAAGTGCGCACTAAATTTCAGATCTCCACAATGTGTTATGAGAGAATGAGAT
>ML800182.1:0-43035 GCA_009831015.1 Picea engelmannii
TGGTCAAAGACCTAATTGTGCCCTAAAGAGCCTCTTTTCACATTCAAAAGAGGTTGCATAATATCCCAATGCTTAGCTATAAAAAGCCATGAATGACCACCATTTTCTCAAGGAATTCTTCATACTGTTATGCTGCTGAGATTACTAGAGACCTCTTCTTTGGCAATACACATTGTAAGCTGCATTTCATAAGTTATTCACCCCTCTCTTGTGTGAATAAGCTTGGAGTTCTTTCATCCACATTTCATCTTTTCTTGTAAGGAGAGCAAATCAGTTGAGGGCCTCAAAGAGCCTTCCATTGGAGAGGGAAGGGACCCAAGTCCTCTTTCTCCATTGTGTATCTTTGGATTTCATCTATCAGACGAGCTAATACATTGGTGATATTGGTCCATTGTTATTTGTTTTTATTTTTATTTCCATGCTCATGTTTTTATTTAGTTTTTATTTAATTCTTGTTAATATATTAGTTGTTTTCTTTCTAACCTTTTACATCACAGCTGTCATCACTAGCAGAGCCCAACTAGGCATGTAAGCACTCACTTTTTGCTCACACATCGACGAAAAGAGTGCAAACAATGAGTTAAATTTTTTTACCCTAGTCATTATCTTGAGTGAAAATTTAAAACGACTTCACCGTTTCATGACTCGGGACGGGTGAATTTATGATTTATAGTATGCGACTTACGAGATACAGAAGTAGAACAAAAAAGAGGAAACCTTCTTACGAAAAGTAGGACTTGTTTCGAGGGTAGAAAAATTAGGCTGCTTGTGTGATCAAGCTCTTAGAGATCATCGATCTCTCGGAGGGAAAAAGAAAACCACGTTAGACTTCAAGATCGAAATGAAAATTGTGAAGGGTTAAAAAAAAAAAAACAAGGGCGGCTCCAACATGTACAATTTTGTTTTTATTACGGACTACAATCCTTGGGGTTTATCAGCAACAACTGAATAGAGTACAACTCTATAAGAGCACCATCTCTATATGAAAGACTCATCTTACATTCTCAGCACCAACTAAGATGAGGCAACAATCCCCAACAGATATCAATCTGTCAACAGGTACGTGACCTATTAGTAGTGCATCTCGCGTGTGCACGTGCCCTGGCTCACTACAGCCCGCTTGTGAACGCTGTGAGTTTATCATGCAACACGCGTATTCTTCTGAGAAACTAGGGGTTTTCTTTTCTTCACATGCTCAGATCCTCTGCAACCTACAATCACTTTCTCTTTTGTCTTCCACTATCCAAACTGACCCACAACTAGTCACAACACATCCAAGCTCTCCAATAGCTTGCTCATGCTCCACAACAAATCAATATGAATGCTATCTCAATTATGTATAAATAATTTGTATATGATAGCAATCATGTCACTACTGAATCACAAGAGTGCTTCTCACTCCATCAACCAAATCAACCAAACTGTGCCACATCATAAAATCCATACCAATATTGCCCTAAGCATTCACAACACATCAAACAGTAGTTTCCATCAATACAATGATGTAACCATACCAGTGTCTCAGTGATAGATCTGAGGCCATAGAGTGTAGATCTGGAACCTGCCTCATCATCCTAGAGCTTGGCACCAGCTCAAACAAAAATATCCATGATTTTATCCACTCCATGCTCCCTATACACAGTCAGCCCGCATGTACACTCAACCCATACACAACCATCCCATGTGTACATGCACCCTATACAAATACAACCCACGTGGACATCATAAAATAGGGTTTTCTGTGAATCCGAGACTTTTGCCGTCAAGATCTCCGACATTGTCGAAACTTTGATGCGTCCATGAGATCCTCCTCTCGCTCTCTTTCTCAGAATAGATCTTCAATCATGATGAAGAGATCCACACCAATAGAATTCTCTCACAAGAAGCTCTCCATCAATACTCCATAAGATATTCATAAGAAGCTCTTCATTGATCCACAAAAAAGATTCTTACCACATGTTCATTTTACAAGAGATCCTAGCTTCTTATTTATACTTTCATCTTCTAGGTCACTTAACCCATTTTTAGGTTACTTAACCCATTTCTAGGTCACTTAACCTATTTTACTTATTTTAGGGATAACCACTTTCCATGAATAGAAAGTTCTCCAATACTTTATCATTTAAATATTCCTTCTTGATTTTGTCACTTCATTTTATCATTTAAATAATCTTTCTTGATTTTGTCACTTTAATTTATCATTTAAATAATGATTTCTTCTTTTCAATCACTTTGACGTCTTTGACCTTTTGGGGCTTCAAGCCATCATATGGGGGTCATTCAACTTCGTAGAGCCATAAATCTCAAACCGTGAGGAGTTATGTGACATTCTACATACCACCAAAAATGGCATGTCAAGCACTATCCATCTAGGATAGTTTCACCAACAACGTCATTGATCTTCATCTCATTAATCCACATGCAAGCATGATTCCTCCAACCATTCTTCTAGGATAACTCAATCCGTAAAGAATCTTCCCGTGAGGGCTTTCACCATAAGGGGACCACTTTGGAGTTCATCCACTTGTGCACCTTATCTACCATGATAAGACAATAATGATTCATCTTTGCATCAATTCACCACTGCATCATATATATAAAGTATGCATCATGTATCAATGACAACTCATTGATCCATCTTCATCAGTGAATCATATCAGTGATCCATATTTATCAATTGGTTTCCACTTGGACATCTATCATTCTCATCAAGGGCATCATATTAATGATCCACTTGTGCACCTTATCTACCATGATAAGACAATAATGATTCATCTTTGCATCAATTCACCACTGCATCATATATATAAAGTATGCATCATGTATCAATGACAACTCATTGATCCATCTTCATCAGTGCATCATATCAATGATCCATATTTATCAATTGGTTTCCACTTGGACATCTATCATTCTCATCAAGGGCATCATATTAATGATCCATCAATTATCAATCAATCAATTACTTGATAGCAATCAATGACTTCAATCAAACCAAACCATTTACATCAATGACATATGATCCAACAATCTCATAAATAATAAAACCATTGGCATCAATGACAACATGATCCAACACAAGGCACCCAGTAAGTATGAGAGAACTGAAAGTGGATTTTGTCCATATACCGCTTCAAAAGGAGTCATGCATGTAGTTGTATGGTATGAAGTGTTGTACCACCATTCAACTAGGGGTAACCATTGCGCCCACTAATTTTTATTTTGTGAGACAAAACACCTCAAATATGTTTCCAAACACTTGTTGACAAATTCTGTTTGGCCATCTATCTAGGGATGATAAGTTGTGCTGAGATGCAATTCTGTGCCTTGTATCTTGAACAGTTCTTGCCAAAAATTGCTTGTGAAAGTTGGGTCGCGATCATAAACAATAGAGTGTAGCATGCCATGAAGATTGAATACCTGATCCATGAATATTTGAGCCACCATGAATGCTGTAAATGGGTGTTGAAGGGAACATAAATGAGCGTACTTGGAAAGGCGATCAACAACCACCATGATGACAGATTTATTTCCTGATTTGGGTAAGCCGGTAATAAAATCCATAGAGATATCCTTCCAAATAGCAGGTGGAATCGATAGCGGTTGTAGTGTGCCCGATGATTTGACTATTTCTCCCTTATTGCATTGACACACATCACATTTAGCTACAAAATTATGAATGTCCTGTTTCATACCATCCCAGAAAAAAGAACGTTTGACCCTGTCATAGGTTTTGGTGAACCCGGAGTGCCCTTTTGTGGGTGTATCATGAAGCTCAGAAAGTACTATGGATTTAAGATTTGATTGTTTACTTAAATACAAATGGCCTTTGTATCGAAGTTCCTCATGGAGCCAAGAGTAGCCTGGGGAAGTTGGAGCATTGGACTGCAATTGCTGGATCAACTACGAACTTTTGGGGTCTTGTAGCCATTCCTAGCGAACGGCTTGGAGCCAATTTGGTACAATGAATGAAAGAGAAAAAAGGGATCCTTCATCTTCATATTTTTAGGAAAGTGCATCCGCAACCACATTGTCTTTTCCTTTCTAATAAATAATCTCATAATCATATCAAAAGAGTTTAGTCACCCATTTTTGTTGTTATGGGGAGGAAATGCATTGTTACATAAAATACTTGAGGCTTTGATGGTCTATCTTAATTTGGAACCATTGCCCCAATAGATAAGGATGCCACATATGCACGACATGCAGAATAGCCAACATTTCCTTTTCATAGATGGATTTTCCCAGATTTATTTCAGATAGTTGCTTGCTAGTAAAGGCCAAAGGTCGACCCTCTTGCATAAGGACAACACCAATTCCTTTCCCTGAGGCATCACATTCCAACACAAAGGTCTTTGTGAAATCAGGAAGGGTGAGGAATGGAGTGGTGCACATGGCCATCTTCAAGGTTTGAAAAGCTTGAGAAATGGCTAGAGTCCAAGTGAAAGAGTTCCTTTTTAGGAGAGCAGTGAGAGGTGCTGCAATCTTCCCATAATTCTTAACAAACTTGTGATAATACCCTGTTAAGCCTGGAAATCCATGCAAGCTCTTAAGAGTCTTTGGGTGAGGCCATCATTTCATAGCTTCAATCTTTTTAGGATCCACCCTGACGCCATCTTTTCCAACCAGATGACCCAATTATTCTACTTCTGAGACGCCAAAAGCACATTTAGACTATTTCAGGAAAAGTTGGTGCTGAGAGAGTAGATGGAGAACTCGATCCACATGAGAAAGATGGTCTGTCCAAGTTTTTCTATAGATGAGGATATCATCAAAGAAAACTAAGACAAAATCACGGAGAAAAGGATGGAAGACATGATTCATGAGGCTTTGGAAGGTGGAGGGGGCATTACAAAAGCCAAAGGGAATGACCAAAAACTCATAGTGGCCCTCATGAGTTCTAAAGGCAATCTTGGGGATATCTTCCTCTTTCATACATATCTGGTGGTAGCCCAAATGAAGATCCAGTTTAGTGATGAATTAGGCACCACTCAATTCATCTAGGAGGCCATCAATGACAAGAATGGGGAATTTGTCTTTCATGGTAAGTTTGTTGAGGGCACGGAAGTCAGGACACATTCGCCAAGAACCTTCTTTCTTCAGGACCATGACCACAGGAGACCAATAGGGGCTCATACTAGGGTGGATAATGCCTGCATTAAGGAGTTCCTGGACCATTTTCTCAATTTCATTTTTTTGGGAAAAGGGGTGACGATACAGACATATATTGGGAGGAAGGCTTCCTGGTACAAGGGGAATGGAATGATCATGAACACCATGGGAAGGAGGGAGGCCTTAGGGAGTGGAAAAGACCAAATGATGTTTAGAAAGGATGGCTTGGAGGTCTTGCGGTACAAAAGGTGTCTCTGTTTCTGGTATGGCATGGAGTCGGGCGATAACACCAGAATGACCCTTTTTGAGTATCTTTTCCATGCGATGGGAACTAATGATCTCAGGTGAACCTGTGGTGATGCCTTGGAACTTATATTGGTGGCCCTGTTGGTCAAATTACATGGTTAAGTCTTTAAAATCCATGAGAATGGGACCCAAAGTCCTTAGCCAGTTTGCACCCAACACAATGTCACAAGCTCCCATGTCGATAGCAAACATATGGGATTTAAGGTGGTAGTCACCAATTTGGAGACACACATTTTCACAATGCCCTCCACATTTTATGGAACCACCATTGGCAATCATGATTTGGAAATTATTGACGGCATGGATGTAGCAATGAGTTTCTTCGAAAATGCGGCGATGAATAAAATTATGGGTGTTGCCACTATCAACCAGAATGAAGACCTTTCGATGCTTAATGTAACTGATTAGCTTGAGGATTTGGGGAGCGGAGAAGCCAGTGAGAGAATTGATGAAAATGACTGGTTCTACTTCAGGAGGGTCTTGAGGGAGGGGTTATGTCAGTGGATTCAGGTGATTGAGACATAGAGGGAGTTTCTTCATCTTCTTCCAAATCTCCTCAGAGATGGACATAAAAAGATTTTTTTCTTTACACTTGTGGCCTGGGAAATATTTGTCATCACAATTATAACAAAGGCCTTTGAGTTGGCATTCAGCCATTTCAGCCTGGGTCAATTTTTGGATCTTTAGTGGAGCAGAGGGAGTAGTGGGATTTACTGGTTTAGGGAGAGGGATGAAGGAGGGTTTACGGTTTTGAGAAGATACAACATGTTGTTCTTCTTTAGCTCTTTTGGTATCCTCCACCCAACTCTCAGGTCGAGCCATGAGGACATGGGCCCAAAATTCATCCTTGAGGTCGTTGATAAAACATTCTCGAAAAAAGGCATCAGACATTCCCTCTGTTCTAAAATCTAGGCGCTCAAAGGAAGCTATAAAGTCTTCCACTGTTCCTAATTTTTTCATCTTTTTCAAATGGCCCAAATGGTTGGTGTCAGTGTCAAAGCATTCATAAAGCTCTGCCACAAATTATGTCCAAGCAATATACCCTTGACGAGAAATTTTTCTCCATTGTCACCATTGCCAACGTTCTTGATCTAGATGGAGAATACCTTACCGGAGTTTGGCCAAGTCATCTGTAATGTTGTATAAAGAGAAGTGATGTTCCATTTGGGTTACCCAACTAGTGGGGTCCGAGCCATCAAATTTGGTCACATCCACCCATGGAAGGCGTAGGTCACATTGAAAGTGATGGTTCTGCAAGTTATGGAATGAGAGGAATGGTCACCTTCAGTATGTGGGGGTGAGGAAGAGGAAGGGTTATCTGTAGGGATATGTAGTTTGGTGCAGAGTGCCAAAAACACTGATTCAAGCTAGGTGGTGAGGTCTTGCTTGATTTCTCCCATTGAGGACTACATGGTTGTATTGATGGCGACGACATTGACACTGAGTTGTTTCACTTCTTGTTGGGTTTCAATGAGACCAGACTGCAAGGTGTTGAAACGAGCTTCCAAGTCATGGCTATGAGTATGGGCCATGAGGATGGGGGAACTGAAAAGGGGTGGGCGGGGTAAAAAATGTTTTTTTCCTAAAAAATGATATGGATGAATGTGATAAGGGCGAAGAGATGAATCCAATGGAATAAGGCTAAAATAATGGTGAAAATTTTTCCAGACTTTTTTTTCTTTTTTCTTTTTTAACATCCGATCTGAAGAACACTACAGAGAGGAAATGACCAAATGCTTAACTAGAAAGAAATGTGTATTTACTTGGCAACTTGAACATAGTTTCACGACAATAGATCTTGTCTGTTTTAATTTGTTTATGTTTCTGTCCCCAAGGGTTAGATATTCAAGGGTTCTATAGACAAGGGTTTTCCCTGTGTTATAGCTCTCTGATATACGTGCGCGGTCCAATAGTACTACTCAGCCTAATATATCAAGGCACTAACTAAGGAGGATAGACCATACCCTTATCCGTACTACCCAACTACCCAGGTACTAGAGAGTATCTTCCCGAGTGATGTTCTCGGTGACACTATAGCAATTAGGCGGCTGGTCGGTTTATCTAAAGAGGGCTTTAGGTAATCTAGGCTGATCCATGCACATGTGTTGTCTGATGGGATACCACTTGAAGGGTTACCAAAAAGGTTTACAAGGGTGGCCAACAGATGTGCGCTTAAGTACCACTTGTATTTCCTACGTGTATGAATCCCTCAAACGTGGGTTTATGCACTTAATGACAGATCTCTGTGGCTTAAAGATGTCGGAATACGTCTCTACCCTGAAAAAAATTTATCCCACACTTTTTGTCGAGGAAAGTGCTCTAATAGCACTTGTAATACACCAGATATAAAATGTATGCAGAATAGAAATAAAATGCTAGTAATGGCAGAATAACAACAATATAACCAAAACATTCACCACAATAACACTGAAATGATATAATAATAACAATAGAAATAACACTTTGAATTTGAAAGCAATGTTCATGAGCCTCTTCGAGGGGGAAACCTCTAGTTGAGCAGAGCTCTATTACAATAATATTCAAGCTAGGTTTCTCATACCCTCGACTCCTATTTATACTAAAAAGAAGCATCTAGAGGAAGATCTTTCTAGAAGCGGAAGCTTTTATTAGGCCTTCTTACATCCACCTTATTCTATTTTATTGAAAGGCCTTATTAATATTGACCTTTATTACATCTGAATATATTGTTCTACCTATGTGCGGGTTAGGACCCTAACATTTTTTCTTGGCTAGGAGAATGACAGTAATATATGATACCTTTTTGTAAGTTGTTGAGTTGTAGAAGAGTAAAGTAACTAGACCTTTAGGTTTAGATCGTAGGATGAGGAGCCTGGTGTGATCTAGTCAGCCTCACAAGGGTTGTAGAGTCTATTTGTGATCATATGAATGGAGTCGTAGTGCGCACGACACCATATATTGCAAAACCATACTAAAAGATCATGAGAAGAAAAATCTTTGAGGACGTATCCTAGGAGGGGGTGAACCACAATAACAACTTTGTTATGTGTTGTGATTGATTGCATGTTTACCTTCTACAAGTGGTTAGAATATGAATGGATGAATGAATAATTATGTGATATATGTGATATGATTATAATGCATGTGTAGATTTATTAGATTAATAAATATTATGAATGAATAGGTCTAAGGAGATGAAATGTAATACATGATCCCCACTCTTTCCTAGACTGCAAACATCTGAGCATTCTAGTCACCAATAGAACTATCTTGGTTGAGACTATGCAACACATCCTGTTTGTTGTGTTTCCTTCTGGTTTATCAGGAGGGTCGATATTTGTAGAGGGATTTGTTGGAAGCTTGTTCATATATGAACTTGGGTTAGCCAAAGAGTAGGAAGAGAGATTAATAACCAACAAATGCTTATGTTTCCAGCTGGAACTGCATGAGATTGAGTGAGTGGGATCCATGAAAGAATCACGTAGAAAATGAAACTATAGAAGGGAATTTTTAGACCATGGAATCCAACGAAGGTAGATATCAAAATATGGTTGAAAAAAAAGGATCTTGAGTTTGCACAAAAGGATAAAAGAAACCCTAAAATAACACCACACAAATATCTAGACAAGTACATGTTTAGCGACCTACATGAGGTATTTTTTTGTGATTTCTTGCATGTGTTGCAGGAGTGTCTATTGAGGTTGAAATACAAAAACCCTACAAATTGAATCAGATAGTTCGAGTGGAATCCTGTGGAGATCACACAGTTACAACAAGTTAACAAAAAATTCACATGCGCAATAGATTTCTGGCTAGACAATATTGTTGTAGGTTTATCATAGAATTTGCAGTAGATACCGTAAATTATTATAGTGCAAAAGAGAAGGAGTTTCTAAGAGGACCTTGAGGTAGGTATATCAAATCGTTTTACACTTCCATCAATATCTTATTGTATAAACAAGGTGTAATGACAATGGCATCAGACAACTAAACTTCCTTGCGTGCATGGGGGAGGGGGGGAAGCACTAATCCAATGGATAAGGATAAGAAGGAGGCCATGGATCCAATCATGATGGAGGAATATCAGATCAATCATATAATGGAAACAAATGGAAAGATGCACAGTGGAGTACCCTACGAATATAAGATGAATAATAAGAAGAGAGCCATATCAGATAGAGAGGGCTCGGAAAGTGATGAAGAAGAGGTAGAGGATATTCGGGCTATGGAGCACATTGAGGAAATCCTACGTGCAACATATGAAAGGAAGAAAATATGTCCAATGGAAATAACATAAGGCAACACTCGCATCCATGTCAGTGTCAGTGTGGAACCCATAAACCCATGTATGATTAATACACCAATAACAACACCATCGTTTAGACAACTCAACTTTGGTGGAAGAAAGACAGTAGGAAGTGCACCCAACCAAGGAGCAGTGACTGGAGGATCCAATTTAGGAAGAAGTAGTCAAGTATTTACATAGCACAAAGGTAGTAGTTCATCACAGTTCAAAATGGAAGGACATGATCCCACCATTAGGTTACCAGAATTTAGAGGGGAGGCATCGGAGGATCCTGAAAATCACTTGTTTATCTGTGAGAAGATCTAGGAAGAAAAGTAGATCATAGATGAGGATACAAATATTTCATAGTTAGCTATCACACTAAGAGACTGTACATTGGACTGGTACATGAGCTTAGCTATAAATAGTCCACCAGGAACAACAAGGACAATTGCAGATGTTAAGAAGTTGTTGATAAACAAATTTTAGAAACCTAGCTTAGAGGATTAGTACATGAATGAGATGATTGAAATCATGAAGAAACCAGGTGAGTTAGTTTGTTATATTGATCAAAGGTTCAAATGTCTTAAAGGTAGGTTGAAGTATTTCATGACTGATATGTAATATAGACGTCTTTTTGTGAACTCACTGTTACCACATATGAAATACCCTTTGAGGAAGTAGAAGTTTCAAACTCAGGTAGAGGCTCTACAGGAATCCCTACAACTGGAAGAGAACCAGTATCAAAATATAGATCCAGTAATAGAGGAGTTGAAGGAGTATATGAATAATCTCACATTTCAACTAAACTAGAATAAGAGGAAAGACAAAAGAGAATTTTTTCAGTGTACCACATGCATGACAGAATGACATCACAAGAATGAGTTCCCAACTTTTGCGCAGTACATGGAAATAGGGATACCAAACCCCTTTCCAATAAGAGGACCCTGGTGTGAGATATTTAAAACAGATGGACATGATCCATACCATTTTCCAATGATGTAGAAGTATCAGACAATACCCAAGAGTTCATATTGAAACTTTTTCAAATCAGTGGGTCATGATGACAAATATTGTAGGACAATGGACTTGATGTGGGAAAGAACCTCAGACACCTATACTGTAATGTCCCCGACCATCAACGCCATGGTCGGGGAAACATTACTACGTGGAAAAACACTACTATAACATATTATGCATTCTTATTAAATACAATTACTTAATAACAGTTAAACACAACGTAAGCACATTAATATCGTTAGCATACATAATCCACGACATCAACAATAATTGACGAATACAGCGGAATACATGTAAACATTGCTAGAATCAAAGACATGCATATTTAATTGAAATTATACGCATGTATATACTTATCTTTTAGACTGGATGTAATTCACCAACTAGGTGCAAACCCCCCACGAACCTCCTAGCCTTAGACTGTGTTGCGCATCACTCTCAGCAGTAGGTCACCCCCTAGATGGGACTAAGCTCTATCGGGTAGGGATTCCTAGGCTAGGTAGGGAATACAGGAAGACACACAGTCACAGAATAAGGATTCTCTCCCAGGAGCCACTTATTCCCACTGCCCACAAACTCTCATTCCCCACATGTCTATCCCACCCTAGGAGTATACACCTTCACTTTCACCAAGACAGTCCATCGGCTGCTAACCTCCCTTGCCTTGGGCTTCAGTAACAAAATGAACTGGAAGTCTTTGAGCTCTGTGGAAACTATAGGACTCCTTCTAGGAGTTCTCACTTCCTCCGTGCACTCTCTCACTTGGAGAGAGTCGCTCACAGACTGGGTAACCTGCCTCTTCAACAACAATCACCTCCCTCACACTGGCCAACAAGCCACGCATAATCCAACACTGTGTGGCCACAACAGTCAATTGGGAAAATGGGTATGGACACCCGAAACAGAAACGATCAGCGCTAAAGCATAGCACAGCTCTGTGATTACATGATGCATTGAGATTTCTATCAAGAAACACAGGATGCACGACTCAATAATTATGGGACATTCGGTTCTCCCAAACAACAATAAGGAACAGACTCACCGCTCTGGTTTGTCTTCCCATATTGATGGTTTGTCCATCACATACATTCTCAGTATGTCTTCTATTACTCTATTCACCCTCTCTATCTGTCCATCAGAATCAGGATGATAAGGTGTACTAAAGTTCAAATTCATTCTAAATCCTTTGAACAATCTTTTCCAGAAATTCAAGGTGAATTTCGGGTCTCTGTCGGACACAATCATTTTAGGAATTCCATACAATCGTGCCACTTTCTTTATGAAAATATCAGCAACATCTGCTGCCTTGTGAGTAGTTTTCAGTGGAATAAAATGGGCAGCTTTTGTAAGCTTGTCCACCACCACCATGATCGAATCATGCAGCTTGCCTATAAGGGGCAATCCCATAATAAAATCCATCGTTACTACTTCCCACTTCCACTCAGGAATGGGTAAAGGTTGTAGCAGCCCTGCTGGGTGCCTATGCTCAGCTTTAACTTTCTGGCACTCCATACATCTAGCAATGTATTCAACGATCTCTCTCTTCATACCCGACCAAAAGTAATGGCTCTTGACCTCTGCTACTGTTTTCTAATATCCAGGGTGCCCTACATAAGTCACATTATGCATCTCCTGCAAAATCATCTGTTTCAAGCACTGGACATTGGGTACAAAAATTATGTTCTTGTACAACAATATTCCTTCTGTTTCCAATTTATAAATTTCCATCTTCTGTGGCATCTTACCCTATTGTAGCTTGGACACCAATTCTTTTTACTGGAGATCTGCATTTACAGCCTCCATAATTCTTCTTTTAATATCAGTCTAATACATGCTAATGGTTGTAGCATGTAATTCATGCACCCTCCTATTGAGTGCATCAACCACTTTATTCTCCTTTCCTTTGATATTCTTGATCTCAAAGTCATACTCACACAGAAATTCCATCCACCTACTTTTTCTAGAGTTTAAGATTGGCTTATAAACAAATATTTCAGACCCTTATGGTATGTTCTAAGTTCAAACCTCCTTCCCATGAGGTAATTCCTCCATTTCTTTAGAGCATGAACTATGGCTGCCAACTCCAAGTCATGGGTTGCATAGTTCTTCTCGTGCTCTTTTAATTTCCTAGACTCATAATAGATTACAAATCCATTATGACTGAGGACCCCTCCCAGTCCTTCTTTGCATGCATTGGTGCATACTATGAAATCTACATTTGGATCTACAATCCTAAGGATTGGAGCACTAGTTAACAACTACTTCAATCATTGGAAACTTTCCTCACATCCCTCTGTCCAGTGAAACTACTTCCCCTTTCTTTTCAAGGAAGTGATAGTGTGAGCTATCTTGGAAAACCCTGCGATGAACCTTCTATAATAACTAGCCAATCCCATGAAGGATCTAATTTCTGTTAAGTTCCTTGGCGCTGACCATTCTCTAATGTCTTCAATCTTCTCAGGGTCTACCACTATCCCATCCTTCAAGATAATATGTCCTAAGCAATGGATCCACTCCTGATAAAACGAGCACTTGCTCAGCTTGGCATACAGTTAGTGCTCTCTTAGCACCTGTAACACCATCCTCAGATGTTGTTCGTGTTATTCTTCGATCTTGGAATACACCAGAATTTCATCCAAGAAGACGATGAGAAACTTGTCTAGATAGTCCCTGAATACTCCATTCATCAAGCTCATAAAAACAATGGGTGCATTTGACAGTCCAAACAACACCACTTTGAACTCGTAATGACCATACCTTGTTCTAAAGGTGGTATTGTTGATGTCTTCGTCTCTTATTCTTACTTGGTGATATCCCGATCTTAGATATATTTTTGAAAAGTTCTTTGCAACCTTCAACTGATCGAAGAGATCATCAATCCTCGGCAAAGGATACTTTTTCTTCACCGTTACTTTGTTCAATTGCCTGAAATCGATGCACAATCTCAATGTTCTGTCCTTCTTCTTTACGAATAGGACTGGGGCACCCCAAGGTGACACTCTTGGGTGTATATACCTCTTCTTCAGAAGTTCTTCAAGCTGCAACTGCAACTCTTTCAGTTCTGGCACACTCATCCTGTACGGAGCCTTTGAAACTAGAGCTAATCTAGGCATCAAGTTCAAAGAGAAATCGATATCCCTTTTCGGAGGTAGTCCAGATACTTCTTGGAATACATCTTCGAACTCTTTAAGTACCTCATGATCCTCAATACTTGACACCTTATCATTAGGCATTTCCCCCACATGGGATGCAAATAATTGACAACCTTTTTTGTAGCTCTTCTTCAGCTGCATTGCTGAGATTTCTCTAACAGTAATAGCTCTAGGAATTCCTTGGATGGCTCTTTGACTCCCTTCTTCATCTAAGAAAGTGAATGCCTTGTTTCGACAGTCCAAGATGGCATGGTGCTGATCCAACCAGTCCATCCCAATTAGACAGTCATAAGAGCCTAATGGTAGAATGTTCAAATAGGCCTTCGTGCTCAGTCCATTCATGTGTATAGGACATGACTTGACTAACTCCGTGACTTTCCTCTTGGTTCTTGTAGCTAGCTACACTAACCAATACTTTTCATGTTTTCTTCTTATCAAATGCAAACTTTCTACCACTCTAGGGTCTATATAACTATGGCTAGCCCTTGAATCAACTAAAATAGTAAATGGTTGGTTTTGTATCATACATTCTACTTCAATCATGTGCGACTAATACTCAACTTGCTTGTTGTCCAGGGCTGCGTAGATCCTTGGAATTTTACTGCCCATGTCCTCCACTATTTCAGCCTGCTGAACATTGTGGAGAACTCTTACTTTATCATTTCTATGGGGGTAATCCCTGTACCTATGGTTTTCTTTACAACCCCAACATTCCATAGGTGGCGGCCTTGACATTTGCCCACCCACTTCAACCTTCCTGGGCTCTCTAAGAGACGGTTGTCCTTGAGGACTGTTTCTGAAAAAGGGTGGTTTATTTCCCTTCTACCTCTGTTCTTTCTTGAACTTTTCTAGTCATCCCAAGCATTCCGAATGGTAGGCTTTTCTCTTTGTTGTTAAAATAAGCACTTCACTCTTCTTATCATCTCTTCCATAGTCTTTGGGTCATCATACTTAATCTTATCCCCAATAGGAGGCAGTAATCCACTCAAGTACCTCTAAATCTTGACAGACTCATCTTTGATGAATGGAACATCCTTCAGTAATTCTAAAAACTTTCGTTCATGCTCATCAATGGTCTAGTTGTCCAGTTTGAGTTCAAAGAAATCTTTCATCTTTCTGTCATAATATCTTTTTGTTAAGTATTTCCTCTCAAAATACCTCTTGAATTATTTCCATGTAATGTCCCTTTCCCTGATGTGATGCACCTACACAAGTTGATCCCACCACATGGATTCCTTTCCCTTCAGTTGATACCTGGAAATCCTGCACTTTGCCCAAGAGGAATAATTCTGCAGTTGAAAGTATTTCCTCATACCCAACAACCAAGTTTCAACATCTTCCTCCTTCTTATGTTCTCCATCGAATGTTGGAGGCTTGATCTTGTTCATTTCCCCTTTCAATTCATCCATCCCAGATCTCTTTTTCTTTATGGTAGGAGATGGGCTTGAACTACTATGTGTGTTACACGTCAAAATTACTCAACTGGATAAGTGTCGCATGTTCCTCTCAATTGTTGTAAGTGTCACATCTTCCTTACAACTTTTGCAAGTGTCGCAAGTTGTTCACAAGTGTCGAAAACATTGTTCAAGCATACTGCCATAACGACGACACTAAGGAGGCAATTAAAACATCTCATACACTTGATTTGGAGAAGGGGAACTAGTTAACTAAATTCAAGGAACTCTTATCACCTGAGAAGAGCTCTTAAACAAAGGTTCTGAGGGTGAGCGCTCCCCTACATCAGCCTTAGGAGCGTTGGTGCTCCACTATAAGGCCTCAGTGAGCATTATAACACTTGCCTTCCCCTCTGAAGGAGCGCTATCCATCTTTGGAGCGCTGGCTCTCCCCTCAAGCTTCCTAGGGAGCTCTACAACGCTCCGATGCCCCTTTTGAGGGAGCATTGCCTAATCTGAGGCATTAGTTGGCCCATTGAGGAGAATAAGGGGTGGATCCTTCAAGTTTATAAGGCAGTTGCATTCGAATTCTTGATTCCATTAGAATATCCCTGATCTAAGGAGGAAGTTCCTCAACTTGTTCTAAAGATAACTCAAGAGGTTAAGCTCCTCTTAACCTATATAAGCAGGCTCTATGATGGTGAAAAGGGGGGGAGAATTTATAGCATCACACCTATGATCTCATAGGGAACACACAGTTAGTCAAAGGATAAGTGATCAGTGAAGCTGCTATCATCCAGGTTGTGGATCTTTCGAGCAAGGGTTAAACAAAGGGGACTTGACGAAGCTGTCGCATTCGCATCTACGATTGTAAGTATTGTTGTCGTTATTCTCATCAATATGACATGCTTGGCCTGTTTATTTCTAGTTTGTGTCTGATCTCACATGAACCTATCATTGATAGATAGATCTATTTTCAAGCTAACATCAATAGAGTAGGAAGCGGTCGTACTTTGTTTGCCTACAGGACTCAGGGAGGAGCAAGAGTTTGGAACTCAATTTGGAGCGTGCAGGGACAAACATCGATAAAAAGGTACTGTTGTTCTCCTTCCTTCTCGTGTGCTATCTTGTATGGATTTGAAAGGAATTCAATGTCCACATTAAGCACTTTCTGTCTTAGAGTAGGGTCTATCTCTTTGAGGCAATCTACCTGTTCGCAGGGAGATTTTCCTACAACAGAAACTGATGACTCCACTAGGGAGTCCTCAAATCAAAACTTCTTGTTTTGATTTCTCCTCATAGACCTTGTTTTACCCCTTGATCATTTCAGACCTGGTTCACTCCTCTTTTGATTGGTTTTATGAGCTGATTGGCTCCCTACCCCATCACACCCAGCCTAATTGTTGAAATTGAACTGCAATTTTTGAATTTTTGACATTTTTAAGAGCTTTTTGAACTTGGCACCCCTGTCCCTGTGTTAACAGAGTGCCAGCACTCCCTGAATTCCTTATACAGAGTGCTACAACGCTCCTTGCCTTTGGCAACAGAGCGCCATCCCTCCTTTGGCCAATAAACCTTCCAAATTGCTTTTTCTGGTTTTTTCCTCTGTGTCTCTCTTGCTGGGTAACCTTGTGAGTCAATCCTTCTTCTTTCCAGCTTTGACATCTGTCTTTTTCTTGAAGAACAAACATCTTGTTGTTTGGATTTTGTATCCTTCTTCACTATTGTTGTTGATTTTTTCTGCCATTTGGAGTTTGAAACCCATGCATTGTCTTTCTCTCCTCGTCGACTGAATGAAAAATGCTGGTGAAGGTCATCAAAGGTCTACACATCTTTTCATTTGGTTTTAGTTAAGATCATCGTTCTTCGACTTTTTCTTTTGGCTGTGAAGTTTGATTTCTCTTTGATTGTTTCTTTTCTTTCGTTTCTTTTTTTTATCACAATGAGAGGGTGTATTGTTTGTATGATTCTTGCTTGTGTTGGTCTGATTTTCATTCATCCAAGAAGATAATTAGCAAAGATGAGCATTGTGTTGAATTAATCATTATTCATATGAAAACAATAAAAAGAATCTTCATGATTGATTGTGTATGTTAGAAGGCATATCAAAAGTTTTAGCATCACATCAGGATTTGATTGAAGAAAATTTGTTTGAGGACATTCCTTATTTGTGCTTGTTAGTGAAAATAACTCTCGCTCTCCCTTAGATAGATGTTCATCGAAAAGAAATGACTGCTTATCATATTTGATGAATTTTTTGGGACTCAGTCATAATTCCATTCGTTTCACTTCCATGCACCCCTTTTGAGTAAAGAACATCTATAAAATGAATGCTAATTAAAAATTATCTTGAAAATTTTCTTTTCTAGGATCCTCCACCAACAGTAGATTAGGCTTAGTACTTTGGATTAGGCTGTGAGCATAACTCTCCAAAGTTTCCAAAACAAGCATTAACATCCTGAGTTAGGGAGAGTCAAATCCAATTATCGTATAAGTCTGTCTGGGATCCCCCTCTAACACAGGGGTTACGCATGAGGTCGCATTTGGGTGAGCTACGGGGACTAACCCTCCGTGGTTTAACTGATTGTGGTGGTCAGATCGTATTATGGGGATCTCTTAAAGGTAAATCCACAATTACTGCGTGGAATCCTTTTAGTTGATTTCGAGCTCGATACCCTGCCCGTACGTTCGGATCGGACTGTCGACTGTTCCCGCCCAGGGGATGATTGCGAATTGGTAACCTTAGTGTCCATAATATTTAAGGTCTTACACAAGGTGACAGTGACAGCAAGTCTCACTATACCTGGAGTAGACATTGGTCAAACTCACTCGGGCTCCTTGGAGGGTAAATCCACAATTACTGTGTGGAAGCTTGCACCAAGGCGTAAGTCCATAAAGTAGGTCGCCATTGTAATTGTTCCACCCTATCCCTGCCCCTTCTAGACTTGATCACGCGATGTTGGATTTCATCACCAACTAGTATGGTCATCGAGAGAAGGTCCTGTTTGCTTGGTTGTGATTCTTAGATTTTATTAGCGTATGCTGTTTCTTTTTGGTAGTTGGCCATAGATCTTTTTCGCTGACTCTTTTTCGCCAACATCGAACCTCCACGCCATTCGTGGAGGCTACAGGGAATTCCTATAGAAAATATGGAATGAAAAACCCCTTTACCCCCTCATTCTACGGAGGAATCTCCTCAACAGAGCGAGGTTCAAGACACTACAACTTCCCAGGAAGAAGTTCCCACTCCTTTAGAGAAGTTTTGGATTGTTTTAGAGTCTCTGGAAGCTTTGCGCATTCCAGAGGGATATGAACAATGTGTCCTCCAACTCAATTCCGCTGGTGAATTTTTCATCGTCAATCCTTCTGACATTCCGGCTGGGTCTCATCAAAACCCTTTAGCCGATGACCCTTTTTGGACCGCAGGCATTGTTCGAAGTTCGCCGCGCATGGTGCGATATCTTTATGGAACAGGGATGGGAGCTAATGCACCCATTTCCTACACCGTTCCCCTAAACCATTTTATCAGTACCACCACTTTCATGGCCACACTGCTCATTGGTCCAAACATACCGTCCGTTTTCCCAAGGTCTACTCTTCCCCTCTAGACGACCCATTCTACAATGGTCCCTCACATTCCGACTATTCCTTCTGGTAATGCGGTGATCAACCAAGCTGTGGTTGGCACACATGTAACACCAAGACCTACACTCCCTTTTGGGTTCAGAGCACTGAATACTCCCACTGCTACTACTACCCAACTTATGATGGGAAGTTCTATACCTATCCAACAACCTGGAGGGACCGGTCTTGGTGGTCCTAATCCGCTCGGCAGCACCGGTCAGTCATTTACATCTGGTTCTCAAATTTCGGGAACTTTACCTCAAGCTGGGGGGCATCCTCCCACCAGAGGGAAAATTCCATTCGGGGGGTACCCTCATGCTGGGGGGCAGCCTCAATCCGGAGTCTACCATCAACCATACGGAAAAAATGTGTCCGCCACACCCAATCCATGGAATGTCCCTTTTCCAGGAAACCCACAGTTCTCGGCAGGACACAATTCTCAGACTCCACAACAACCTCCTTATGGACAAATGTCAAACCCAACCCATAACCCTCAAAACCCATATGATTATCCTCTGCTCACACATTCTCCTCAAAACACCTCGAATACTGTGTACCCTGGTCAACACCAACCTCATACAAGAGGTCCCACTAGTTACAATTATCCACATAACCTGATGATTGGCCCTACTGGTGTCCCCATGCCACACTAGCATTACCCACAGGTTAACCGACAACTACCTTTTCTAGCTACCCTGGACCTTCCAGACTTGTCTCGGTTAACGAACGATCCTATTTATCATTCTCCGGTTTGGCTAGCTATTCCAGCTAAACTTCCTTATGATATCCCAAAATTCAACGGAAAGTCCAGAGAAGACCCAAACAACCACGTGATGAATTTCCATTTGTGGTGTTCGTCCAACTCCCTCATGGACGATTCTATACGTTTGTGTCTTTTCCAACGAACACTTATGGGTTCCGTGGCGAAATGGTATATTGAATTACCGTGCACATCTTTCCACGATTTCAACTCTCTCTCCATGTCTTTCCTCACACACTTCCAACTACCTATTCGATATGAGACGGGTACTGAACTATTAACCTCCCTTCGTCACACAACTTCCGTACATATCTCCGATCATATTCATGAATGGATACGATGATGAAGGATAATCAAAGCGGTCATTCCTGACCAATTGTTAGTGGAATGGTTCACTAAATCATTGTTACCCCAGATTGCTTGTGACGTTGCCATGGGTGGTGTAGTCACCGAGGAAGAAGCCATTGCCCGAGCTCAGTATTTAGACTTAGTCTATTCACAATCCGGTACTCTGTATGAGTTGATACCGAATGCTACCCGTGCCACTAACGATCCATCCAAACCATCATCTGCTTCCCACGCAGATGGAGTTATTGGCTCCGTCAAAACCCAATCTACTACCCAGTCGGCTAGAACGATTCAGTGGCCCGCTTCGACAACTGCTCCCAGCCCGACTGCACCCTCTTCTACCCCCCCTCAAACTCAGGTCTCTGATGTGAATGCAGTCCAATCGACCCCTTCACAACAACCTGGGGGAAAGAAGAAAGCAAGAAACAAACCAAAGAAAAACAATAACAATGAACAACCAAAAAATCAACCGCAAACCCCTACTGTCGGAAAACAACCACAATGAAAACATAAATTCCCATGCCTCATTTGTGGTGAAGATCACTACACTCGAGACTATCCACATCGTGATGAAGTGGCCAAGATTTTTAAGGGAAATTCACAACCCGTTGTGCTTACTCAGCCTTTTCCACAGCAACAATCTTTGGTTGCTCAAACCCCCACTGCTGGGGGCAGTTCCAACCCACCCCATGATGAGGCCTCGACAAGTGCCCACATTTACATGTTTAACGGGGTTAATCTAACCACTCGCACTGTGACATACGACACGCCAATTAAACCTTATAAGCCGATGACTACTAATGGTTCCGCATCGGAGCCGTTACCCTCCTTCGTTAATCCTCTGTCTGTTAGTCCTCCATCTGGGCCACTTCAGATTGAGAAACCTTTGTTTGACTCTATCTTATGCCCTCCCAAGAGAACCATCCGGAAATCCACCTTCAATCCTAATTCATGGGCTGCCCAAAACTACAACATTGTAGAAGATTTGGCCCAAGCACCGTGTGTTATGTCCGCCTTGGAAGTTCTACAACACTGTCCCAGCCAACGTAGAATGCTCTTAGCTGCTATCGGTGCTTTTGATCCTGAGTCATCAAATAAACTCACGTTTAATCTAGATGATCATCAACCACGACTCTCCCACCAGCTAGCGTTCCAAATCGATGTTGTTGTTCACAATCAACAAATTCATCGAACTATCCTGGATGAGGGAGCCTCTACTTGTGTCATGTCCTTAGCTTGTTGGAAGGGCTTAAAATTGCCTGCCCTTAACAAATCCA
This sequence comes from Picea engelmannii, assembly GCA_009831015.1. Taxonomy (NCBI): domain Eukaryota; kingdom Viridiplantae; phylum Streptophyta; class Pinopsida; order Pinales; family Pinaceae; genus Picea; species Picea engelmannii. The sequence goes on from ML800182.1 coordinate 21,258, forward strand.
CTACGATGTTATGCGCTTTCGATGGATGAGGTTTTCATCCTCACGGATTATTACAATCCTTATCCATTCAGTTGGGCAGCAAAACTGTTACCGTTGATGTCGAGGTGGTCGATGCTCCCCTCGATTACAACCTACTACTCAAGAGAAGTTGGTTCTACGCTATGACTACAGTTGCCTCATCGGTGTTTTGATGTGTACAATTCCCCCATCAAGGAAAAATTGTCACCATCGATCAAATTGATTTCTGTACACCCGACGCTCGCATCCTTGCCACCAACAACATTCCCTTTTTGGGAGACCACCCAGTTACGTATGAAAGCATTGGTGTTGACTTGTTGAAATATTCTAGCCTTATGGGTACTTTCCCTACACCACTTCCACTTACTACGCATCATATTACCGCCGTCAATATGATCTCGACTATGCCTTATCAATCCTTGGAATCATCTGATCCTTGGATTGTACCTAGTCCTTTGGAATTCGATGTGCTCAGTGACATTATGCCACTTAGCCCAGTCGAGGCCGCATACGTAGCTATTCAATATGCCTCTCCCTCTTCGAACAATTCACATTTATTATCACCTGATGCCTACTCGGTTCCCTCATGGTTGCATTCCTTGTCGTCTGCGATCGATCACATTTCCCCGACTTTTCCTTCGGACGAATCTATTCCAGAAATGTTTCGTATTGACAAGTTACCTTGGGATAATAACCATCATCGATCCTCTTTTCTTTCCCCCTGTGAAGAAATGTGGGAAGATATACCGTCTATCTCCCCTCCCGGTGTTGATTTTTCATCATTTCCCATGCTTTCAACTTCCGACGATTTGGATCCAGTAGTTGACATGGCGATTTCTTCGATAGGATTATTTCAGTCTGATCGCCTTCCTCCTATCGCAACCCTCAACATGTGTTCCTTCTAGAGTGATTGTCTTCCATCCGGTGAAGATCTCTTGGAAGCCATGACTGATTTTTTTCCCTTGACATGGTATCCTTCCAGAGAGTTACCCTCTTGGAATCCATGATCAAGAAGAAACCACGAGCATAGTTTCTCTTCTCTGTGGCAAGCTCGTTAAAAAATGAAACAGAGGCTTTGAGCATAGTTTTCTTCTCTGTAGCAAGCTCGTTAAAAAATGAAACAACAATATGGGGATCAAACCTTGGAACCTTGAGCATAGTTCTTTTCCTATGTCAAGCTCGTTAAAAAATGAAACAATCACCTCTCCCTTCAAGTTGAGTCTTTCGCCAGATCTCGTAGATGTCGAGTCGAGTCTTTCGTTAGGTCTCATTTTTGAACCTTCATTTCATCCACCTGTATCATTTTTCTCCATCTAGCACAGAAATTGGTGACAACCTCAAAGTCGGTGAATGAATTGAAGCTTGGGGGGCATGTCTCCAACCTTTGATGATCATTTTGGAGCTAAGCCACCAGCTTTCAAGCTGGGGGCATACCGATCTTAGTCTTTGTTCTTTCTCGTGCTTGTAAATACATGAGAATGCAACCGGGTAAACTTTTATCTCTTTTTCGGACCCATACGGATACACGAACACATGAAAAAGGAACCCCCCTGGAGTCTCCTTTAAAACCTTTTCATACTCTCTAAATATGAAAACATTGTCGAGTGAACTTGCTTCCTTTCACACTCGTTAAAAGGTCAGAAATGGCATCTTTCGAGCGATAGTTTATCTCTTTTTCGATCTCGTTAGACTACTGTACGAAAAAGGAACTGAGAGAGTTCTCTTTTAAGTGTTTTTCCAAACTCTATAATCCCGAAAAACCTTCGAGTTTTCTGTCTTTGGACTCGTTAAAACACACATCGACAGGCCCATATGGGACTGATCCCTTACTTCTTCTGGTTCGTTAAACAAAGGAAGAGGAAATTACCGAAGCGGAGTTATATCGAGCATGTGTTATCCTCCTCGAGATAATTAAATCAAAAATAGGTACTCGTCTATCTGGATGGGGGAAAAATTGAAAGGAGCAAGCCAGGAAGTCTCTTGAGAACATTGTCCAGCAATTCTTAGAGTTGCCCTTGAACACGACAGTTTGTCATTTACATACATCATAATCCATTGAACCTCTGCACTGAGCCAATCCTTTGAGTTCCTTTCACTCCTTTGGGTCACCCAACACAAGTCACAGTATCCACTGCATAGTTTTGGTCCATGTCATGTTTTGCTATCGTGCCTCAGTGTTCAAGGGAAGTATCCACCTCTAGAGTCATCCATCCCAAATATCTTGCCTCAAAACCCGTGTGAGTCCATGTCCTTTTGATCCACCAATTACATCTCTATGTCCATTTCATGTCGTTGATGGGGGATACATCAAGGCCCTCCCTCGACGAGTCTATTCCTGTTGACTTCAAAACATTATCCGAGAATCAGACTTAGAAACCAGTTAGTACTTTGGGACCTGCATACCTCAATGGCAGGCCTCCTCACATCTGACAATAGGTTTACATCATTGACCTCTGATCAGATGATTCCACGAATTTTTGACCTCATATCATCTATTCACATTCACTGGAATGTACTAGGGTACCTTGGGAATCATTGACATTAATGGTGATTTCCCTCGCACTTGTTAACGGTTCACACCATTGACCAGTAATCAAGTGGTTTATGCCATGTTTGACATCAGGACATCTATTCACATGGTTAGAATCGTACCACATTGAGATTGGTAAGAAGACCCTGGGTTGAGTAACCACTTTGATATATGCTTCACCTAGGCTGTGAAGGAGTTTCTATTGAACAATGACACATACACTGTTACATAGATCCACTTTGTATTGGTCGTGGCTATATCTTGTCATCTCGTAGATCCACTGTGTATTATTCGTGGCTACGATCAGTTCGAGTCATTAGAGTATAGATCCACATAGTATCTTCGGTGGCTATACCTTTTTATCAATACAATTATGGATCCGCAGTGTATTTTATGGCGGCCATATCTTGCAAGTCTTGATCACCCAAGCATAGGTATGCCTGCCTTGGGATTTGAAATATGTCCTGATATTTGTTGGATGTTTGTGTGCAGCTTCTGTCAGTTTCTCCGAGTCTATACCCTTATTTGAACATCTACAAAGCATTTCAGTTATCAGTTCACATCTTCTAACTTCATACTTTGGGGGGAAATCTATTACACGTCAAAATTACTCAACTGGATAAGTGTCGCATGTTCCTCTCAATTGTCGTAAGTGTCGCATCTTCCTTACAACTTTTACAAGTGTCGCAAGTTGTTCACAAGTGTCGCAAATGTTCTTCAAGCATAATGTCATAATGACAACACTAAGGAGGCACTTAAAACATCTCATACACTTGATTTGGAGAAGGGTAACTGGTTAACTGAAGTCAAGGAACTCTTATCACCTGAGAAGAGCTCTTAAACAAAGGTTCTGAGGGTGAGTGCTCCCCTACATCAGCCTTAGGAGCGCTGGAGCTCCCCTGTAAGGCCTCAGGGAGTGTTATAATGCTTTCCTTCCCCTCTGAAGGAGTGCTATCCACCTTTGGAGCACTGACGCTCCCCTCAAGCTTCCTAGGGAGCGCTACAGCGCTCTGATGCCCCTTTTGAGGGAGAGTTGCCTAATCTGAGGTAGTAGTTGGCCCGTTGAGGAGAATAAGGGGAGGATCCTTCAATTTTAGAAGGAAGTTGCATTCAAATTATTGATTCCATCAGAAGATCCCTGATCTAAGGAGGAAGTTCCTCAACTTGTTCTAAAGATAACTCAAGAGGTTAAGTTCCTCTTAACCTATATAAGCAGGCTCTATGATGGTGAAAAGGGGGGGAGAATTGCTAGAATCAAACCTATGATCCCATAGGGAACAAACAGTCAGTCAAAGGAGAAGTGATCAGTGAAGCTACTATCATCCAAATTGTGGATCTTTTGAGCAAGGGTTAGAAAAAGGGGACTTGACGAAGTTGTCACATTCGCATCTACGATTGTAAGTACTGTTGTCATTATTCTCATCAATAGGACATGCTTGGCCTGTTTCTTTCTAGTTTGTGTCTGATCTCACATGAACCTATAATTGATAGATAGATCTATTTTCAAGCTAACATCAATAGAGTAGGAAGTGGTCGTACTTTGTTTGCCTACAGGACTCAGCGAGGAGCGAGAGTTCAGAGATCGATTTGGAGCATGCAGGGAAAAACATCGATAAAAAGGTATTGTTGTTATCCTTCCTTCTCGTGTGATAGCTTGTATGGATTTGAAAGGAAGTTAGTGTCCACGTTAAGCACTTTCTATCTTAGAGTAGGGTCTAGCTCTTTGAGGCAATCTACCTGTCCGTAGGGAGATTTTCCTACAACAATGTGCTTCCCTACTAGAATGCATTGGGGAGCGACGATGATGTCTACTGACACTCCTTGATATTCTTTTCCTCTCAGGGGTCCTGTGACTCTTTGTCTTGCTTGAGTCACTCTCCTTTTCCAATTTCTTTTCTATTTTTTCCAGACTCTTCAACATCCTTAAGTTGAATTCACCCTACTTATCCCTTACTTTCATGAGCGTTCAGCTATCAGCTCGGCGAGACTGGGCATCTTTCTGCAATCTTTCAATGATTTTCATCATATATCCTTCATTATCTATCTTGTTTCCTTTCCCATTAGAGTTTGATCCTTCGACTTCCAAGCTGACATTCCTTCCTTCTCTTTCAGTCTCTGAATTGGAGGCAATCTGCACCTCTTCCATTCTTTTCTTTCAATGACAACCCTATTCGGTTCTGACACTTTCTAAGATTCTACAAACACATGTGCAGACAACAAGGATTTGTTAGGTCATCATTCTTAGCAAATTCCACACATTCAAAACCATTACAATTTAAGAAAATGCTTCGACTTCACAATTTTTTCGAGTTCTACTCGGCTCTGGAATTTTCGGGTGATACCTCCCTCTTTGTTAGCCCCTACCCTCATAACCAAAGGTCGTGACCAAATGCTAGACTACTAGGTGCTACTCAGGCTTTTGACCTTCGAAGAGTTTAAGGTACACACATCTATCTCCCAGAATTTTGATTTACTGAATTCGCATAAATCGAGTGGATCGACGGTCTACATTTACCCAACATCCAACAGTTAAAATCTACTACGATTCTTCTGTCTTCAAATATTTCGGGACTTCGACACTTCAGGTTTTAGGGTTTTGGTAACTGGGAGTTTGAAATGAAGCGACCCAAACCACTGGTCACTCCATTCCCTGAAGTCCGATACACGAGTTCTTGTATGAGATCCAACGATCCTCGATGATTTGGATCCAACGGTCCAGACCTTTTCAGAGTTTTGTGAACCGGGAGTTCATGATGCAGTGAATCCAAATCTCTTGTCAATTCAATCCTCAAATTTCAATATGGGAATTCATGTATGAGATCAACAGCTATGAGCCTCCCCTGATCCAACGGTCCATATCTCTCCTAAGATTACACCTGTCAAAGCTCTTCAGCCCTAACTTCCTCACTAGTTTCTTGGATATGATGTCTCACAGGATTTCAACACTTCTTCCTAGAAGTGCTCCATCGTCCGATTCTACCCTTGTTAATCTCTTTCGCGATTCCAGACTTGGAGTGACCAAGAATTTGGTCTATGCTCCAAGTTCACGATCCCTGAATTCACGAAATGATCCAATGGATCAAGCCAACCATGATCAATGACCCATGTTTATTTTGGATCCTAGGGTGGTGAGTTTCTCCATCCACTAACCACCTTGCAACTTCTGGCTATCTTACGGTCCTCATGATTTCGCGAGTTCTCCACAGAGAATTCTGACCATCCAACTCTGCTTCTCAAGGACTTCTGGCCAATGACTTGTGGATCCAACGGTCTAGCGGTCCTGATTCCCCATGATTTGATGACTTAGATCTCATCGACATTTCACGTATCGGGATTTCGTGTGTCATGAGGTCGAAAGATTTTCCACCTTCATCCTCCCTATTCTTGAAATGTCGATTTCTTCCTGGACAATTAATGGTCCAGATCTCTCTTAGATTGATGGTTGTGATCCAATCGTGAATTTGCGTTTCATGAATTCTCACGGACTCACCCTTAGACCATTTCAAGTCACGAGTCAGCGAAAGGCTGATCGCTTTCCACACGTCCTTTTCGATGGACGGTCCTGACGAATTCGAGATTTCACGTATCACGATTTCCACACTCCTGTGCAACTCCAAAGGGTTTTAAACCTTGTGCACATTCTCCAGAAACAATTTTTTCTCAAAACCTCGGTCCAAAGACCACTTATCTGGCCCATCCAGGCTCAACGTTGAAACTAGGCTTTGATGCCATACTGTAACGTCCCCGACCATCAACACCATGGTTGGGCCAACATTACTACGCGGAATAACACTACTATAACATATTATGCATTCTTATGAAATACAATTACTTAATAATAGTTAAACACAATGTAAGCACATGAATACCATTAGCATACATAATCCACGGCATTAACAATAATTCACAAATATAGTGGAATAAATGTAAACATTGTTAGAATCAAAGACATGCATATTTAATTGAAATTATATGCATGTATATACTTATCTTTTAGACTGGATGTAATTCACCAACTACGTGTAGACCTCCCACGAACCTCCCAGCCTTATACTGCGTTGCTCATCACTCTCAGCAGTAGGTCACCCCTGAGCTGGGACTAAGCTCCACCAGGTAGGGATTCCTAGGCTAGGTAGGGAGTACAGGAAGACACACAGTCGTAGAAGAAGGATTCTCTCCCAGGATCCACTTATGCCCACTATCCACAGACTCTCATTCCCCACATGTCTATCCCACCCCAAGAGTATACACCTTCACTGTCAGCAAGACAGTCCATCAACTGCTAACCTCCCTTGCCTTGGGCTTCAGTAACAGACCGAACCGGAAGTCTCCGAGATATGTGGAAACTACAAGACTCCTTCCAGGAGTTCTCACTTTCTCCGTTCACTCTCTCGCCTAGAGAGTCACTCACATACTGGGTAACCTGCCTCTTCAACAACAATCACCTCCCTCACACTAGCCAGCAAGCCACATCCAATCCAGCACTGCGTGGCCACAACAGTCAATTGGGAAAATGGGTATGGACACCTGAAACATAAATGATCAACACTAAAGCATAGCGTGGCTCTGTGATTATAGGATGCGTTGATCTTTCCACCAAGCAACATAAAATGCACGACTCAGCAATTACGAGACATTTGGTTCTCCCAACCAGCAATAAGGAATAGACTCACCGCTCTGGTTTCAAAAATGCGTAAGGTGTACAAAGGTTCAATCACAGAGGCCAAACGCATATAGATGGAGGATGGGGGAATTGGAAGGTCGAACCCTAGATTCATGTGATGGTTGGAGGAATGCCCACCCCCCTTCTACGCAACAATCAATAGAATGGAAAGAGAACCCCCAACATGGCTCAGTTTCTGGGTTAAATCACAAGCGCTTGGGTCAACACATGTCGCCCATGAAGCTACATGCATCCCTCCCCAGGAACTTAGGACAAAGCATAGATTTCACATGGATTTTGGGATAATATTAAAATATTATTCCCAAGGACTTGAGCCCCTAGGCTCCACACTTAGCCTCTCTTTCCAACCTTCCAGCCCCCAATCCCTTACCTAGGCTTTGTGGAATCTTAGTCTCCCATCACTCATTCATCGTGGTTGGTCCACATGCAGAGATGTTTTGTATTAATACTGTGCATAATTACATGTACAAAAATCAGTATGCTGGCCTTCAACACTTAGGCTCCCTGGCCTAATAACACATAAGCCCACTAGCTTATATAACTTGGCTCACCAACATTATAAACTTGAATTACAGTTCATAAAAAAGATTTATACTTCATAGACATGATTTACAACAAGGCTCGGCCTTGGGGACATTACATATAGGGTGCAGGAAGAAATGATGGAAGGGTAAGTTTCACCTCATTTTAACCAGGTACAACCTCCATACAAAAATGAACAATTTTAATACAATAATGTGAAGCAACAATATAATGCCACGCAGTATAATCAGGTTCCTAAGTACAATGCACCGCGAGGAGATCGAACTGGGTATAGAGGTAGAGGTTGAGGTAGAGGATACTTTGGAAGGGGAATAGGACCAGTAGTTTTCCACAATTTCCAACATCCAAGACACTTTGAAAGGGAATGCCCACTTCCACCTGCGACATGCATGTACTTTCGCGCAACAGATCATGATACATAGGACTTCCCAACATTATTGGGAAAGATTCAAGAAAAGAGAAATCATAACAATCAAAACTCACAATGGATCTCTGCAGAGGCTAGGGATGATCAAATAAATATCAACATAATCACATAAGGAGGTGCTAAGATAGGAACTTAAGTATTGAGACTAGATCCAACATAACACCAATGGGTGAAGAACAATACTGAGCCACAAAATCAGTTTGACGCCGGGAAAGAAAAATAAATATTCAAGGAGGAAAGACAAGAATTCCTCAAGAAATATATTCCATCTACATCAACCATGCAACACACTTAGAATGTACCAATTTATGAAATTCCCTCCTCAATGGACCACACCAATGAAATATAATCCATCATCTGTCAAAGTGTTGCAAAATATGTTAGAAATATGTAACATAGAGGTAGAGGGGAAGTTAGAATAGGAAACAGTGAATCAACTCCATACAAGAAGGAAGACAAGAAAGGAATTCAGATTGAATGCCAACATTGGAGATTTTAATACGGGAGGCATTATATTGGACTTAGGCTCAGAGGTCAACGTCTTACCTAAGAAGACATGGAAATGTATGGGAGAGCCCACATTATTCTACTCACATGTCCAACTGAAGCTAGAAAACCAACACATAGTTCTTCCAATTGGAAAGCTAAAAGGTGTGACAATAGATCTTGATGGAGTGTGTACTAAGGCGAACTTTGAAGTGATATAAATAGTGGATGGAACAACACCTTATCCAACATTTCTTGGACTGGACTAGAAATTTGATAACCATGACATAATTAACTTGAAGACAAGGAAGATGACATTTGAATTAGGATAATACAGAGTCATTGCGCCACTAGATCCATCTAAAGGAGAAAGGTTTGTAGAGCCCACTTTATTAGATCTGGAGGAAATCAACCAGTTATATAGAACCACTGCATGCGAAGAAGATTATATTAACCCAACTGCATATGGGGTACTCAGCTGGAGAAGAATCACATCATGTGATTCTAACTAATATACAATATTGGATAATTGGTAGCAAAGATAACATGAAGTATCTACAAGAAGGTGCGCAAGAATAGACCACGCAGTAAGATGGGTGGGCACAAAGATCAAATAACTTCTCAGTTTTCATAGCGTAAATGAGTTATAGGAATTCTTAACAAGATATGAATACAAAGTACTGGAAAATCATAGGATCTTAGCCCTAGAAATATCACTTAAGGCAACACCTGCAAGATGGTGGGGGGCACACAAAGAAACAATTAAGGACTGGTTCCAATGTAAGCGACTACCGGGCATTATATTCGGTGCATAGCAGGGAAGCGATGAGATGCAGAGATATGATGGACAAGGAACACCACTAAAACACTTGGAGAAGTGTAGAACACTATGGAGGATGACACCACCAGAGGAATGGCCTCATCACTTCATCCACACATTGGAAGGCATTCGAGCAAACTGGTATGTAGACTAGGAACTATGCAGAGGCACGGTAGAATGGACATCATTACAAAAAAAAATTATAGTCACTTTCTAATTTTAACATGAGAACCCCAACATGGATTCAACACTCAAACAGAAAAGAGAGGTGATATTTATTGAGGAACCAGAGGTTGAAATTATGACAAAGTATCTACAATAGAAAAAACTGTCAGTTAAGGAACTACTATCATGATATCATATGCAGGAAGAAGCACCAGATGAAGATGACCCATGTAACATTCATATTACAAAAGTTGAAGGTGAAAGAGAGGTGGAAGGTGTTAGCACCAGAAGTCACCCCTGGATTGCGGCAGAGGTAAGCCTGATACCCATCAGAGTTTATGCCACAATTTGGTTATAAAAGGGTCAAATGGGCCTGGTCTCAAGAAAATATCGTCGTAAATAAGAAATCTGGACTAATATGCACGATCAGTTGAGGTTTTTTTTTAACTTCAGACAATAAGTTGTAGTAAGGGTGAGTAAGAGGAAGATTTCGATGAGAAAATGTATAGGTATACCAAGGACATCAAGTCTTTTGGCAACCAACGAAGGAACAACTTAAACACAATAAATTCTCGAATTTAAATCTATTGACAGGTGAAATTGACCGCTCGTCAACCGGAGGGGTGGATCCGGTTCAGGATTTTCTAAATAACCCAAGCCGTTTGGATTAATCCACTCCAACGGGTTTAGCGGCTCCGTTAGCCGATCTAAGTCCTAGGAAAACGAAAGAAAAACTAAGCTAAGTGAAAAACAAATGCTGCAAACTATATAAAAGTCTAATATATATATACAATTTGCTAACTAATATTATAAAGCAATAATTATACTTATTAAATGTTCAGTTATCAATATAATTAAATCTCCGTTATATATACAGTATTTACAAAATACAAATTTTGATCGAAATCTTGAAAATTCATATGTGAATTGTCTTATAACAGCAAAGCTAGTGTTTTTGGATTTTTTATAACTTTTATGAAAAAGGAATGAAACATGAGATGTCTAACTAAACAATAAAAGTAATAATCCGTACTGTATATCTATCTAAACTACAGAGAATTCTCAAATTAATTGACTATTAAAATGCAAATAACAAACTGACCTGCAGTAGCGTTTCCTATTTGTCCTGTGCACAGTACTCGATTTAGCTGTTTGATGGGGGAAACCCGCACTAGATTTTCCAAAAGATTCTCGTAAACAGGAAGCAACGACGCTCTTGAATATGAATGACAGAACAAACAAGAGATATAACAACAACAATTTTATAGTTTACAGATCATCACATTAAGATAAATCCCTCTGCAAAGATTTGTACATAACTTCTCATTTAACAAAGAAGGTTAACCTTCTGTTCATTAAATTAAAACAGGGTAATTGCTGTAAGTAAAATAAGCGACATAAAATATGGACACAATTTAAATCACATTGCATCAACCTGTAACAAATCTTGCTATCTAAAGTAGTCAATAATTTGATTACAAATTGAAATGCACAAAAACTTGAACAAAAGTATGATAAATTGAAGATAAAGTTGTACAAAAAATCCACTTTCATTCGAGTCTGTATAATCATCAATCCATAGTCTCTGCTCTCCCAGCAGTGATGGATTGTTTACAAAAAATAATAAGTATATAAAGGCCACAGGATAAAACCTTCCCAGTGGAAATTATCAAAACTGTTTGCACAAAATATTGGAACAATCTCCCAAATTGCTATTGCTAACTAAGAGTAACAACCTAATCCAAAATTGTGTAACAAAAGCATGTTCAAAAATGCCATTATCAATCCAATTCCCATTGAAATTCGTGTGTACTTGTAGATGCACAAAAATAAACAATTTTAGATTGTGTTTAATTGTAAAATCAACAAAAATTCAAATTTTATGACTAGCTACAGAATCTCACGATTCTGTAGCTAGTCATTATTCACAAATATAACCGTATTGAATCAATTCAATCATAACAGAAATATATGTGATTTATCAAACAAATCCTTTATAATAATTCAAAACAAACAAAATCTTTTTAAAATCACTTTTGAAACATCATACCTTGGTTTCAGGGATATGATTCGATCAGGCTATTTTTGAGTTAACAATGGCAGTGGTTGCCTCTACATTTTTGAACACCACAGAAACTGTGGTGTTTTTCCTCTTATCATTAGCTTGCAATCTGTCATTTTCCTTGGTTAATACAGTCACCTAGTCCTCCAAGGACTTGATTCAGGATTGCAACAGAGGGACATCTGTATAGTATCGTTCGATCCATGAGTTGCATTCATTGCACTATGGTTGATCAGGACGTGTCATTACAGGTGGAGAATCTCCTAATTTACCAGTAGTTTCACTGTCAAGCTTGATCCCGAGGAAGTTAGGGTCACCTTTTAGGCATGGTGGGAGGTTCGATATGTAGTCATAAGGCTCGAAAAAATAGAGGCCGTGTGAGTATGGATACTCCTCGGTTAAAAACTGCTCGATCTCAGAATCTGAATCTTCACTCAATACAATTGGCTTCTGGTCTGTGTTTTGTTTAGGCTTATTGCGAGCACACCTTGATAGCCAACGCGTAACCTTCTTTCCCTTTCCATTGACATCATGGTTACCCTTTCCCTTTTTTCTTGCAGGCCTCTTAACAGGATTAGCACTGTCTTTCGAACATGAGTCAGGTAGGGTGTCGGGTAAGTCATCGTTCGGGCAGGTTGAGGGTTCAACCGAGGGTAAGAGTGTAGGAGGGGGCACTACAGGCCCGACAAGGGTTTCAGTGACCATGGTCTTGTCCACTTGACTACATTCAGGAATGGAAAATCCATTCCTCAACAAGAAAGCTTCCCAACAGTCACCACTCAACCTCAAATGATGGACTATAACAATTTTAATTAGACAGTGGTGGAAGAGGCTAGAATCGACCTTCTCCCTCTTAAATTGTTTAGCCATTTTATACAAACCGCAAAGAAGGAAATGTGGAATATTCAAAGGAAAATCTATAAAACTCATAAGCAGTCATAGGTTGTATAGGAAAACCAAACCATATCTACCTTCGCATGTAATGAATTGCTTAATAATGGCCAACAAATCATGCCATCGAGATTTAAGGGCTGTAACCGACATACATTTGTCACAACTGATAATTTTCCTTGAGGTAAATAGGAGCGGCCATGGCACTTCATCCACCTTCAAATTCTTAAACCATTTATGTCCCTTGGCTGGCAGACCAGTGGCTAAGCTGAGGAATTCCTCGTTCAATTCGAGTTGGATGTCCCCAACTTTGGCCCTACATCCATCAAATGTGAGGGAAAATTGTTGAGCGACTACGAGGTTGAAACCCTTGAATTTTTAGATGAAAACTAACCATCCATTCTTCTTCAAGTCCTCTCGGGCGTTATCAAATAAAAACAACGTTTGGATGTCGTTGGGTTCTATGTGCACTACAAGAGACATAGCAGATAGCACACAATCAATAGGGTAATCGGTGAGGGGGTTTGACAGGGTAGACACAGGACCAATTTCCCGTAGGTTTTCCCAAAACAAGCAGAGGCAACCCAAAGTGCAAGGCAGACGTTAATGCTTGTGCGTGTGAGGGTGGTGGAGTAAATTGAAACCACGCAAAACTATCATGTTGGTATGTACAATCGACAACGCCTTGGTAATAGTTTCAGTCAAACCACAATCCAAAGCATTGTAAACCAAATGTCAAATGGATTATCACATAATCGTATAACCAAAACTTGACCCAAATGTTTAAATCAACCATAGCATTTGTATGATTTGAAATAAACCACTATATTGAACATTGCACCAAGGATTTAATCACAAAGCTAATGCATTCTATGAAACCATTGGACCAAGGATTTAATCAAAGACACCAGAAAATCATTGCATCATGAACTTATAAATCGAAACAATATTAACAAAAATGCAAAGTGAATAAAGTTTTGTTGTTTTGATAAATGTATGACCATTAGTGAGTTGGAGGTAAGAAAATTATGACCATATGAAAAAAAGGATTCATAACAATTCAAAAGATCATTTTAATGCTATCAGCATGACTTCCAACTCAAGGTTTTCACGCTTGCAGTCGTGAAAATGAAAATGAAAGGCAGGTGTGTGAAACCGAACGATAATGGTTTCGTTTCGTTTAAAGAATTACGACGAGTATTGAGGGTTCAAAACCCTTGTGTGGGAAACTTATAAGGAAAAGATAAGAATTGGAAACTGGCTGCCAACAATGGCGACACACTGGTAGAAGCAGTTATCTCTGCCAAAAGAACAAATCTAGATTAGGATAATGAGAATAACTCTAACTCAAAAACAACCTGAAAATTGTTTAAACATCATCATTAATAATAAAAAAATCCAGTTGTGCTTAAAAGATGAAAATTGATAACAGTCTTAATAAAAGTGAGTCATGATATTAAAGATAAAATCTCCAATACAATTGACAGAGCCACTGTTGCCAGAAGGCATCCATAGCCTCGACAGGGTTGCCATTTAACCCACTCTGATATCCATATCCTGCCAAGAAGTTCCAGATCAAAATAAAGGACATTTTAAGGTCAAGAGATTCCATACTTGCGAATTTTCATATACCCGACATTGCTTCGCTGCTAGCAGGCCTGTTCAGTACCCCGACGAAGTTGTCTTGGCATCATGCATGCATTTACCCACTGCTAGCAGACCTGTTCAGTATCCTGACGGGTTTACAAGCACTTCCCACAGTGGTTTTAATGATTTGTTTGGTTTTTAAAGATATATAATTGAGCGGGGTGATGCTAAAAATTATGATATTTTGGACATATTTTTACAGACCTTGAGAGAATTTTTTAACGGTCCTTCATAAAGATCCAGAGATGGTTTGTTTACAAAACCGAACTTTGAAGGCAGGGAGACATATTTGGAGTTATTCCCTTAAGGAACAGGGACAGCGTAAGAAGAAAATAGATGCTCGTGACAGGCTTCACTTACATATTGAAATCAATAAACTTCTTTCAAACAACAGGCTTTCTTTAACATGGCTCTAAATATCAGAAGCATATCATAATTGATGTTTAGACAACTTTTCAGCAGTCATTTCAGGGGAACAATTTTTTTGTTTTCTTTATCTGAATAGTTCATAATGCAGGTAAATGTATTTCAAAATTGAAAACTGATAAGCATAGGGAGAAATCAAAACCAAAACAACAAAAAAAAAGCAAACAAAAGAAAAATATTTACACAGTATACATAGGGTTGTCATCAAGTGAAATACCTTTTTAGATCTTGGCCATTCACCGGATAGGTGTCTGGCTGACCCTCTAGACTCTGTAATCTGAAAGAGTTGGGACCCAATTTCTCAGCAATTAAAAATGGTTCTAGCCATAAGTTCTGAAACTTCGTATGCTCTCCCTTTCCCTCATGTGGTTTGTCCCATTTCAAGACAAGGTCACCTACTTCAAAGTTCCTATCAGAGGAAGAGTTCGAATCAAACCATCTTTTAACCACAAGTTGATGCTGATCCAACTTACGTTTTGCTTGAGCCCTTACCTCTTCTAGTTTTATTAAAGCGTTAATTCGATTCTCCAAAGGGGGGAAGTTATCTTCTTCTATTTTCTGTGATAGTTGTAGTGAGGGAAGAAGAATATGTGGTGGCAGAATTGCTTCTCTACCATAGACGAGGAATAAGGGAGAGTTACCCACAGTAGTTTTGGGTGTTACTCTATCAACCCAGATTGCATTTAATAGTGCATTATGCCAATTTTTGTGATTTTCAGATACCGTTCTCTTGATGATTTTAATCAAATTCTTATTAGTTGATTCTACCAATCCATTTCCTTGAGGGTAGTAGCTAGCAAAATATTTCAATTTAATTCCTTTTTCTAGAGCGAACTCACTCATCTCAAGAGACGAAAAATAAGAAGCGTTATCGAATACTAAACAGTCAGGGATACCAAAATGAGTAATAATATTCTAATTTAAAAAGGCAATTACCTGATTGGTATTTACAACTCTTAATGGGGCAACTTCAGACCACCTAGTGAAGTAATCTGTGGCTGTTATGATAAACTTATGCTGTTGTGAGGATGGTGGATTGATTTGACCTATAATATCAAGACCCCACTGCTGAAAAGGGGAGTCTACTGAAATAGGCTGCAAAGGAAAGGCTGGTTTCTGTATCCGCCCGGATGCTTTTTGACAAATAAGACACTTGCAACACAAGGCATGAGCATCTCTAAAAAGTGTAGGCCAGTAATAACCTTCTCTTAAAACTTTATGGGCAGTGGTATCCCCACCAAAATGCCCACCAGCTTCTCCTGCGTGCAATTCTAGTAAGACCTTTTCTGCTTCATCTTTCTCAAGACAACGCATTAGTACTCCATCAAAATTTTGATGAAACAGAATACCATTAATAAACTAAAAGGAGGCAGATTTTAATCTAACGCTCTTATTTTAGTGGAATCCAGGTGACGGGGGGCTGACCCATGTTCCAGACAGAATTTTATATCGTCATACCAGGGACTGACAGAGTTTTGTGCCCAACAGATTGGATTTTGATTGTGTTGTCCTAGGTTTAACATATCGTTTTCTTCTTGCTGTCCTGCTGCTGAGTCAACAACTAACTTGTATAGCCCTTGGCCTCTCACTATTTGTGCTGGGGTGATTTCTATGTCATACTCTTGTAAGGAGGTGACCCAGTTCGCCCTCTTTTCACCTAGTTCTTTCTGCACTAACATATTTTTGACGGCTGGGTAAGGGACAATAATTTTCGTCATAGATTTCAAAAGATAAGATCGGAAGTGATTTACTACTTTAAAAACAGCATAGGCTTGTTGATCTACCGCTGGGTAATTAAGTTCTGTACTTTTGAAAGCAGAGCTCATAAAGGAAATTGGGACTTCATTGTTTTCAACGTTCTTTTGAGTTAGGATAGCAGTGTAGGAGCGGTTAGAAGCAAATGTGTAGAGCGTGAAGTCATGCGAAAAGTCGGGGCTCATGAGAGAAGGAGCGTCTATTATGGCCTTTTTTATTGAATTAAAAGCTTGGTTTTCTAGGGGTCCCCAATGATATTGTGCATCCTTTTTTATTAAATTTTGTAAAGGTCTCACCATTTCTGAAAAACTGGGGACAAATCTCCTGACAAAGTTTATCTGGCCTAAGAAAGACTACATAGACTTTTTGGATGAGGGAGGGGGAAGTTTTGAGATGACTTGAGTCCTTTCAGGGTCGATAATCATCCCTTTGCTTGATACAATAAATCCTAAGAGCTTACCTTGTTCTACTGTGAAGATATATTTTTTAGGATTCAAGGAAATGTCGTACTTACGACATCGTTGTAGAATGGCTCTTAAATGAGCTAGATGATCAGTTTTGTTTTTAGAAAATATAGTAACATCATCTAGGTAAACTACGATAGATTGATTGATTAAGCCTCGAAAAGCGATGTCCATCACTCTCTGGAAAGTGGCGCCAACATTAATGAGTCCAAAGGGAATTTTCCTATAAGTGTAGGTGCCCCATGGAGTGCGGAAGGTAGTTTCAAGTTGGTCTGGAGGAGACATCAGGACTTGGTTGTACCCTGAAAAATAATCCAATAAGGATAATCTTTCAGAACCAGATACCTGTTGAAGGATCTATTCCATGGGTGGGACAGGGTAGTTGTCTTTATTAGACACTCGATTAAGGTTTCAGAAATTGATGCATAGTCGGATTTCACCATTCTTCTTCTGGACAGGGACAAGGTTAGAAACCCATTGAGTGTGCCTAACTGGGAAAATTATCTTAGCATTCAGGAGTTTATTTAATTCTTTTTTGATGGTCGGTTCGAGTTTAGGGTGCATTTTTCTTAACTTTTGTTGAAACGGTAAGGTTTGGGGTTTCATAGGAATGACGTGTTGTATGATGTTAGGGTCAAGGGTTTTTAGGTCGTCATACGTCCATGCAAAAACATCTTTGAATTCATTAAACAATTTAATAAATGCCGCTTTCTCTTGTTCAAAACACTCCACCCCTAAATTAATGCACTGTGGATTATCATTAGTTCCCAAGTTTACTTTTTCATACGATAACGAGGAACTATTTGTTTTACAGTTGATCGATTTTTTGAATTTGTCTTGAAGATCATAAAATTTTTCTAATCTAACTACAGATTTAGGGATAGAATTTACCATGTCCGATGAAGATTCAGGAGAACTCGGATCTGGTATTACCATGAAATCGCGCAGATTGTCGTCATGAGTTCATTCATCGATCACCGTGCCTTGGAAAGTTTCTTCCATATGTAGGAAATTAATAATTTGTTGATCGTCATCGAAAACTCTCCAATTCGTGATGTTGTCTAGAACGGATGGCCTGAACAACAGTTCGACGAAGAATGCATTTGGGGACAAGCCTTCTACAGGAAGGAGTTTCGAAGCTACATTAGCTAATAAATCGACTTTCGAATTATTCAATCTAGGAATATAATTTATGTTGAAAGAAGAAAACTTATTCATCAAATTCCATACCTCATATTGGTAGCTTTTAAGATGCGGAGA
Organism: Picea engelmannii; assembly: GCA_009831015.1. NCBI lineage: Eukaryota > Viridiplantae > Streptophyta > Pinopsida > Pinales > Pinaceae > Picea > Picea engelmannii. Next base: position 39,436 of record ML800182.1, read on the forward strand.
TAGACAGTGGATAGAATCTCTTACCTGTCTAACCACGATTTTCGAATCGCCAAAGGCAGTCAAATTTTGAATGTTCATATCTAATTATTTTCTGAGGCCTTGCAATAAAGCCTCATATTCTACTGTGTTGTTTGTACATTCAAACTCTAACCTACATGCAATCAGGCTTTTGTTACCTGCAGGATCAATAATAATGCAGCCCGCACTAGCTCCTTCCTTGGACTTTGATCCGTCAAAATACAGAGACCATATTTTATTTTTATTGGGTGCATGAGACCATTGGGTAGAAACTACTGGCTGCATATATGCTACAATCTCGGACTGTTGTTCCGAATTAATGATAGCAGAAGTCTCGACCATGAAATTGCCGAAAAAGGTATCCATCCCTTGTATTTTGGGTGAATCAGCAGAAGGGGTAAATGGTTCATTGGGATCATTTAAATATGTGACTGTGAGCTTTAGGTAGTGTTAGCGATATTTCTTGCATAGGGGGGGTTAGAATGCATAAGAAGGGTTAAAAACCCATTTGTCCTAAGTTTTGGGCGATTATGCACCCATAGTAAGCAACGAGCAAGTCTGAGCGGTCCAGATTCGCGCGCCCTGATCAACGGCGCGCGTTGGATTCCGGACCCCCCTCGCCTTCCGACCTTTAAGCAGGAGGGGGGGGGGTCCGGAATCGGGGGCGCACCTCTCCAATGGTCCAGATGAGCGCGCCCGGATCAACGACGATGAAGACCATTCCGGACCCCCCCCACCATTCTACCTTTAAGCGGAGGGGGGGGGTCCGAAATCCCACATGCAGCTTCCCGACGACCACGATCGAGGCACCCAGATCAACAACGATCATACAGCCCCGCCCTTCTCAACTGACCTATGCTTAACCGGTGTGGGCCCTCCTCCCGTCATTTCATCCTCCCTTCCGCCTTTCCCCTGCTGTCGTGTGTCATCCATTCACCTCTCCTCTTTAGTCCACGTGGTCTTCCCTTCTTCTCATCATCCACTCACTGCTTGCCACGTGTCCCATTCTTTTCCACGTCAGCCTCTCTCTTGAAGGCGAGTTCATTCCTCCCGTCATCCCCCTCCCCTCCTCTTTACCTGATGTCTTCCGCCATAAATCGTTCTCCGTCATCCTCCTCTCATCTCGTCACTCCTTTCACGCCCTTATAACCCGGTACCTCCATTCCCGTCATGCACCTTATCCTCCACGCTGGCCTCCATACCTGTCCCTCAAGCTATTCAGTTATTCCAGGTGGCAACGCGAGAAGTCGTCCAGATCCTGAAGTGCTGAGTTGGCCGGGCCATTCTCAATCCCAAGAAGTAGTTATTGAAGCGGTTGGTGGTGGTTAGACATCGTCTCCGCCATAATGGGGATGTCCTACAATGAATTAAAGGCACGTCGATTCTGCCACAAGTTGTACGATTATTCAAAGATTGCGGCTGCAGAGTGTCAGGAGCCATGCAGATGCAAAGCCTTCAATGCAGTTTCTTGGTTCCGTTGCTGTTGTTGTTTTGAGTATATGTAGGCATTTTTGCCATTTTTGTATCTATCGATGGTAGAGCTAAGCTCCCGACTGTAAGTTTCAGCGACATTCTGGTTTCCTGGTTATGCCTCTATGTTTGAGACTTCTTGGTTGATGACAAACAGTTCTTCTTTTTACATCCTTGTTTCATCTCATGCCGGAGTGTTCACAGTTGAATGATTCATGTGGATTGTTGCAGTTATGTTATGATAAAGGATTTGTCATGGCGTTTTTGTACTCTCTGGTTTTCAGTGTTTGAATATAAAGAGACTTTGTGCTTGAATGCTTTCTTCTCCAGTCTGTGATGAACCTGATGTTTATTATTGACCTCTGCATCCTTCTTACATAAGTCTTCCACCTGCTCACCCCTTTTACTACAACTCACTGTTTGGAGTTTATCAAGACCTCACTCGTTCATGCACGCCTGGTCTAGTTTCTGAGTTGAGATTGTGCAGTTTTGAGTTTCTCTCCATTTGATCACCCTTTAAACAAATCGTGACATTAATCTGATGGGAGTCGGGCTCTGCTCCTGTTAGCAATCCAGGGGTGACCTCCGATAGCCAACATTTCTGGCACCGTTGCCGGGGACGAAGTTGAATATCTTCCCTGGGCAGAACGACAATGATTAACTGATTTCTGAAGGTGCATCAGATATCAGAACTTGAAGATTGCTACTGTGCACCTGGCGACTCCAGTGTGATGACTCCGCTAGGGAGAACCCGTTCTATCAACTGTGGCTTCGCGAGGCAGACATACGAGTTCGAATCCACATTTGCCGTTAGCCACACCTGAAGCAGACTTGGAAGCAGTGCGCAGAAAGGGAAAGAGAGCTGCAAAAGAAGTTTCTGTCGATGAAAAAGGTAATACACCCTCCCCTTCTGTGAGAACTCCATTTTCGGATTCTCAGTTTCCTAGTCATCCTTCCTCTGAAGTTTTCCATCTTCTGAACTTTGGGAGTGTTCCTGCTGAGTTTTCCCCTCCTGGTCTAGTATCAGAGGGAGAGATCCTTGTCACTCCCCCCTCAGGAGGTTTCACAACTCCTCCTTTGATTACTACTGTTGCACAGAGAGAAACACCTACACACTCAGGTCCCTTAGACTTCTCTCTGCTTTCCCCATCGTCTCCTGTGAGGACCTCTCTTCCTTCCTCACCTGTTCACACTCCATCTCCTCCGAGTTCTCTACTCAACATCCCTATGGCTGGTGTTAATACCCCTCCGAACAGAATGGATGCCATAGTCACTGCTAGATATGCTCCTTTGATTCTTCCTCAGCCTTTGAACCCTCTCCCTGCTGGATACTATTTGAAATACATGCCCAAGTTCAGTGGTGAGGGAGATGTGACTGCTGAAGAGCACCTGGTTGCCTTTTACAGCTATGCCGACAACCTAAATATTGATAATGAAGATGTCTAGATGAGGGTCTTCGTCCAGAGCCTGGATGGTGAAGTCAGGAAATGGTTCAGGGGACTGGCCCCAGGAACCATAGCTGGAATTGAGGCTCTGGATAATGTTTTCCTAAGACAGTGGGGGGATAGAAAAGATTACATATATTACATGACTGAGTTTGGGTCCCTAAAGAAGCAGGAAGGGGAGTCTGTCTCTGACTTCTCCAAAAGATTCAATAAGATGTATAACAAGATTCCTGCAAAGATAAAGCCTTTCGAAGCCTCTGCTCAAATTTCATATGCTAGTGCATTTGACCCTGATTTCTGCCTAGTATTAAGAGAGAGGAGGGCCACCTCTTTAGCTCAGATGCAAGATGTGGCTATAGAAGTAGAATCCAACATGTTGGCATCTGACAGACTGAGAAACCATGCTGACACGAACAGAAGAAAAGGAAAATCAGAAGCCTCGACTTCTGACTCCAACATCTCTGGCCCATCATTGTCCCACCCTCAAGTAAGTGAGCTAGCTCAAGTAATGAACTTTCTTAAATAAGAGGTGGAGAGGTTGAAGGTGGAAAGGAGGCAGATGTATAAGGGCCCTCAGAACACCGAAAATAAAGGAGGTTTCAGGAGACCAAACAATTTTGCTCCTCCAACTATGCACAAAGAGAAGGAAAGAGACAGAGATGACCAA